>OY729850.1:0-164583 GCA_951394115.2 Drosophila phalerata
CTCGTTCTTGTTGAAGCTTGTGATCCGTTTAACGTGGCAAGTGAATTTTAGTTGCTTGGAGAGGCTCGTTGCTTTCGGATTGCCAAGATTCTGTTCAAAGTGATATAAAACCGTGCTAATGGTAGCATTTGCACCTGCACCAATAATTAAATAAAAATATCAACCAAGTATTTCGAAAAGTTCTAATATTATCTATTAAATATTTTTTGCTGTGGACAGTATAATTGTGACGTCGATTTAGTACTGGTAGCCGGTTCTCTGCATGTCACTAGAGGAACCTGTTTTGGGTATATTTTCGGCCGTAGTTTTAAATGTTTAAACACGTGGTGTTCATCTGATTAGTAATATACAAGTGAATATTTGCTAAGTTGACTGTTTAGTAAATTAAGATTGCAAACTTTTCGCACTGAAACTAAGTTTGCTTATTATTTTTAGAAGTACTATTATCTCTTATGACTAAATGTACATTTAAATTTTTTAAATTGTTATCATTGAACATTTAATCTAATTGATTCACCTTAGCAAGTGTTTTACAAAAACGACAATACTAAATACGACAGCATTATAAAAATAACAATATATTTATAGTGTCTTCCAACTTATATTACCCAGTAGTCTTACACGTTACAAATTTAAAATGAACTTATTTTTAAATGAAAAGAAGTTGTGAAAGATCTATTTTTTAATGTAGAAACTTAGCCAAAATATTATTAAACGTTTCCTTTATATATATTATATCTGAATTAAGCATTATTTAAAATATATAATTAAAAATGTCGTGAGCTAAATATGCTGTTCGCCAGTGTATATGTATCATAATAATTTCAGCAGTGCGTTTCATATACAATTGCATCGTTAGTTAACTACTGACAGTTTATAAAAGTAATAAATCTTTGTGTTATCTGTTGGGATGCTGATTTCTTTTTTATGATTATTTGATGTTTGATTTGTTTTGTTAATATGTTTCTCAAATATAACCAGCGCTTATCATTTTAAATTACACTAAAATTATATGAAAGGAAATTCACATTTATCAACAGACGAGCAAAATGGGCGATGCAATCGAAGCGGAGAATCAGCAGCAGCCGATTATAAAGAACTATGACAATAAGAGAAGTAATGAAAGCCCTAAGATCCTTTCTGGCTTAAACCGGCCGATTAAACCGACGCCACTGGGTGAGCAATCACGTGCTGTTCGTCGACAGGCTTTCATGGTTATTCTTGCCAATATCGGTGTACTATCAAGTGGCATGTCCCTGGCAATCCCCACAGTCATACTGCATCAGTTGGAAAGTAAAGATGAGTCAGTATATTTGAGTCGCGCACAGGCTTCCTGGTTTGCAGCTATTAACACTTTATCGTGTCCGTTGGGCGGTCTATTATCGGGTGTATTGCTGGATAGGATTGGTCGCAAACGTACGCTCTATGTACTGAATGTTTTAGGTATAACTGCCTGGATATTGCTTGCCACAGCGAGTGCAACAAGTTCTGAGTCTTTTAATCGGCAGTTGCTCATGTCACGTTTTATAATTGGTAAGTCTTACTAAAATTGTTATTTTTTGCCATTTCTTACCTCGATTTGAATTTTTAAATTTTAAAATTCTATGATACAAACTAAAAAACACTTAAAAATTGAAATTAAATTAAAAAAAAATAGGCTTTAGAGATTATTACAACCTTAACATTTTTTTGCGATTAAAAGTATGAGCTGATGAATAAATACTATTTTCTTGCAGGTATTGTCATGGGGTTAGCCAGTGCACCGGCGGGCGTTTATGCGGCTGAGATAAGTCTGCCAAAATTTCGTGGCATTCTGATATTGGGCACATCCATATCTGTGGCATTGGGCATAACAGTTCTTTATAGTATCGGTTTCTTCATACGGAATGATTTTCGACTGATTGCGCTCATTTGCGCTGGCTATCAGATAACTGCACTTCTTTGTGTGCTACCTCTACAAGAGTCGCATAGTTGGTTGTTGTCAAAGAAACGTGTAGAGGATGCTAAAAAGTCACTTAACTTTTTCCGTGGTCTTGAAAAGTCACGTAAGTGCGATTATTCAATGAATTTAATATTTCTTTTCAACGATTTTTTCTATATATAGCATACATCACACATCCGGAAGTTTTGGAGGAGTTTAATGCTTTGGAAAAATCGCTGGATCTGCGTGAAGGTGAAAGAAAACCGTCATTCATGCGCTGTCTGCGCTTGCCGGAGGTTTATAAGCCTCTGATCATATTGATGGGACTATTTGCTTTTCAGCAGCTGTCGGGAATTTTTGTGGTCGTTGTTTATGCCGTGCAAATCTTAAAAGATTCGGATAGCTCAATTGATGCATTTTTGTGTGCCGTGATTATTGGAATAGCAAGAGTGGTGACAACCTGTCCCATGGGTATTGTATTGGAGAAATGGGGCCGCCGTCGTGCTGGGATCATTTCAACTCTGGGTATGGGCATCTCCATGTTGCTACTGGCTGCTTGCAGCTGGCTCAAGGTTCTTCAAAGCATACCTTATCTATCAGTCGTTGCTCTTGTGAGCTTCATCGTGCTCAGCACGCTTGGATTGTACACGCTGCCTTTTTTCATGATCTCGGAACTGTTCCCGCAAAAGGTGCGTGGTCCGGCTTCGGGAGTCACTGTGGCCGTGGGCATGTTCTTCGCCTTTCTGTGCATCAAAACGTATCCGGAGATGAAAGCGGCCATTGGCTTGGGCCGTTCTTTTGTCTTTTTTAGCACTATGTCGTTCCTGGCCACGTTATTTATCTATTGGACATTACCGGAGACTCGACGACGCACTTTGCTTGAAATCGAAGAGCAATTTCGCAGTGGAAAGAGAAGCAAAGCGCCGACCGAACTTGAATTGCAAAATGTCCTTGCGCATTAAAATGGGGTGGGAATGAAAAAAAATTTAAAACGTTAGAGTTTAGTACTGTGATAAAATATCATAAATTCTATAATTAAATAAATACATATATTCTAACTTATAGTCAATTAGTAGCTATTAATTTTTTTTAAATAAATATCTGATTTTATCATTTATTTCGCATAACAGTTATGGTCCCTGATAAAAAATTTGATCTAACCATTAATTTGTTTTAAGCCTTACACAGAAACAAAAAGTCCTTCTAAAATGCAAGCTTAAATTTTTTGATTAGCACGTATTTTTTTTTTTTAAGTATGTATTCAGGATATTATTGTTAAATTAAGATAATACGTTGATAAAATGGCAACATATTAAAAAGTCAACATTTAAAAAGTAAAGGAGGCCTAAATTAATTGATCTAACTGAAAGGATACCTTACAAAAATGAGAATAATGTTAATCAATGTTAATAAAAAATTAAATATAATAAAAAAATACAGTAAAATAAACAAAGTTAAAATAAAATGAATATAAAAAAAATTAAAAAAGAAACAAAATATAATAAAATTAACAAAATAAATAAAGCAAATTTAAATACAATTTTTTACCTTTTAATACAAATGTAATGTTTGTTTTTGAAATATTATATTACTTAAATATGAAACAAATTTAAAATAAATATTTTTATATTTGTTTTTGATTCAAAGTGCTTACACTTAAAAGTTTAAGCCTACTAAATCCGTATTTAACGCTAGATCATAAAGCAAAATATTTAAATCAATCTGGAAATATTAAAATTTTACTGCATTTTTATATCAGTGAATTTATGCCAAATTAGGCATTATTTTTAATTTTTGTATTTTGATAGAATAACTTTTTGTTCAATTTAATTTTGTTCCTGACTCTTCTCCTTAACATGGCATAGTGTTGGGTTCGAATCCAGGCTTTCGAAATAAAAAAGTTTTGTCTGTAGGCCACTCTAACAACTAAAAAACAATGAACAAACAGGTTCAATTCTAATAGACTTTGAGTTAAATTAAAGTTTATTATATTTAATGTTAATACGTTTTATATTAAATCTGACATCAATTCGAATACGATTTTTTTCAACTTTTCCGTATATTTAAATTAGGTATGATTTAAATTTAAAAGAAATATGGTATTTTTGAATTGAAACGTATTCTTTTTGGTTTTACGATATTTCTAAATTTAATTAATTTAAATTTTTTTTTTTTATCTTAATACGTTTTCTAGTGAAATCTAACATAATAAAATCAAATACGGTTATATTTGATTTCACTATGAGTTTATCTATCAGTGTACTTGCTTCTACTGCTCTTAAAACTACCAATATCAAAATTTGAGTAATGGTAATGGTAAAGCTAATGTTAATGAAGATGACGGTAATATGAGCATGCTGCAGCATGTCGAGACCTGTATCGAAGCCTTTCATTATGTGGAGATTGCGCCACGGGCAGCAGCCGGGCAGTGTCTGGATGGTTGTGGACTGCTTAAAATTGTTTTACCACATTTTGCTTTGGTTATTAAATGTTACAAGGATGCTACCAATATCACAACGTATTCAGCGTGTGCCCCGAAAGTCGGATGAGAAAAACATACACAAATCGCGCTTGGGGCGTTGAGACCATCGTTTATGTAATTATATTAAGTTTTCAATTTTATGGCTTAATAATGCGGTAGTCTGTGGCAAGAGTAGCAGGCTTATATGGTTTGGGCGACAAGCGTTAAAGCGGTACAATTTGGGTAAACACAAATTTATCATGATTACGTCAACAACACGGCGCTAAACAAGGACCAAGCAGCATCAAGTTGAATGAACTTAAAACACTGAAAGGATAAACGAAAATTGATGAGCTGTAAATGTGTGAACATTAAAGTTTCCGCTGCTGTTTATGGATGCCACATACAAGTACATCAGCCTCTGGCCTGGTTATTGCCACTGCTATATTGCATTATAATCGTGATCTGTTAGTTTGACACCTGTCGCGAAATTTGTACTTTAGCTCATCAATTACAGCATAATATTGAAATGTCAGTGCCTCTAACAACATCTAACCAGGACTAACCAAATTAATGGCACGTAACGTTGCAAACAACAATTGATTTCGAATGTACAACCGCATTTAGGGATGCCAGGGCAGCATATGCGCATTCTAATAATGCCAATATGTGCCTATCCTCACAGTACACGAGTGCTGACACCTTTTGGGTGTAACGATGCGTAAACCACAAAGCGAGCTAGAAACAATATGGGAAGCAGGTCTAAGGGTGGTGATCCTGATCTCCCGTGGTCCAGTCGATTCCTTGTTGTCCTGCTGTCATCATCAACACTGCACGTCTCACATCCTGGCATTTGTTTTGATGCGATTTTGATTATGTTTATAAGTGAATACATTGTATTTTGAGTATTCTTTTGTAAGTTGACAATGAGTTGTGACACATTTAAACATGTAATTTATTGCATTTCGACATAGAATCTCTACGAATAACGACTCCCTATCCCGAACCTGGAAAACATGTCTATATACATGGATGAGTATATCAGGAAAGCACCTTAAGAGCAAGTTATGTACTTGCGTATGCATTCTAATTCAGATAACTCAGATAACCTTAACCATTTTATGCAAACATCCGATGTCTCTCGATCCCAAAAGAAATTCTTAAAATATATCTGATCGCTCGGGCTGATTACACACCTCGCGAACAGCTTCGGGTTGCTTGCTGATCGACGGCAAATTACGACTCAGCTGCAGCTGCGCACGTCCAACGCGTGTGTCAAAGTTGTGAGCAAGTGATCCATCGATCCACCTATCCATTGATCTCGACAAAAACCAGAAGTGATTTTCAGCAGTACTGAAATTCAACTTTGCTGCCAGCGAACCTGTGTTTATTTCAATGCGATTATCTGGGTTCCTCGACAAAAAGTATTTTTTACGCGTATGTTGTTTAATGTGTCTGCAAAGGTGTGCAGACTGGCTCATTAGTGCAATGCCCACAAGAGTAAATTGATGCAATGAAACAAAGGGCAGACAGCGTTAAATGACGGCTGCGCAAGTTCAACCACAAAAACACATAGCAAATACTTATGTATATATATGCGGATAAGTATATTAATATATACAAGCTTTTAATAGAAAGTAAAATGTCATCAAACATGATTTTTATAAACATATTTTTCAACTCACAGCAGAAAACAGATAATTTAGAATATTTCACTTATGCTATAAATATTTTCGAACAAATTTGAGTACTGACGACATTAAAGGTATCCTAATTCGAAAATCATAACCAGCAGTATTTGACGTATATATTACATTAAATGAAAAAATAACTAGTTGGAGAGGACACATTAGGTTGGAAGAAACTGTTATAGTAAAATCATATAATGTTAAAACCGCATTGCGAAAACGGTTTCTTGAATTAAAAGCTATCCGGAAGTAATTTGTATTTTTAGGTAAGGGGTGTACAAATACTATTATATGTATTTCCAAACTTTATTAAACAGATTAAACCATTTTATGTGTGCTAGTTACAAAGAGACAGTAGTGAAATACATTACATTACAGTAATGAAATACATTCGTTGAAGAATTTTCCATTCCCTGCGCAAGTACATATGCATATCCCCAAATACGCGAGCTCGAGAAACTTATGTGTGCTAGTCTGGAGCTCAATTTCAGAGGCAAAGCGAGTACCACCGCCTAAGTAGTCGTTGAACTTTAATTTTTCAATTAGTCGAGCTACTGTATTTGAATCTGTTCCTTTCTGCCGCCAAACGGACTAGCGATTTCATACCAATGTGGAGTGGGATTGGTCGTTTGCGTTTAAGTTTTTTGAGAGGCGCGGATGTGGCTCGTAAAAATATTGCATTTAGGAAAGACACGGGCAACACAAACGCTTTTGTACTTTATGATGCTAACCCAAAGGCATAAATTTTACGATTACTTTAACACTTTGATGAGGACGCTGCATCTGTAACTGCAGTATTGCGGCTTCCACAGAGGTTTGTGCCTGCCTGGCCATAGATATAGACAAGCGTAAAATTGAATTCGTTTCTATGATTCACTGAACGAGTGTTTAAATCAATGACAGTAAACGGAAGAATGAAAATAAACAAGAATTGATACCACTGTTAATGTTGGTGTGAAGCTGAGTTAGCTTTCGTCTTTCGGTAATTTAAGCCTCGATTATTCGTTTTAGCATGAGCTCCAGTAATCACACTGCCTGTCAAGATGTTACTGACGAAATTAAAAATAAGTTTGCGTCATTCGTTTTGCTTACATTTTTGGTTAGTTTCGTGTTTCGTTTTAGAACAATTATCAGCTTTGTGTTCTATTTTCCAACGTGATTACTGCGTTGGATAAAACAAAAATATGTTTTTTATAGCCTATAAACGTCGCTTTGTAAGTATTTGACCACTTCGTCTACGGTTACTTTTCAATTTAGACATAATTATGCCAACCAGTTAATTTATTGCTAGCCAGTGCCCGTTTATACACGCAAAGTTTGTCTTAACAAGCAACCTCTCATCCCTAACAGAGACGACCATTTTGTGTGCCCAGTGGAGCGTCCTGTTTCGTCCTTTAATGTGAGAAAATGTTACAATTCCGCCGCTTGCTGTCAAACTCCGTTGTAATTGTTCATTTTCTTATCTAGATTTGCTGACCAATTCATCCCACTCGGGCAGGTGTCGCCTGCAAAACACTCTCGAAATTACATTTTATTAATTGGCAATTTCCAAAGACTGAAATGGAGACGCTCTATAGCCGTATACGACACATCACTGACTGCTTATCCATTTTTATGATACTATATACTTGAATATCGCGTGTAGGCGGAAAAGAGCATTAAAACAAAATTTTTGGAAAATGCGCAACGCTACGAATATAACAGAGGTTTTAGGTCCTGTCACTTTATCTTATCGTTTGTCGGCAACTGCTTGCAGGATTGCCTAATTGTCCAATCGATTGTTTGCCTGCACAGTCTGTCCGTCCGCTGCTGTCTCTAGTAAGGTGTCGCTGCTGCTTTGGGCGCGTGTCTCAGTCCCTGTCGCAAGGTGCATGCGAGAGCCTGCTGCAATCGTCCCGTCCGCCTGTCCGCCTGTCTGAGCTGCATCCATCAAAATAACCTTGCGTGGAAATTATTACTGCAAGGGAGAGTCAACCTCAATGCTCATGATTTAGGCACATGTGTAACCTGCGCCAATTTGGTCTGCACAAAAAATCGTCGTCGCCGTCTTTATATCAACAAAAATTTTGTGGCTGTTGCATCTGCTGATTGCAATGTCGAACAAAAATATCCCTAACTTGAACCTGAACCGTCAATTAGACCGCCCCTGCAATTTGATGTATGTATGTATGTAGGATATCTGATCATCTCAACGAAGAATTGGTAATTTGGTCTAATGCTCCCTGGCACCCACACACTAAACGCAAATTTTTTATATTAATTTTGCAGAGGAACCAATTTGCAAATTCCTTAACAGTAGCTTTAGCCTGTAGCGCTGCTGACGATCACAAACGGGTCCGTCAGACGCAGCTTCTTTTTAATGACCATAAAATCTGCCTTCGAGTCATTTTGGTAGACTATCCTCAGGCACGAGCTTGGAACTTACCCAATTTCATATAGTAATAATAAAGTGTGCTGCACGGCAGACGGTATGTATCATACATACATATATACTTATATACCAGGGATCATAACTGTTGCGAAAAATACATAAAAAAATCACTCCTCATAGACTTTGGTCTTATATTTTATCAAACAAATTAATTATTTAATTCTGATTAAAAAAATTGATATTATAATTGTTAGTTATTTTATTATATCCAGTAAAAATAACAAATTAAATAAATTTTTAATAAATCAGTCTTTGCATACAAATATATATTTATTTGTATATTCTTAGTATTTCATAAGATATATTGAATTTTTTTTTTATTATATAAATAAATTTAAATAGTATTTTCATTCTAATATAATAGTCTTTTGAGACCTTTTTTTATTTTTTTCTCACAAATAAAAGTCTTTTAAAACTTTTAATAATTTCCTCACAAGTAAGAGTCGTCAAAGAGTTAAATTAAAAAAATGCTTAAACACTTTTATGAAATAATAATTATTACTTTTTTCTCACAAATAAAAGTCAGTGAGACACAAGTAAAAGATTTCAAGAAGTTTTATTAAAAAAAATAGTTAAAAACTTATTAAAAACTGGAAAAATAAAAAAACCCTTTTGTTATTATTTAATATTTAGTTTAATAAAAAAAAAATATTTTACTAATTATTGCTGATGGATGTAATAAAAATCAACAAATGTAAGTTTTATAGCTGTTTGTCAGAGATACTGTTACTACTATCTGAAACATGCAGCCGACAGCCAACAGAGGTTGTGATAATTTTGAGATTTTAGCAAAGGAAAAAATCTTTGACAGATTTGATTATAAACTTCAGTGTCGACCTGGAATTACGATTGTAGAATCCGTTGAGCAAAATACTGTGCTTGCTTTTCAATTACAATATAAGCGAGTGTAATTTTCGAGATAGCCATCGCGACAGGCAGTACGCAGAAAAACCAAGTCAATTGGAAGAAGTTAAGCCGATTTGACGCCCTCTTTTGGGAGGTGTACTGCGCTCAACTAACTTATACTTCCGGTTGCTCATTTTTAGACCCCGTACTTATTTGTGCATTGAAGGGATTACAAAATAAACTTCCCACACAGATTTGAGTGTTGACCTTAATTGGGGCGTGTTTTATGCAGGGTTTGAGTAATTGCAGCCACTCAAAAAGGCCATGGTCACATAATCGTGCTGTCAGTTTGCTGGACAGACAGCAGAACAAGCACAGTGGCCTTTGGGTGGGTTGAGGACAATGTAATCGTGTGTTGGGCGTCACTTCCATTCGCACGGCTGACTCATTTGATCTTATTATCCTGTGCTTGGTTGAATGAGAAAAGGCAGGGCAAAGCAGCTGGTTACTGGTAACTGTTTACTGGTGCTGAATATCAGGATGAGTAGCTATACCAGTGCAAAGGACCATTGTGTGTGTGAGCCACTCAACTTGGGCCTTTTGACAGTTTTATCTCTTCCTTGCAGCAATTTCGGAGACGGTTTTTTTATTTATGTCGGAACTGTGCCATCCCACGAATTAAAGTTGTAACTTGCTCATGGTCTAAGAATTTCAAATCTTTCAATAATGTTTTTTGCGGCTACAGGTAGATTTGCACAAGGCACGCAGCTAAGGGTTAATCACTTGGCCAACTCAAGTAAGGCTTAAGTAATGGCCATTTAAAGTACCATTAAGTCATCGATTTACTAGTCATGCCATGAGACCCTGCGCCTACGAGCGCCATTTTATCCTCAGTAAATGTCCCTCTGCCACTGCTGACAACAGTTAGTAAATAAGTCAATATTACAGTTTTATCTTTCGTTGCCAGCTGTCACCCAATTTGAATTCATTCTCAATTGAAATGCCAGGCGACAATTGTCATATTCAATTAACGCTTACGCCACCAAAGCGTTATTTAATGCCGCCACCCAAAAACGCAATTTAGCCACTCCAATGGACTCCAGAAGAGCGAGAGGTAGCCAGGACTGGGAGAGACTGGGACCGGCGCACGCCCGTAGCCGACGCTGTTTCGGCCAAGGCTACGCCAAGTCGCACAGTCACTTCCACTTGCACACATTACACAATCAAGGGTGGTGTATGCCACTGTCACATTGTGGTGGGTATTGAAAAACGTTTGCGTGCTGCGCTGCGTTGACGCTACCCATTGGCCGGAACGCGACTGCAACGGCAACGGCTACGGATACGGCTACCGCAACGCTTCCACATCGAGGCACAGTGGTAAAATCCAGAATTGTATTTCTAAAAAAAAAATTAGTCATATTATCTTCAGATTTGTCGAATTTTGGATTTCATAATTTGTTAATGCTTGGGTATAATTACAATAAATAAACTTTGTCATTCTTATTATTATTATTGTACATATTTTTTTTATTTATTTTTATGTACATTTTATTATAATTTATTTTAAGATCAAATTATATACAATTATAAAATTCAATTTGTAGTTTATTAATACATAATGTATTTAAAAAAAATTGTTTTGAATATCTAAATTATTTTCAATATTATTAGTCACTTTAGCTTTAGATTTTTCGAATGCTTAATTTAATAAATTGTTAATGCTTATAAATAGTTTTGATTAATAAACTTTGTATCATATCCGTTTGTTAAAATTATTTTAATTATTTTTACATACTGTATTTTAGAATACTAATTTTTTTTAATAATATTTCATTATAATTTATTATAAAATCAGATTATTATTAAATAAAATTTGAGTTATGATTATTACATTTTGTAATTAATACAATTTCTCTTCAGCGAAAGGATGTTTTCCATAGTGCGGTTGGTGAAGACCTTTCAGGGAATTGAAGATGATCCAGCCATGGTTTTGACCAATGAGAAGGCCCGTTGAATACAGAGCAACACATGCGCACAACCGAGCGACCACTGATTGGCCCATGGCTCGCTTAACAGGGGCTGTCGCTGCTGCTGCTGTTGAAGTTTTTGTTGTTGTTGTGGTTGCTGCTGTTGCTGCCGGCTGTAGCCGTAAAACCGGTTACACCAGAAAAACGTTTCGTCCGCCCTGATACCGTTGAGAGGCCGTGAAGATTTGTCAGTATGTGTACATTTTCTGGTGGTGACAGAAGTCCAGAGTCGACTTGACGGAACGCGGTAGGGCTCCGGATACTAGGAACAATATATCAGATCAGTGATGCGTTGATGCGATTCGCATGCATTAGTTAAAATTTTGACGGTCGAGTGACAAGGTGAGCCGCGCCGCGACGCGATCCATACATATCTTTTAACCGTCGTAAGATTATGTACGTATATGAAACTCACGGATCTCTAATGTTTACGCAGGATATTGTTACATCCATAAATTGTGTTGAGTTCTTGTAGTTGATAAAAAGTGCAAGTGAAGGAAAAAAGATAACAAATATCATATAAAAAGGGTCAAAGGTGAGATGTGTTTACATGTAAAACTACCATGAAAAAAGGATGATCTTTAAGTAATTAATACTCTTATCTCAACACTCAATTGATTTATACAAAATTAGAATTATAATTAAGAAATTGCTTACATCTAAGTTCCATTTTAACAGGTCATTTACGTTTCGATACAACACTTTTTTCAGTGAATGATTTCCGTTTATCTGCTCATGTATATTCAAATATTTTATTTTCATTATAAAAAAAAATTTGCATTGCAATTCTTGCGAAAACTTCCATAGAAATTGAGTTTCCGGCGGCCCCTGATAACTCATAAATGGGGCTACTATTTTTCCCACGAATCGAACGACAAAATTCAAAGATTGTATGCTAATTAATTCTTTGTCATGCCGTCAGCCATTATAGCCCTATTGATTTTGAAAGTTTTCTACCAAACAAGCCGCTTAACAACTTATTTAACTTAAATAAGCGTGGCCAGCAAGCCCCAATCGATATTGATAGTTATATTGATTCTGACTGGGTTTCATGTCAGAACTTTAGCGGCTGCTGTTTGTTATAGTAGTGTTGTTGTCTTCTGTTACCTTTTCAGGTTTTTGTGGCTATACTAAAAAAAGCATTAGCCTATAATCATATTCAAATAGGTACGTTTTTTTTTAAATCTTTTATTTTAATTTGTGATCGTAATCGTGCGTTTCGGGGTCCCTACTTTCCTGAAACAGAAGCTCGCGAACCTGTCGGTTCCACTTTCCACCAGCGTACACATTTAAATTATTGTATGTTTGACTAATTTCTATTGATTTTTATGTGTGATGTGCTTGACAAATGCATATCTACATATTGTATTGGCTTAATTGAAGGAATATGTTAATTAATGTGGTGTTTCTTGCCTAATGATTAGGAAATTTTGAGTATATATAATATAACGTATGGGAATATCAATATGTCTGTAGTAATTGTTATAGTCTTTAACTTGTCACTTGTATAAAGATGAGCTGACGAACGGACAAATAGACGGACATGTAGTAGTTAGTGCTGATAAAAAAAAAAGTGAATGCATATACGTTAATGATGTTTCTCCGTACAAAGCTAGGAACATTAAAGCCCGTGAATATTTCCAATAATACTCGTCGTCACCCGTCTAGCAACTAAAAAGGATATTCTTTTTCCCAAAAAAGGGTTTAACTTACAATCAAATTCTTATCGCTGCTTTACGTAGGTATAAGTCAGTGGCTTTTAATGATTTTTACGGCTGCCACGAGATGCCCCAAAACTAATCAAAAAAAAACAGCAGAGCAAAAAAACAACTTAATTTCGTGCCTTTGAAAGCAGCGCTGCAATCCACACGCGCATTTGGGATTTTATGAGCTGAAAACTAACCGAAAAGTCAAATCCTAAGGACTCGGGGTAATTAAATCTAATGAGAATTCCATAATAACATGGCCATGACAAAGTGCAGAGACTTTAGAGCTAAGGGGTAGTTACACTTTTTGATTTATACGGTGCTTCTGTGCGCGTTTTCATGCCTTTGACAGGCTGGCGACAGGTTTACAAAGGAGTACCTGTAAAGCCGCCGGCCCATTCATTCTAATGACAGGAAGCGGAAACCGTAGCTGGGGTGACCTGCTGTCGTCGAGCTTTACATTTGCATATTTTTGGTATGTTTTTAACCAAATGACCAATTGGCCAAAATTTATTTTAATTGCCGCCCAGATTAAGCATTTGCATATTTCCTACCTTAACCTCAGCGAGCTCAACATGCAATACGTAATAGGTAGTCCCAGCTCTCTAATAATGGGCCAGTTCACGCTGCGCCTTGAATGTGCCTGATAAGCAGCTAATTTGAGATACAACAATAACAAAAACATAAGCACTGGACATTTGGGCTTAGCACATAAACGACTGCATAGTAAAAGCCATGAACGCCAAATATCTTTAAACTAGTACTACCATACAAGCATTGTCTTTAGTGGCTACCTTGCTAGTTTTATGAAATAATTAAGTTTTATGTATTTTCCTTACTAGTTTTGTTACCGATCTGATTCCCGGCTGAAGAGCGTGCGCAGAGAGTTCGTGGAAGCCGTAAAAAAACCATCTCCACAGCTACCAACTCGGACGGGAGAACGTCTGACCCAAGATCTGAGCAACAACATCAACATCCATCAACTGCAGCAACAGCAACAACAAAAGCAACAGTAACAGCAGTAGGCAACAGCGACTCGAGTGATTTTATGACGTTCTTCAAATTTGATTAAAATTCGACGATTAAGCAAAACTTTAAACCAAAACCAATATCACATAGTTTACGCAGGCGATTTACTTTGCTATAAATAGTGACCGAAATTGGAGTTGGATTTGGATTTCAACCATGCCACATACAGGTGAGTTTTGGGTCACTTTTTGGTCAGCTAATGAGCTGAAAGTGTTTCAATGAAGGCGTTCGATGTGATCGCCGTTGAATATATAAATTAAAATAACATTAAAATTAAAACAAAACAAAAACTAGTCGGAAAGGCTAGAGTCGAGATCCCGACCATAGGATACCCGTTACTTATTTCAATATATATAAAATTACTTTAAAGAAATTACTTGTATTGCTTTGAAAACATTGATTCGCCATAACTGCCGTTCTACTTGTCCGATCTTGATCGGATTCAGTGGTATAATAGGAAATAATAATAAAAAAAAGTTAATTACACCTAAAAATTGTGGGTGTATTGGTTTTTTGAGATTTGTGTGGGCGGAGGGGTGCGTGGCTTACATTTTAAACAGGCTTGATCTGCGTGGGGTATACAAAAATCTGTGTACCAAATTTGGTTACTCTATCTCTTAAAGACTCTGGTCACACAGACGGTCAGACACATATGGCTATATCGACTCGGATTTTGATGCTAATCAAAAAGATATATACTTTATATGGTCGGAGATGCCTCTTTCTCCTTGTTACATAAATTTGAACGAACACAATATACCCTTTTACTTATTTTTTAAGTAACGGGTGTTAAAACTAAGCTGTTCATTTGACTTGTGATAATCGCGATCTGCCGAAGTAATCACAACCCTTGAGGCGCAGCGCTCTTTCTCTGCATAAAAGTGAGCGAACATCAAATTTGCACTTCATTAAATTCGAAAACACTGTCTGCAGGAGATTCTGATCAGATAATAAACACGGAGGATAATCAGTTCCCAATTATCCTCTACATATTTTTATTTTTTTTTTTTCTATCACAAATAAAAGTTTTTTTTTGCAAGCATAATTAAAAATAATATTCTTATAATACTTGTATTATTTAAAATCTTGAAAAATTTTAACCCCTAAGAACTTTATCAACACTGATAAAAAAATTTTCTAAAATTAATATTTTGGTCTCAGATCTAAGATTTTTGGTCTCAAAATTCATCGAGAACATAAAATTCGTGCATATAGAAGTGATTTATTTAAAATAAAACTTTTCAAAGACCTGTATTATTTTTTACACAAATAAAATACTTTGCAAACTTTAAGTCAAATAAAAATATTTTTCTCGCAAAAAAGTCTTTTAATTAAAAATAAAATTCTTTTAAGACTTGCATTAAAAGTTAGCAGAAACTGTTGTAATAGACTTCAATTTTTATTTTTATTTTTATAAATAAAAGAGTTTTAATCAATTAAATTCTTTAAAGACTTGTATTATTTTTAACACGAATCAGTCTTTAAAAATTTTTACTCAACAAAGTCTTAATCAACTCTAATAAAAGGGTAAACAAAAATAAAAATTAGCTTTACTTAAGAATATTAAGTAGCTAATGACAATATTTTCTATGTTGCAGGTCAGGCGGGTGTCAATCAGCTGGGCGGAGTCTTTGTTAATGGTCGTCCATTACCGGACTGTGTGCGCCGTCGCATCGTTGATCTGGCGCTGTGCGGGGTTAGGCCCTGCGATATATCCCGACAACTGCTTGTCTCGCATGGTAAGTGTAACAGCTAAGTAGAGCAAAGCCAACTCAATCTATCAAAAGACGTCTCCGTAATTTCTATTTCTATTTGGTAGGCTGTGTTTCCAAAATTCTTACTCGCTTTTATGAGACAGGCTCCATACGGCCGGGATCAATAGGTGGTAGCAAGACCAAGGTAAGTAAAAGTGGAATTTTGGGTGGGCTTCGTGGGATATGTGCATATGTGCGTTCCGTGAAATCAACAAACGATTATATGTATAAAAATCAAACGCACAGCAGTAAATCCATAAAGTATCAGAGATAAGCAGCTAGTTTACATGTTTTTTTTGGGATGACAGGTTTTTATAAACTGTTTGAGGAGACATTGGTGTGGGCAGAGCGCAACAAATCAATCTCATTTACTGCCTGCCGTTGATAAGCCAGCACGCTTTAGTTTTTGTTACTACGGCGGCTCGATTTCTCGATTCTGAAGTTGTCAGCTGCTTAGTTTCGCACGCTCAATCAGCTACTGTCTCTACCGTGCAGTTGCGGGCTTTACTGGGCCATTCAAATCTGATAGTGACGACAATATGCCAGTGTCACTAAAGATTGCGATAGTAAGGATAAATGCGAATCACGGTGCACAGTAGTACAATAACTCGTCCATATCAACGTCATTAACATTTCCAGGCCATTTAAAATTTCAGGTGCACTGTTTGCCGACGGTACTACGAGTTCGACATAGAAAACTCACAGTGATTACTCCACCCAGTGATTCAATAACTGCCTGCACTTGGCCAAACAAAACGTGCATTTAACACCTACACCGAGACAATATATAAGAGCGGCTCTAGGGACATGACGGGGCAAACTCGAAGGTAGAGGGTGTAATAGTTACAGTAGAAAAAGTAGAAAAACAGGGGTTTGTTAGGTTTGTCCAGCTCTTTAAAGCGTGTTCGTGTATATGGTTTGATTAGATCTGCAATGTAAATGCGGACTCCATATGGGGCGACTATGAAACATACAAGTATTTATGAATTTTTAATGAATTGCCGCGTCACACGTGAACATTGAACAGGACGACAGGGCGACAAAGCGATGTGGGGTCAACCTTAAAAACTACAGTGCAAATTAACATATTGCTTAAAAACGGCTTGATATAAATATGATGAAATAACAGCCAAAATGGGCGTGATTAAGCTGGGACTTTGGTTTTATATGAGCCCCTTGGTTCTTTAAATATTTTTCGCACGTGCATGCGTTTCGCAATTGAATTTCACGGCAATTATTTCTGAGCATAAATGCTCTTTTTGTTGTAGTAATAAAATTCATTGTTTTAACACATATCGTTACAGAACAGTACTATCTAAATTCCCCATAAGCTTAAGACCAATAAAATTCAAAGAATTGCAAATGTTTAAGCCGCAAACATTATTCTTTTTTTTTCTTCTTCTTGGACAGCAAGTAGCTACGCCCACAGTGGTAAAAAAAATCATTCGCCTAAAGGAGGAGAACAGTGGTATGTTTGCCTGGGAAATACGTGAGCAACTGCAGCAACAACGAGTCTGCGATCCCAGCTCAGTGCCATCGATTAGCTCTATTAATCGAATATTGCGTAACAGCGGCCTCTGGACAGATGAAATGACCTCCAGTCAACAGAATGCAGCAGCAGCAGCAGCAGCGGCAGCAGCGGCTCATCATATGTCTGGGAGCAGTGCTTCTAGTGATTATGCCACGCCTTTGCAGCTGTATACAAGCGGCAGTAATGCAGGAGTCGGTACTATTCGAGGTACACCCACTTCTGGTACGCCGACCACTTCGACTATAACGGGCACATCTTCACGATACACAAAACCGAATCCGACTTCGACTCAGACTGTGTCACCTTCGTCGTTGGGCGATGGGCTGTCCCTAAAAGCGACACCCAAGCTGTTACCTAGTCAAGGAAATAGTCATAGTCATGTATCTAGCTCGCTAGGTGGATTAGATCTCAGCTACTCAGCACTGCACAAGCACTGGCTGTGGAATCCCTCGTTGCTTTATTACACCCAAGCACATATGCAGGCAGCCCAGGCAGCTGCCACGGGCGGACAGTTTTTGCCTTATGGTGGAACCTATTTGTCACATGGGGCAGCCAATATGGTGGCCGTTGCTGCTGCTGCTGCGGGTAGCTGTTCAGCTGGAGGAGGCTTTACTAAATCGGAAAGTTCAATTGACTTAACTAAACCGTGCACAATGGGCGATCCTCTGAGCGATTGTGATTCGGGAAAATCTTCACCTACAGCATTGTCGTTGATTTCAGCTAGTGTCAGCATAACAGATACGCTGGGCAGTAGTAATAACAACATTCGCAAAAGAAATCCATACTCTATCGAAGAGCTGCTGAAAAAGCCCGATAAGCGTTTGCGCCTCAACAGCGATTCACATGCTAGTTTGGAAGGATCTACAGCGAAGCGTGATAATCTGGAAAGTATAAGCTCAAGTTCTAGCTCTTGTGAAAGCAACAGTAGCTCAAGTAATGGCAGCTCTGAAGTCGCGGCTGCATTGACAAATCCACAGTTGGAAGTTGTAGATATCGAGGAAGATTGCAGTGTGGAGGTAGTCAACTAACTTTCCTAGACTTCCCTCATCTCGTGGTAGTGGTAAAATCAGAGTTAAAAACCCAAAAACCCTTAATCGTGATAAATAATTAATTACAAATAATATAAACGACTTAGGTAGAAATATGTATGAAGTTAGTTCGGATATTTGATAGAAATGTTATTATTTTAAAATAAAAAATTATGTGTATTATAAACCACGTAAATCTAAGATGACACTCGACAGATTACTGTAAAATTCATTTTATTTCTCATTTTATAAATAAAAAACAATAAGTTTTCCAAGGACATGCAAATTTTTATGTAAGTTACATTTATATATTCACCTAAATAGTCGCAATTGTAAATCAACTTGTAAATACATATATAAATATGAATTAATTAATGTTTGACATTGGATCCAATGCATTTTAATATTACTTCAAAACTTAAAATAAAGTGTGCATAATTATTTGTTGTGGATATCAATGAGATTGTTGGTGGTCCCTGGGATTCCAGTCCGTAATGTATTTCAGGCGCTCTTTAATTAACTTACACGCCAATGAAGTGTCAACAAGTTGCCAGCAACAGCAGTTGGCTACAACAATGCGCTACAAAGTGCAAAATTACAGGATGTCTGACACGACCATAACTATCGATCGCCTGCGGTGGCAACAGTCCGACACTTCGCCAAACCGAGGCAAGCCGACACAGTGTGCTCAATAGTCAACTGGAACTGATTTCGAACGATTTAATTACTAAAATGCATGTTCCATATACTTGACATGAATATTATATATGAATTATGTTTTACCTTTTTCAAACATTTGTGTACTATACTCTGAAAAGATTAACTTTTATAAAGAAAAATTATTCATTATCGGTAAACCATATAAATTAATGGCCTACAAGCTTATAAAATATAAAAAAAAATTTCCGAACTGCTGTGAGTTCGAAATAAGTTCTGGCTTTGATCGTAGATACTTATTTTGGTCTTCCACAGTTCGATTTAGTTATTAGTACTTAAGATAATCAAGTTTAAGATTTCAAACAACAATAATCAGTTTTGCCCCACTATGCTGCAACGCTTACGAACACGTTGAGGCGACAATGGCAATGGAATTGGCGCGACTTGGTGTAGTGTGATGTGGTGTGGCTGCTATGTGAACGGAATTTATAAACAGAGAAGACAGATCATGAACTGCCGCCTGGGACAAAAGACTATACCAGCCATAGTTGTGAATTGCATCTACTTGCCTCCATTTGAATTGACAGGAGGAGCCAAAAGTCAACTTTCTCAGCATGGACGCAGTCTTGAGTACTCTAAATATTATGGCTATGAATCAGAATCTGTTAGGACACTATAGTCGTTTTAGATTAACAGTTGTAGAGAAAACATATAAAAAATTGGCGGACTCCGAAGTCCATATACCCCTAGAAGATCGAGAATAAACCATAGTAAAGTCTTACCCGTTATTACATAAATGGAAAATGTATTAAATAGGAAAAATAATAAATTTCATGAAAATAATATATAACTTATAGTTTATTAAAACTAGTTTTAAGAAGACTAGAAGAAAAATACCATATATGGATTTATTTCTTGGTCTAAGCCACAAATTCACTAACTGTATATAAAAGTTTAGAGAGTCAAAATTAAATAATTATTATCTGTTTCATAAATTTTCCATTTATAATGGGTACGACAATGGCGAATGAATGTTTCATACCAAAATTGTTTTGAATGTAACTGAAGCAGAATATTCAATCACGTCGACTTAATGAATTTCAGATGTTTTATTTTGTTCGAGTTGCGAATATTTTAACACATCACCAAGTTCCTTTGAATCGCGATATATATGTGCGAAAAACGTACATTTCGCAGCTAATTCTGAAAAAAAAAAAAAAACAGAACCGTTTACTGGCGAAATGGTAGGCTGATTATTAGATAAAAAGAAAATAAAAAAAGCTGCCATAACTGTATTACATGCGGTGTTTGGTGCAGAAGGGACAATGCACTTCATAAACAAAGCTAAAAGGCGTTGAAGATACGCGCAAGAAAACTGGTGAACAGGAATGCCGTACAGTGTGAAGGCTTTTCTTCCAGAAACTAGCACCCTAGCCAGAAGGCACGGGAGCAGTAAAAGGAAGCCTCATTTCTGAAACGGATCGTGGCCACTTCGGAATGTCCAGGCATGACTATGACTGACAGGCTGGATGCCTTGCAAAAAGTAGCTTCTTAGGGCGGGCACTGATTGCAATGTTGAACTGCTTGCGTTGAACGCGCATATCCATCGGCGAACGGCGATCAGCGATCGCCTCGATCATAAGCTGGAGGCGACACTTTTGGGCCAGGCCACATCGGGACAACAGAATATTTTTATACGCTCGCGTTAAAAATATAAATGAGTTAGGCAGGCAGCAACAGTAACAGTAGCAACAGGATCGTCCCGATCTTCAATTCGATCTTTCGTTTCGATTCCCGATCGAAGGCGTTTTTTGCAACGCCTCGCAGAGCTTCTCGCGACAAAAAAAAAAGCATGCACGTTGCTGAGCATTTGGATTTCGCGCTCGTTTTGAGTTTTTTGTGTTGCTCAGCAGCAGATACAGATACAGATACAGATATATGTACAATAGCAATATCAACTGATAGCTACTTTAGCTAAAAGAAGTGAATCTGCTCAAGGAGCTCTCACCAGTACCGATTCTGGATGGATTCTGTTGCAATGTTCCGTCGCGCTGCTTGCGTTTGATTTGTGTTATTGTTTTTGCGACTTCAACGCGTTTTCGGCATAAATCAAAATCTTGTTGGACATTGGACACGATGCGCAGTCCTCTCAACATTTCTTACAGTGCACGAGAATCCAATCGATGCGACAGATATTATGGCAGAAAATTTATTTTATGGCGGTAATGGTGTTATGTTTTACGCGATTAGCAGATCGAAAAGTATGACAATGCACATTAAGACTCGCGTTCAATCAAGTTAGAGACATGACATGATTCATTTTTAATAGTGAAAGGCAGTCAATTAAGAGTAAATTATGTAACTAATTATTGTCACTTACACATATTGCATTTCGTGGGAGAACGTGTGAGAAAAGTCACTTATATTTAGAAAAAAAAAAGACTGACACCATTTTATTCTATATTTATTAACGTACGTTTGAATAATTGCCGTACATTATTCTTTGTGTCAAAAATAAAAAAAAAAGCGAAATAGAATTTCTTGCGCGAAAATTTAAACTTTAAACTTGGATTTTCAAAATAAGATTTGTAGTACAGCAGACTTTTGCTATTTGCCAAGATGTTCGAGTAGTCTCTATTTGATAAATATTATAATTAAGTGCTCTTTTTAAATAGTCCTAGCTTATAGATTCCAACACTCATAATAAATTTAACATACAAAAAAATTAATTGCAACTGAAAGATGTAAATACTGTATATTTACGCTAAGCCGAGTTAAAAGAAAATTTCACTGTCACATTTGTCTCAATGTCAATTTTGCATTTAGTCATAAACGGAATCACTGACTTCCGCTTTCTAAGACTTGATACGTTGGCCTCAGGTACTGCCCTGACACTTCTTGGATTTTCTCTTCATACTTTAACATATTTGACATCTCTCTGTGGCAATCTGTATGCTATGTCTACTTTTTTTATGCAGCGTTGCCCTTGTAAAATAAAGCAATTTTTTATGGTCAATTTCTTAAAGGTATAGTAAATGCACCCGACCGGACTTGAACCCGTGATCATGAGACCTATGCGATGAGCCTGACTTGTCAACACACTTTGAGATTGATTTCTCTGTTTCTTGTGGCTAACTCCGACCGTTGTGTCTACAATTAAACCGTAAAAAGCGGCAAAGTGAACAAGAACAACAATGGGAAAGGGTTAATTAGCAGTCGCCGGCAACTAGCAACTGGCAACCGGCAACAGAAGCAGTTATGTTCTCATTTAAAGCGCTCGACAACAGGTTAAGACCAATAAACATTAAAATTTTTTCCTGCTTTCCTCATGCGGCAGCTCTGTTGGGCATCAACATTAAAACTGTGAATCGCCGGATCGATTAAAAGGTATTGATTGAAACAGTTGCGCTCCCGAAATATTGTCGAACTGTGACATTTACATAATTAGCTTTTATTGTTTGTGAATCGCTCCCATGAGCTCAAAATCAAAACAAATCTATGTACAGGTATAGACGGAAATTGATTTAAAATGAATTTGTGAACGTGCTTGCTTCAACTGGCAACTGAATCTGCCAAAAATTAAAATTGATGCCACCAACAGTAACCTTTAAGTGAATGACCTGGCCTCTTTACCTCACTGACCATAATCAAAGTCAGTAGGCGACTGTGTGGTAATAAAATAAGTTAACAACTTTACAACATTCATCGCCACACGGCACACGTTTTTGTGTTGTGGCATCGAAATGGACATTGATACTCGTAGTGCTGTGCAGACATCTTTGATCAAAATTTGTTAAGACGCCCATTAATTTGACTAGTTCTGGATTGCATTCTCATATATTCTTATATGATAACGATACTAGAGCCAACATATGTAAGATACAGCTAAGATTTTAAGACGAACAAATTATACTCAATCCGTATTTTGTGCAACAAGTCTTGGATCAGTTATTAAACTTATAATATGTCATTTATTTGCTAATCTTACACTGTTTTTTTTTTTACCTAATTAAATTTCAACTCTAACTATCTATTTGTTGACAGCAACAAGATTAAATAAATAAATGTATTATCCTATCACATACTTATCCGGTAGCGATTGTCTACCAATATTAAAAAACGAGGTTTTTGCTTGGGGGGCTATCCACAACTGATCGATTTCAGTGTGATTGCAGCTGCTTTGCGTTCACCTAGTTACAACATAGAAAATAAAAGTAAAGATAGACAGAGACAGAGAGAAAAAGGAGAAATAAATTGGAAGAAGATACTCAAACTGTAACCAAATAATTCGTCAAAAATCAAACGAATAATGCTTACTTCCGCAATCGACCAAGGGGAAACTGATTCACCTGCTCCTGGGTCTGAGTTTGAGCTCAGGTCTACTTGACGCGCGCACATTAGCAGCGCATCGGAGCTGCAGCCTGCATTATCCTCGTGCCCCGACAAGTGCTCAAGTGGGCAAGTGCACAAGTGGCCATCATTAGCTTGTTCGCTCTTTTAGCAATTACGCCACTCGAATTGTCTTTGACATGACTGCAGGATCTGCAGGATCTGAAACGTTGCTTCTTGCTGCACCTTTCAAATCGCACTTTGTTAATTTTCCTTTCCTCTTTTTCAGAGTCCTGCGCCGATGCTGGTGCACATTCGCGCCTCCTTCGCCTCCATTCGGTAATGGTAATGGAATTATAATTATAGACTTCGCTCCCTCGCTTGCTTTGTCATGTTTTGTCCTTGCTAATGTTGTCAGCGAGTCTCTTGTCCAGTTTGTGGTTGCGGCTTTTGATGCCGCTACATTAAATTGTCAAATTGTTTGCACTTTTTTTCTTATCATTATGCTTTGGCGAGAGAGGACACGTGCTCATCATATTTATACTCCGTACCTATAAATTGGGTAAAAGATTACAGAAGAGTTGTGCAAATACTTGTATAAGGACATTTTATTATACACGACTCTACAAAAAATAAAGACGGTCGAGAAATTTACACATTCATAAGAAAATAACAAAAAATTTATATTTTTACAAATTATAAGAATGAATTGGTGCTGCAGTATTTTTTATACCCTGTGCGGGTGTATTATTTTTAATTGTTAGTGTTTTTTTTTTATTGTTCTGTCGTTGATTTTGTTGTCAGTTGCTACGAGCACAAACAAATCATCGTCACAACAAAACATAGGTGGAGTATTTTGCAAGTCAGACAAAAGGTGGCGGCACAGATTTAAAATTGGTGGCAGAAAAGACACATTTCTGGTTTTTAAAACTACGCGCCATTATAGAATCGTATCAACCACCTTTGAAGTGTACTTTATCACCACTGTGTGGCGCTTTGCAGCAACTAGTAGATGCTGTATCAATTAGCTTTTGCGTGTCATACAAACAGTGATTATAAGCACTAAAGTTGGGTATGGACATTGGATAAAAGCTGTGCGGTAAATGTCAAATCCATACAAATTTTAATCTGCCGAAATTAGCTAGATAAACATTTGTATGGATTTGACATTTAGAGCACAGCTTTTACCCGATGTCCATACCCAGCTTGGGCAAATAACCTATAGAGAAGACATCCCATACAACTGAAAGTGTCTCAGCTATCAGCCTGACATTGCGTCCACAACGAAATTTTTCGGTGGACGTGATGTCTAAGGGAAATTATTTTTGGTTTCGATTCAGTTGGCTGGCAGAGCTCGTTGCTGGCACAGCCAGCGAAACACAGAACATGCGCGCTATAAAATACCCTTTAGATATATAAACTTTTAATATTATATAAGGAAAAACAACGTACATTTAATAAATTTATAAATGTATATTATCTGTCTCTGTCGAGATACTTAAAGGTACGCAAGTGTAAAGAGGGCGAGAGATGAATATTCTCATTTTGTATGACTCCTAGACGCGCGCTTCTCGCGCGCTAATTTGCTATGCCAGCAACAAGGTTTTTTGCTAAGTGTTATAAGCTGACAAGTTCGAAATATTTTGCAGACTGTTATACTCAAAATGGTTCTCTAAAACTCACATGGCACTGTTATGCTCATAAGTTGCTGTTAAATTTGAAATTAACTTTGACTCAACTGCTATTCACCTCTTTTTTTGTTGATTTCTGTTAATTCATTTTAGGTTTAAGTCAAGCCTTTCGTTAAATTAAATAAAATAAAATATCGTCAAAATATTTAATGATTAAAATTTAGGTTCATAACAAGCCTTTCAGTAAAATAAACCTTTCGCACCCTTCGTGCTGCTTTCGTCACTAGCGCGAACTGCCGTCCGCAGTGATAAAAAATGAAGTGAAGAAGCATCTAAGTGTATAAACAATGCAGTCCGAAAAATACGAAGAACACTAAAGGTCAAAGGGCCATTTGTATCTAATTAAATTTCATTTGTTGTTACAGAGCCTAGGGCAGCCAGTGAGAATGGAAAATAATCACTGGGAGCTGGGAGAGAGCTGCTGGTGCTTGGGGCCGTCTAATTCAATTATTGTACCACTGTAAATATGATTTACACTCGGCAGCGCCACTCGGCGACATTCTTCAGCCGCTTGCAGCGTTGGCAGGGTAACAATTCATACGCACATTTGGTCAGCTAGAGGTCATAAAGAAACGACTTACACCACAAGTAGAAGCAGCGGTAGATCAGCTGGCGACTGCGACTGTGAGTGTGAGTGTGATGTCACGTATGCTAAAGAGACGCTAGTTATTCACTCGACTGCCGAAAAGATGGACATAAACAAAGCACACCGAAAGCAGGAAAAATCTAGGAAAAAAGATACAAAATGATTACTGAACTTTTATCTTGTATAATGTAAGCGGTAATGGTAAATAATAAAATAAACTTTGAGGATGCGGGTTGACATTTGTAAAAGATGTAGAATATGCAAGTATTCAAATTGTCAGGTGTTAAGAACAACTCAATGAGTATGTCAAATGTATCAAAAATATGTGCTTAGAAGGTGTAAAATTCTCAAAAGTCAAGAAAAAGCGTCGAAATACATAATATTACTAGTATTTGTTGTAGTTGTGCTTGCTGATAGCCGAGAATGCGAATTTACCAAAAGTCTGTAAGCATGACTGAAAAAACTCGTGGCAAAATAAGAGTAAACTAAAGTTTTGTGCTTTGCTGTTGGCTGTTGCTATAATTTATGTCAAACAAACTGTGAAAAACTATGAAAATATTGTGCAAAAAACAAAGAGCAACTCTTCAGACATATACACATGGAGAGAAAAAGATGCGGCCATGCGGAATGTTTATTTGCTGTAAAATTTGAAGCATGCTACGTTTATGAAATAGAATTTTTTGTCGACATTCACTCAAATTTATTTTCACAACGGCCACCACTAGATGTTATATAACATTACTCGTAATAACTCTATTTGATACTCTCTTGGCAAAAATGTTCTACACATAAATGTAAATTGCTTTAAACAAGAAGTATGAGCCGCCGACATCAAAGTAAAAACGTTCATTAAACATTTACCAGTTCTTGCATTTCAAACAGAAAATATTTTTGGTCTTAAAGCTGGAGAGAGAAGAATGATAAGTAGATCTAGAGCGGACCATTGCTGCCAATAAATTTGACTTTTATTAAAGAAATAATGCAATTAGGCAACGCAACCAAAAAGTTAAGTAAAACTGAAACTGAAAGGGAGTTCAATGGTTCGGGTGAACCCTTCATTGGCTCTAAATTGATGAAACCAAGCATCAATCAAGCAGCACTTGACTTAAAGACGAGCTGCAGCAGCTTCATAAACATTGTGGCTTTTTTGTTAATGAATAATAAGCAAATGGGCTAAAGGTACAATGAGGCAAAGGGTCACATGTGTTTGCACTTAGGGGACACTCCCTAGCCCTTATTTGTATTGAAAAGTGAAATTGTGTTGTTAATTAATTACATTTTCATCAATTTGGCCGTCTGCCTTTAAATTACGCAAATTGTTACCAATTTCATTATCGATTAAAAATATTTTAATGCACTATCAATAATATTAATTTTCACTTGTTGGTTGTATAAAAACCTTGGTCAGACTTTAAAAGTCAAAATTTATCATGATTTTTTATAAGCAAAAGGTCTCAAGTCTTTGACCTAACAACATTACAAGTCAAAATATTTCTTAATTTTGACAGGATTTTTGATAAGAAAATGAAAGGTCTCAGAATCAAGTTTGAAGTGTTGTTTTCTACTAATTATGATATAAGGAGTTGATTAAAAGTGAAAACTTGAGAATAAAAATTTTAAATTTTCAAAATTTCAAAGGGGGGACCCTTACCAACAAAATCGAATTTCAGCAAAAAATATTTTTTTTTAAGAAATTAATAAAATTTGAATGCAAAATGAAATTAGAGGCCAAATTATGACCGAAATGACATTCCGTTTGAAAATCGGTTATGTTTTGACCAAATTATGAAAGTTTGAAGTTGGTCAGTCTTTGGATCTAACACTTTACAAGTCAAAATTTTCGTTGAATTTCCCATGATTTTTGACAAGAAAATGAAAGGTCTTAGAATCAAGTTTGAGGTGTTGTTTTATACTAATTATGATATAAGGAGTTGATTAAAAGTGAAAACTTGAGAATTAAAATTTTAAATTTTCAAAATTTCAAAGGGGGGACCCTTACCAACAAAATCGAATTTCAGCAAAAAATATTTTTTTTTAGGAAATTAATAAAATTTGAATGCAGAATGAAATTAGAGTCCAAATTATGACCGAAATGACATTCCGTTTGAAAATCGGTTATGTTTTGACCAAATTATGATGGTTTGAAGTTGGTTAGACTTTGGATCTAGCACTTTACAAGTCAAAATTTTCGTTCAATTTCCCATGATTTTTGACAAGAAAATGAAAGGTCTCAGAATCAAGTTTGAGGTGTTGTTTTATACTAATTATGATATAAGGAGTTGATTAAAAGTGAAAACTTGAGAATTAAAATTTTAAATTTTAAAAATTTCAAAGGGGGGACCCTTACCAACAAAATCGAATTTCAGCAAAAAATATTTTTTTTTAGGAAATTAATAAAATTTGAATGCAGAATGAAATTAGAGGCCAAATTATGACCGAAATGACATTCCGTTTGAAAATCGGTTATGTTTTGACCAAATTATGAAAGTTTGAAGTTGGTGAGACTTTGGATCTAGCACTTTACAAGTCAAAATTTTCGTTCAATTTCCCATGATTTTTGACAAGAAAATGAAAGGTCTCAGAATCAAGTTTGAAGTGTTGTTTTATACTAATTATGATATAAGGAGTTGATTAAAAGTGAAAACTTGAGAATTAAAATTTTAAATTTTCAAAATTTCAAAGGGGGGACCCTTACCATAAAAATCGAATTTCAGCAAAAAATAATTTTTTTTAAGAAATTAATAAAATTTGAATGCAAAATGAAATTAGAGGCCAAATTATGACCGAAATGACATTCCGTTTGAAAATCGGTTATGTTTTGACCAAATTATGAAAGTTTGAAGTTGGTCAGAGATTGGATCTAGCACGTTACAAGTCAAAATTTTCGTTCAATTTCCCATGATTTTTGACAAGAAAATGAAAGGTCTCAGAATCAAGTTTGAAGTGTTGTTTTATACTAATTATGATATAAGGAGTTGATTAAAAGTGAAAACTTGAGAATTAAAATTTTAAATTTTCAAAATTTCAAAGGGGGGACCCTTACCATAAAAATCAAATTTCAGCAAAAAATAATTTTTTTTAAGAAATTAATAAAATTTGAATGCAAAATGAAATTAGAGGCCAAATTATGACCGAAATGACATTCCGTTTGAAAATCGGTTATGTTTTGACCAAATTATGAAAGTTTGAAGTTGGTCAGAGATTGGATCTAGCACGTTACAAGTCAAAATTTTCGTTCAATTTCCCATGATTTTTGACAAGAAAATGAAAGGTCTCAGAATCAAGTTTGAAGTGTTGTTTTATACTAATTATGATATAAGGAGTTGATTAAAAGTGAAAACTTGAGAATTAAAATTTTAAATTTTCAAAATTTCAAAGGGGGGACCCTTACCAACAAAATCGAATTTCAGCAAAAAATATTTTTTTTTAGGAAATTAATAAAATTTGAATGCAGAATGAAATTAGAGGCCAAATTATGACCGAAATGACATTCCGTTTGAAAATCGGTTATGTTTTGACCAAATTATGAAAGTTTGAAGTTGGTGAGACTTTGGATCTAACACTTTACAAGTCAAAATTTTCGTTCAATTTCCCATGATTTTTGACAAGAAAATGAAAGGTCTCAGAATCAAGTTTGAGGTGTTGTTTTATACTAATTATGATATAAGGAGTTGATTAAAAGTGAAAACTTGAGAATTAAAATTTTAAATTTTCAAAATTTCAAAGGGGGGACCCTTACCAACAAAATCGAATTTCAGCAAAAAATATTTTTTTTTAGGAAATTAATAAAATTTGAATGCAGAATGAAATTAGAGGCCAAATTATGACCGAAATGACATTCCGTTTGAAAATCGGTTATGTTTTGACCAAATTATGAAAGTTTGAAGTTGGTGAGACTTTGGATCTAGCACTTTACAAGTCAAAATTTTCGTTCAATTTCCCATGATTTTTGACAAGAAAATGAAAGGTCTCAGAATCAAGTTTGAGGTGTTGTTTTATACTAATTATGATATAAGGAGTTGATTAAAAGTGAAAACTTGAGAATTAAAATTTTAAATTTTCAAAATTTCAAAGGGGGGACCCTTACCAACAAAATCGAATTTCAGCAAAAAATATTTTTTTTTAGGAAATTAATAAAATTTGAATGCAGAATGAAATTAGAGGCCAAATTATGACCGAAATGACATTCCGTTTGAAAATCGGTTATGTTTTGACCAAATTATGAAAATTTTAAGTTGGTCAGAGATTGGATCTAGCACGTTACAAGTCAAAATTTTCGTTCAATTTCCCATGATTTTTGACAAGAAAATGAAAGGTCTCAGAATCAAGTTTGAAGTGTTGTTTTATACTAATTATGATATAAGGAGTTGATTAAAAGTGAAAACTTGAGAATTAAAATTTTAAATTTTCAAAATTTCAAAGGGGGGACCCTTACCATAAAAATCAAATTTCAGCAAAAAATAATTTTTTTTAAGAAATTAATAAAATTTGAATGCAAAATGAAATTAGAGGCCAAATTATGACCGAAATGACATTCCGTTTGAAAATCGGTTATGTTTTGACCAAATTATGAAAGTTTGAAGTTGGTCAGAGATTGGATCTAGCACGTTACAAGTCAAAATTTTCGTTCAATTTCCCATGATTTTTGACAAGAAAATGAAAGGTCTCAGAATCAAGTTTGAAGTGTTGTTTTATACTAATTATGATATAAGGAGTTGATTAAAAGTGAAAACTTGAGAATTAAAATTTTAAATTTTCAAAATTTCAAAGGGGGGACCCTTACCAACAAAATCGAATTTCAGCAAAAAATATTTTTTTTTAGGAAATTAATAGAATTTGAATGCAGAATGAAATTAGAGGGCAAATTAAGACCGAAATGACATTCCGTTTGAAAATCGGTTATGTTTTGACCAAATTATGAAAGTTTGAAGTTGGTCAGTCTTTGGATCTAACACTTTACAAGTCAAAATTTTCGTTGAATTTCCCATGATTTTTGACAAGAAAATGAAAGGTCTCAGAATCAAGTTTGAAGTGTTGTTTTATACTAATTATGATATAAGGAGTTGATTAAAAGTGAAAACTTGAGAATTAAAATTTTAAATTTTCAAAATTTCAAAGGGGGGACCCTTACCAACAAAATCGAATTTCAGCAAAAAATATTTTTTTTTAGGAAATTAATAAAATTTGAATGCAGAATGAAATTAGAGTCCAAATTATGACCGAAATGACATTCCGTTTGAAAATCGGTTATGTTTTGACCAAATTATGATGGTTTGAAGTTGGTTAGACTTTGGATCTAGCACTTTACAAGTCAAAATTTTCGTTCAATTTCCCATGATTTTTGACAAGAAAATGAAAGGTCTCAGAATCAAGTTTGAGGTGTTGTTTTATACTAATTATGATATAAGGAGTTGATTAAAAGTGAAAACTTGAGAATTAAAATTTTAAATTTTCAAAATTTCAAAGGGGGGACCCTTACCAACAAAATCGAATTTCAGCAAAAAATATTTTTTTTTAGGAAATTAATAAAATTTGAATGCAGAATGAAATTAGAGGCCAAATTATGACCGAAATGACATTCCGTTTGAAAATCGGTTATGTTTTGACCAAATTATGAAAGTTTGAAGTTGGTGAGACTTTGGATCTAGCACTTTACAAGTCAAAATTTTCGTTCAATTTCCCATGATTTTTGACAAGAAAATGAAAGGTCTCAGAATCAAGTTTGAGGTGTTGTTTTATACTAATTATGATATAAGGAGTTGATTAAAAGTGAAAACTTGAGAATTAAAATTTTAAATTTTCAAAATTTCAAAGGGGGGACCCTTACCAACAAAATCGAATTTCAGCAAAAAATATTTTTTTTTAGGAAATTAATAAAATTTGAATGCAGAATGAAATTAGAGGCCAAATTATGACCGAAATGACATTCCGTTTGAAAATCGGTTATGTTTTGACCAAATTATGAAAGTTTGAAGTTGGTCAGAGATTGGATCTAGCACGTTACAAGTCAAAATTTTCGTTCAATTTCCCATGATTTTTGACAAGAAAATGAAAGGTCTCAGAATCAAGTTTGAAGTGTTGTTTTATACTAATTATGATATAAGGAGTTGATTAAAAGTGAAAACTTGAGAATTAAAATTTTAAATTTTCAAAATTTCAAAGGGGGGACCCTTACCAACAAAATCGAATTTCAGCAAAAAATATTTTTTTTTAGGAAATTAATAGAATTTGAATTCAGAATGAAATTAGAGGCCAAATTAAGACCGAAATGACATTCCGTTTGAAAATCGGTTATGTTTTGACCAAATTATGAAAGTTTGAAGTTGGTCAGACTTTGGATCTAGCACTTTACAAGTCAAAATTTTCGTTAAATTTCCCATGATTTTTGACAAGAAAATGAAAGGTCTCAGAATCAAGTTTGAAGTGTTGTTTTATACTAATTATGATATAAGGAGTTGATTAAAAGTGAAAACTTGAGAATTAAAATTTTAAATTTTCAAAATTTCAAAGGGGGGTCCCTTACCAACAATATCGAATTTCAGCAAAAAATATTTTTTTTTAGGAAATTAATAAAATTTGAATGCAGAATGAAATTAGAGTCCAAATTATGACCGAAATGACATTCCGTTTGAAAATCGGTTATGTTTTGACCAAATTATGAAAGTTTGAAGTTGGTCAGACTTTGGATCTAGCACTTTACAAGTCAAAATTTTCGTTAAATTTCCCATGATTTTTGACAAGAAAATGAAAGGTCTCAGAATCAAGTTTGAAGTGTTGTTTTATACTAATTATGATATAAGGAGTTGATTAAAAGTAAAAACTTGAGATTTAATATTTAAGGACCCGAGGACCCTCAAAATCAGCATTGAGATTTGAATGAACATTTTTTTAAAATGAATTTAAATAAATTTGAATGCAGAATGAATTGAGTGGCCAAATTATGATTAAATGGTATTCTGTTTAAAAACTGTTTTATAACTAATTAAATTTTACTGTAAGATGTGATTTTAAACATAGTCAGACTAATATCATCACAGTCAGTCCACCCTTTAAGCGTATCATTGTAACTCTTGTTATTTATTCAATTGGTTTCATGAAGGTCAACCCAACTGTTTTTACACGACTGCATTCATATACAAACATACTTTTTACACAATCGCCTGGTCAATTGAAGAGGTCAAATTTGTGTGCTGTGTCAGGACTTAGTCATGTCTCTGGGGTGTTAAAGTTAATGCTTCAAATGGAACAAGCGGCAGACGACAACTTAAATGCTCGACTGTATAAGGCTCATCTAGATGTGTCTTTGGCAATTATAATTTCAACAAATTAAAAATAAATGAGTTCTGGTCATACGGTCATCATAGCATAATTGTAATCAAACTTATACGGGACTGTGACTTCAATAGCGACTGAGCGTCAGAATTTATTAAAATTAAATTAACATTTGAGTGCAGGCGTACAATGGTTGACTAACATGCCATTTATGTGGGTATTTGGATGTTGGTTTTTAGTGCGCAGTCAATCAAACAATCTATCAAAGGGTGGTTCGTATGTGAGAGCTTTAACGCCAAAAGTCGTGAAGTCATAACCAAAAACGATTTGTTAATCGACTGTGTAGTTAATAATTTTTCAAAAACTCTAAATAATTATTAAATTACATTAAAAAAATCAATCTTCCACTGTGTTAAACTGTTCTTTCTTATGAGAATATTGAATATCGAGAATAACAACCGATTTTCCTCATCAAAATGTGTAAATTTAAATGTAACTTTTAATGTGTAACAGATAAATTGAACGGTAACTAATTTCGTAATATTTAAGCCTCTTGAAAAGTGATTATAAGCTCCTAAATCTGATTCTGATTATATTGATAGAATTGTAATATCCTTGACAATGTTCCCATATCATGGTCTGCATACATATATGTATGTACACATACACATACGGAAATCGAGTCCAACGTGCTAGTAAAGTTGTCCAAAATGTCTGCATAATTTTGTGGTTGCGTAGTCCAATGTTCAGTTGCTGGTGACAGCAAATAGGATGAGGTATTGTATGCTGAGATGCTCTGCCTTGGGGCACAGTGAGCGCCATTTACTCTACTCTTTTTTTTCTGTCTCTGTCTCCCTTTCGCACCGCTCTAAGTCTATATATGCTTGTGTGAATTTCACTGCTGAAGTGACAGATTTTGACAATGTGTTGTTGTAGTCTGTGGCTTTGTATTTGACGGCTGGCAACCGCAACACAAGGTCCAAGAGTGGTCCATTGGTTGGTCAAGCAGTTGACATGACATGGAAAAATAGCGTTAACCACACATGTTCTCACGGCAGTTAACGGCCTTCCAATGTTGTAAATAGGAATGTTAAGCGATTGATTTTAAAACACATGAAAGTGACTCATTAAACTACATCGAATTGGTTATTACAATTTAGTTAAATAACATATATGTATGGCTGTGCAGTAACAAATTTCAGAATATAAAATTTTAAAGCCATGTATGGGAAACAATCAGAACGCTGTGGTTGCGAAACAAATGTTGCCTACAAACGGGCGTTGTATTTTGCAGAAAGAAAGTTAATTAAAAACTTGCAAGATTTGTGACATAATTACCATAAACAAGGAAAATGTGTTGCTTCCTCAGTTCTGGCATTTTTGTGTCTGTAGCTGAAATGTTTTGAGTTTTCACGAACACTTGAAATAGTGTTGCGTGATGTGCTAAGCTTCGAGCTGAAGAAGCAAAAACACGGAACACAGGTGAAACACAAGAATACAGGTGCCACTTTCTTAAGGAAACTTGAAGCATACTTGAGTCTAAATTTAAAAACCCTTTTTGCAGCGACAAACCCCGACCACATAGTGTAAGTATGTCTGCGCTGTCGAGAAGTGCCAGAACAGGATAGGATAAATGAGCAACTAGGAGTAAAATCCTTATATTTGTGTGTAACAGGTAGAGTTGGAAGCAGAAAGAGTTACATCTATGTCAGCTGCAGATGAAGATGAACAGGTCTGCTGGATTCTGGATTCTGCTGTCTGAACTCGTTTGTAATTGAACCACCGCATTGTTATTGCCGACAGTTGTGGCGAACGTTGGTGACACTTGAACATAACTAGGCTTAGATTTGTGCAACACTCGAGTTAGCTGATTATGCACATAGTAAGCACATTTAAACCTATATTTATAGCAATCTTAAGATTTAATTTGACACTGTTGACACCTTTGAAAGTACTCGTATTTTTGAAGAGTATAGCTTAAGTAATTTTGAATTTATAAAAATCTGAACAAATCCGCAATAAGTACCTTCGTTGACAAGGATACTCTCCATTCTGTGTTAAATGTATGTATGTTTAGGGAGTGATACCACACGAAAGCTTTAAATATTCCTAAATGCTTTCAACCCACACATATATATAAAAACATACATACATAGCCATACGCACAGTATGCTTACATACACACAGCTGGCAGACATTTTTGCTTGCGGCTGGCGGAGTTATGCTAACTAGTACTCAAAGCAAAGCAAAGCAGAGAAAAGCAAAGCGCGGCAACGCTCAAAAGGTTCGCCTGGCAGCTTGTAACAATAATTTTCTACTTTTTGTGAGTGGGTTAATGGCATGTCAGGTAGCACCGAAGTGGCAGTTAGAGGGACGAAGATGGTACACCGATACAAAAAAATATTCTAAAATTAATATTTTGATCAAGTTTTTATTAAGAAAAGCTAAAATTTTTATATTTTCAACACCACCAATATAAGTTTAAGAAAATAGGGCAGGTTTTTAATTTACAATATTTTTATTCTTGTTTTAATTTGATCTTGTTTTAATTTTATCTAGCTTGATAATTTTTAAAATTCTTCTCCTTTTTTTTCTCTGTTTCTGTTTTTTATTTGCAAGTGTGGGATTCGAACCCACGCTTGTTTTCCAACTGATGTGGCGTCTTTAACCACAGCGCCACGGAATTACCATTAATACCACATGAGATTAATAACATATTCATATTTTCTTTTATTAAGAATTCCAAATTTTTTAGATTAATATTTTTAGTATGAGTAATATTGCCTTGCAAGTTTTTAAAATGCTATTTTTTAGGAACAAAATATGTGAGGTGAATGTTCTATACACATCTTGTAAATTTGTATCACGTGTGCTTAGACAAAGAAGTGTTGGAAGAAGTGGATCTTTTTTTTGAGTGTAGGTCTATTTGAGATCGTCTTTTCAACAGCAAATATGCGTTTTGCACAAAGAGTCTTTAACGGCGGTGGCGGCGCAATGTACATTGCTTATGAATTCCACAATTAGCAAGCAGCTGAGGCACAAAGTAAAAATGTTGAATATGTGACTTGTGCCGAAGTGCGATTTAAACCGCAAGGATAAAAGTCCCTTTAGTAGAAAACCCCTCATTGACATTGAAGATATAAAGACCGTTCGCTTTTACAGTTTTGTTATCCTTTCGAAGATCACGCTAATTTATTAATATTTTTAATTCAATATATTCCGAACATAACTTATCTCTTACAACCCTTAGACGTTTCGTATTTCTAGCTCATATACGCAAGTCTGATGCGCTTTGTCTTCTTATTCGTTTTAGTTGAAAAATGTTATGCTCATCAAGTTGACAAAGAAAAAGTTTTTCATTATTACATTTCGCTGTCATTTGGGCGTAGAAAATAGCTAGAAAGTAGAAAGTTCTGTCCTCTGTTTTTGAGTGCTGTGTGTAACTCGAGTGCAGCAGTGTAAATGAGGTAAGAGTATACTTGCAGCTTCTTATCTCCACCTCTCATCAGATAGACTTTCATGCCTGCCCAGTGCGTAGTTGACGTAATTTTCTCAGATGTCTCTTCCTCCCAGTCGACAGTTGAGTCGCATCTTTGCACATTAATCCATAGAGTGGCGTTCTGTCAGTTTCGTACGGTTGCACGCAAATGAGGGTTTGCTAAAATCACTCACTGTCACCCAAGAAAAGAGTCGAACATGTCCTTTTATTTTATTTTCTCGTCGCTCGTTTTTTTCCTATAGTAATTTCTACAGCTTGACGTTTGCCAAGTTCCTTAGTGCTTGTCGGTTGTCCAGCCTCTGCTTATGCTTTTTTCTTTATTCTTATACTTCCGTGCCGTGACTGCTGCTTGTCAACGCAACTTTAGATAAGCGCTATAAGCATTCCACCCAAAAAAGGGTTTGCTCTGACGTTTAGCTTTCGCACCCCACATATCGTGGGTACCTTCTCTTTTTTGATGTTTTATAGACTCACACGCGTAAGAAGAGGACTTGACAAATCTTTATAAATAATAAAAATAAAAGTCCTCTTTTGGTAAACACAAAAAGTTATAAGAAGAAGATGCGGAAAAGTTGTCAAATTAATTGCAATTCACTATTTATTATTTATTTAGTGTGAACTATGAGCATCTAAGTTATATTAAAATAAAATTATGAAAAATGTCTATAGGTAAAACATTTAATTTTAAAATTAAAACTCTGAAGATTAAATAAAATTTTAAAGTAAAGTCTGGAAAAAAGAAAATTATTAAATGCGGCTTGGATTGGGGATACAACGGATAATGCTATTGGTATTAGTAATAGTATTGATGTTAAACAAAGTATACGTAGTAGAATAAGTGGGCCCTAGGTGTGTTAATTTGTGTTAGTAAGGTATTAGTATTAGTAAGATCAGGGATTTATCGAAAGGAATCGAAAAAGTAAGGATTTCAAGGAGGAAAATAGTCTTGGGGGGGGGGGGGGGGGAATATTGAGAGGATAAAAATTAGAAAAGACCGAAGTTAGGCAAATTGGTATAAGGACATAAAAATAACGAAAAAAAATTGGAAAGACAATAATTTGGAAAAGTAAAAAATAAATAGAGTCCAACTTTCCTAACTCGAATCACCATTATCCAAACAAAATGTTCCACTTATGGAGACTTCTAGTTATGGAAGCAGAATTGTTTGCTCAGTTACCGCATTTGCCACTCCATTTTGTTCGATCTAAAAAAATTCGAGTTACAAAAGTTTTGTCTTCCATATTTTTTTTTTCTATTTATTATACTCTTAATATTTTTCTTAGTTACTTTTTATAATTTAAAGTGTCGATTTCTACTAATTTGCGCACCAGCAGCTTATTAAAATTGAAAACTTAAGTTTTAAAATTTTGAAAAAAATATTTTTTTTTCTAAAATTCGGAGGTACATGATTTTGACGGATTTTTAGATGCAGAATCAATTGAGAGCCCAAATGATGATCGAAATGACATTCTGACAAGTTTAAAAGTCAAATTTCTTTTTATTTTTCACATGATTTGTTACAGAAAAATTAAGCCTCTAAAAATCAAATTTAAAGCGTCTTTTTGTAATGATTTGGCCAGGCAGATTAATTTTTTTTTTAACTCGGGCTTAGGCTAGTTTAAATGAATGAATTTATAATTCCATTTTATTTCTTCCTAATCTTGGTTTCCTAAAATTGTATTCAATTCACTCACCCATTCATATATAGGTGTGTATGTATGTAGTATATAGTATGTATGTGCTCGTATTTATGTTTTGTTTACATTAGCGGCGTGCGCGTCAACAAGACAGGTGACGTCATACACTCGCAATATGTATACCATAAAAAATACAAAGATTTAAGAGAGCAAAAGATTGCTGATAAATAGACCTAGACTGTTATACAGGATGTTGTTAAAGAGCACTTGAGCCACAACAGCTCCTAATTCGAAATAGAGAAAGAGAGAGAGAGAGAGACGCAAGGGTTGCTGCCAGATTGCAATTAAGGAAGGAACTCGCAATTTGGCTGCTCATTTCGAACATTTTGCGGTGAATTGAAGTTTCCGCAAATTGTGTGAGAGAAAGAAAGAGAGCGAGAGCAAGAATGCGAATGTGCAACACGAGGCAAAGTATTAACGAGTCGCTGAAAAGTCACTCTGTTAGGATATTCGTCCATTGGCTTTTTTTTGTCGTCATCGTTATCAGGCTGCGTTAAAAGTTCGCATTAAACAGAAACGAGTCAACGTTCAAATACGTCGGTCGGGTCGGGTCATTACGTTGTGTGTTGTCTGTTGCACTTGGTCCAGCAACCAATATGCATACTGTCGAACCTAAAAACATATGTACATATATAACACAAACGTGCTACGAGCGACTTACAATCATATATATAATTATTGCATACCAACAGGCGCAGTAATCAGTACAATTAGTGCTAGTGTGAGTGTTGTTTATGTGTATGTGTTTCTAAAGTCTGACAAATATGGCTTAAAATAAGCAATTATGTTTTCACTGATTCAACTCCAGACTTCGAATTTATATATTTTTCAAGCTTTCGAGTTTAGCTTTGAGTATTTTTCATTAATTTTTTTTTACTATTTTTGCCGGCTTTTACGAAACTCTCTTCTTTGAATTTCTCTCTTTGCAATACTTCGCCTGCGCCGCATATCAAATATATATTAAAAGAGAGCTAAAAATAAAAAGAAAGCATGCAATAAAGTTCAAGTGCCGGTTGTACTACGAAGAGGGGCTCTTTTACTTCCTATATAATTTCTCAATAGCTGATACGTTGTCTTACACTACTTTTTTTTCCATTGAATACAATGTATTACACTGCAACTCTGCGTCATTATTAATATCAACAATGAACATTGAAATTTAAATTTATCTAGACTGTTCTTTAATAGTGGTTGCAAGAAATGCAATATATGAATGTTCATTTACAAAATTGAACAATGTTTTAAATTGTGCGTAAGTAATCGAATTCGTAATGAAAGATGATGTACAATGTACAATTTCCCACCGTGAGAAATGGAAATCTATAGAAGCAGACAAAGTTAATTGAATAAAACCTTCATGTACAAAAAATATTTTATAAGTTAAAGCCTGTGACAATTTTGCCATTTCAATAAAGGCCTATCATCTTTTATATCTCCTGTATATGGTGTTTAAATTATTGCATGTGGCTTTTTCATCAAATAAAATATAATTCGGTAAAAGGTAATTTGGACCCGCAAGCCGGACGATTTAATATAAACACAAATTGGTGTTTGTACGACTGATTAAGATTATAAAACATATTGTTTTAAACTGTGGATGTCTGATCTATATTAAGAAATCTACTTAAAATAATTAAGCGGTCAGTTAAATTTCTATATGTCGAAATTATGCTAATTTTAGGAATTTGCTATTTTGTTAGCTCGCAAAATATATTTCAGTTAATTTGATTAGCTCAAGCCCCTAAATAAATTCGTAAAAACCTTGCTGAAAGGAAAGCTAGCAAGACGATACGCAACATCTTATGAATATCAACAGACTTGTATATTTTTCCTACAAAAAATATGAACAAAATTTAATAAAATAACATAATTTTTTTTTAATTTTTTTTTATTAAAGCAATAGATTTGTCAGAGTAACTCTTTAGGTTGAATTGAGTTTTGTAGGATTTTCCATTATATGTACAACTCGAAGTTTACTAAAGTATGTATTTTTTTAATAAAGTGCAGGGTATATTGAGCTCTCTACTAAATGTACAACAGTTATACATTCAAGCACATCCACATGAATCATAAGCATTCAAGATTTACCCAGCGAGAGTGTCTCTCTCTATCTCTCTCTCTCTCTCGCACTCACTTTTTCGTTCATAAAAATAATGATTAGTGTGATGTGCATAATAATCATGCTTGTATCATATTCCACGATTAGTTTCTAATTCATATGCGTCTGCTGCTTATACTTCTCCCACATATACATATGTACATATACCATCCACATACCACTTTCCTGTCTTATGTTTTATCTATTCTGTTTTATTCTTTAATTTCCTACCACAAATATCGCCACGTAAATTATTAATAAATTGACTGGCGTAGCCGTAAAGTGTTCACCAAACCCTCTCCAGAATAGTACAAAGATGGTATATACTATATGGCATCTCAGAACTGTCCATCGCTTAGCCTGTTACTTAACATGCATAAACTGTTTTCATGAATACATCATATATTTTCTCTCGTCTTTATAACAGCGGTATAAAAAAGGCTAGGCACAGAAACCCGGAAAAAAAGTTATAAGAATTGACAAATTTTATTTCGTAAAAATGAAGAAATATGAACTTTTATAGAAACAAAAATCAAAAATTATTATCCAATAGCAAGTACCATACTAAAGAAAGTGATAACAGGAAAACAAAGTCGAATATCTAATAGCCACCCTCGATAATACTTGACTTCACGACTCCGACAATGGGCAATTCCGCGCGACGATGTGTGCTCCCTACAAGGCCCATGGATTGAAGTTTGGAGTCGGAGTTTGGTGTTGGCGATGTGACTCTTTGGCGTGGCATAATTTGTGCCATTTACGGATTTGTGCGGCTTCCGCCGTGACGGGTAATTGGGATGTACAACGGGGGCTCAGCAACAGCAACAAGATGTCAAATTGTCAACGCACCTTAACTTGCCCTAATCTCTATGCATGTGTAGACGTTGTTTGCTGGTTTATGTGCAATTATGCCAACTGCCAGATGTCTCTACATTATGTTTGTCAAAACTTTCTGAGGGAGACATAAATGTTCATCGGGTTTGTTGTACATACATACACAAATGTTTTTGTAAAGATTCTCAATTATTAAACTAGTACTGTACATACTATTATATTAGACTTCTATGGGCAATTGACAGACCTTTAAAACCCTATTAAAATATGTGCATAACAATCTGATCTAAAATAATTTTCTTGTAGATTCATGGAACTGCTCTTTCTAAATTAATTTTAATTTCTCAATAAAATTTAAATATTTATTATACAATTTTATGGCCTATTTTTCTATTTAATAACAAAATGTAGTAAATTAAAACGATTAATCGACAATAATTATTTTTGTAATATTTTTCAAGTGATTAGTTAATTTGTCCATTTATTTGCCTTTTAAAGACCTCATCGAACTATGCTGTATAGATAACATTAATTTACGCATAAAATTTAAACATTAGCAAGAATAAGATTAACATTAGCTGCTAACTATAAAATTCCTGTTGTCGTTTTCACCTCTTCGCTTATATTCACATATGTGGTGAATTCGGATGCGGCTATATACACCACAGTGAAGAGAACTGAAGAGCTCATTTACTCTCTGAGAGCGATACAGACACTGCTGCTTACAGTTTTGCTCCGAGCGCTTAACATGGGGCTGTTAAACGTCGTTTAACTCGCACTTGTGACTCTCAGAGAGTAACAGCAGCAACAGTCTTGTTTTTACCGGTTACGTTAACGGTTCAGCGTGCGTCGGAGTCGCAGTCGCGGTCGCAGTTATCACAAACGATAGCAGCCAATGTTGCAGTAGTATCAGCGTCTATTCCTTCTCCAACAGCAGCAGCAGCATCACAAAAATTGAAAATCGAAATGCACTCGTGCAGCTGCAAACTTTAACAAAAAGATCGGAAATTTCACATTGTATGCTTTATTTCTCTTCTACGATATTTAAGTTGCTATTCTATACCGATATGTGTGTGTGTGTGTGCTGTAAACAATGGTCTGATAAGAAAACAGTGGGCGACAGTGGTTTTATAAACATCTAACAACAACTAGTTAAGCAGCAAACTGGTCAAGTCACAACACCTGTAAAAAGTATACCACAAAGGTGTTTACATATCCTGTGCAAATAAAAATCTATATAAATTTGTGACTATAAATTCAACGACCAGAAAATAAGAAAATAGCTGATTGCAAAAGAATCGCTTGGTGTTGTTTGTTTGCTGTTGTTGGTATTGTTTGCCGGCGTTCACTGTGACAAGTCATCGCCTAGTAATATGTATGTGCCAGTGTGTGTGTAAACAAGTTTTGCACAAAAGTGCGTCAAAGTAACAAGTGTGGCAGCAACTTCAACTGCGACTTTAAGAGGTAGTGGGAAAGAGAGAGAGAGAGAGTATAACGCACGTTCATAAACTGGTCAAATTGAGAAGCATGCATTTATTACTTGCATCTCTCATCTCTCTCTTGAACCCTTTTTTGCACTCTTCTTCTTGCTCTGCAACCGCAAGGTGACTCAATGCAATAACCGCGAAATTCACGCTAAAAATACAAATACAATGTAGACTACCAGGCGTTTAATCATTTCCCCACAACCATAACTAACTTCTCAAACTCTTATTGTTTTCAAATAAATAATAAAAAAAAAACTTTGTAATTTGCATGCACTACTCAGTTTTCTAATATTAAATCACGTAGCACAGTATAAAAGACGAGTGATTCACGAATTCAGTAGATTTTGCGGTTGTCGTTATAAAATAAATAAATTTACATATATACAAGTGTACAACTAAATGGAACTGTATGCATGTTGTACTTACGTTTATAGAATATCGGACAAAATAGGCGTCGGAATTCAGTTACAGACGGTTTCCTTTTACATTCAATCAAAAATAAATAGCAAATATAATCGCAGGTTCCTGGTACTATATTATGATATGAGATATGAAATGCTGACACCAATATGGACTGGCTTGCACTTCGCACCTGTTTATCCAATTACTGCAAATATCTGACTCAATTCCGTATTATAGAAAAGTATACTTTTCTAACAACACTTTTATTAACATCACCCTCTGTTTTTTCAAGTGTGAGTCTCTGTATACCCTTAAATACATCCCAGAATAAACGACTTGCAATTTTCTAAAACAATCGTGATATTACAAAATATTCAGACCTGTTCCGGATTACACATACAAGAAAATTTATCGGTAAAATTGAAGCCCTTACACTAAATGCAACGTGAAATGATACATTTTTAAAATCCTAAAAAATACGAATTGATAACCGGAACAGGCCTGATTATAAACTTAGTCTTATTTAATTTGTCACGGGTCAGGAAGAAAGTATTAAAAATTACACAAATTTCCATTAATTTAGTCACAGCAGTTTTAAATTGCAACGGCTCTGTTTTTCATATGTGTTTAGAATAATGTCTTATGGGTGTTTGTTCTTTAAAGGGAGAACAACACTCGAAATGAAATACAAACAATCGACCCATAAAAATAGACAGCAAGGAAAATCTCCTTCAATTCGCCTTTATTTTAAGCAATTCACGTGTGAAATTAACAAAGTGTTGATATGTATGATGCGAACGGGAAGGGGAAGGGGATGAGTGAGAACTGAAGAGCCTTAGGGTCCAAAAAGCAGGAAATATTACGCAGCGGGGCAACTTTATGAAAGAGTTGCGTAGGAGAGATCAACAGCAACAACTACAACAACAACAGCAAGAAAAAGAGAAGGCAAACATGCAGTGGAAATGGAAATGAAAATGGATATGAAATACCACACAAATCAAGTTCAGGGAACGAATTCCATGCCCAGTTTTTGTTGTTATTGTTGCATGACAGAGATGAGAGCGCTCGACTAGCCGATACTCTGACCATAGATAACATCGACTCATATATGCCCTAATAAACGCAGAAACATGCAAGCATATATACTTTGTACAGATAGACAGTAATGAAAATAAAATAACTTAATTTGTGCCGTAAACTTTTCTTTAAACTTGTCTATTTCTGCATGTGAATTTTTAAAGAAGAAACAATAAGTTACTTTAATTAATCAATTAATTGATCAAGATTATGAAATCATTAGCAAAAACCAAATTTAAAACTTAAATGCCGGTACTCACTAAGGGGGCATAGCATCAGCATCAGAAGGCAGAAAGAGAAAAATAAATTAAAATTCATGTAGGAGGCAGTAGACGTGAGTACAACCCACAACCTCCGTCGCGCAGTCTCCTTTGCCTTAACTTGTTAATTGAAGGGTATTTGAGTATTTTCGTTTGTATGTGTGTGTGTTTTTTTGATTCAATATAAAACATACTTATAAATAGATACAATTCAATTGCATTGTAGTCTTGCTCTCAAGTTCTGTGCGCGTGTGCATGTTTTTGTGTGCGGGAGTGTGTATGTGCATGTATGTATGTAGATATGTAACTGTCTGCTTCAAGCATATTGGAAGACTATCTGTAAAAGTCTTTCCTCAAGCTTTCAATATGTAGGCTAGACTTTGCAGCTAATGCGTGGGAAGTGTTTGGTATTTTAATGTTTTGTAAAGCTTGAAGTATTTTGTGAATATGTAAAGAGCTATATATTCTGAAAGTTAATGAACAGCTGGAATCGACACTCCATTTTTTTTTTCGCTAAACTAAAACACAATTGGTTCACAGTTTAATTTAAGAAACTACATGCAAAATAAGCAAACTTTATAAATGTGTGGCATTGGTTTTGGAGTCTCAATATTGATTATAGCTTAAAACGAAATTTTATATAGAAACTTTACTTATGAACAAATTTAGTATAAAAAAAAACCAAAATAGAATTTTTCAAAATGGAATTTTTCATATATCTATAATACTTAAAATTGTAATAAAAAAAATATGTTCAAAAACCCAAAATTAAAAAGAAAAAGCTTTTAAAACTTATCTTTAATAGAAATATAATATTAAGCCCATTTTTTTTAGTTTTCTGCAACAGATAAATAAGTCTATTTTAAAACGAATTGCAATACGCGCATTTTCATGGGCCACATTGAAAACCAAACACCAGGCCAAAGACTAGACCCATTCAACGTTGTGTGTCATCTGATGCAACTAAAATAAAAAAAAAAAAAACAAAACAATAAATAGAAAAACAAAAACTAGATGAAAACAACAACACAAAACTGTACCGAATTCAATTCTAAAGCGCACGGTCGTTGGCCGCCCTAACTGCGGGCTGGTTCTTTTTTAGTTAACACCAGAAAAACAGAAATGTTTTGTAAAAGAGCTAACGAAAACAGGTAGTAAAAACCGACAACATAGCGAGCCCCTTGTGTTGTTGTCGTATTTTGTTGCTTAGCTGAGAGGGACGAACAAAGAGCTTGAAAATTAAAGAAAAATACAACACATCGAAACATCCGAGCTCGAACACGAAACCAAAACCGAAACGGCTCGACTCGACTCGACTCAATCCAGGCTAATGCAACAGCAGATAGCAGATAGGTATCAGCTATCGGGTCTTGCGACCGGTGCTCGGTGTCAGTTCCGTGCTGTTGACGACAACGCTCAAAATTTGAGCCGTAATAAAAAGTCCCAACAACTGACTGTCTGCCTATCCAACTTATATGTTTAAGTCAGTCATTGGGGTTACTGACCTTATACTTTGTTTTGGTTATAAAAAGTATTGAACGTGGGTGCAAAGAATGGAATAATTATATACATTGTAAGAAATATAATATTACATTTTAAAAACAATAATTAATCGTTTAGGGTATTAATAAAAATTTCGTTTCCACCTTTAGTATAGTCCTTAGATCATTTAATTACGCTACCGATTATGATTTTGTTCTATTATATTTTTAATTGTTTTTTTTTAAGGTTATTCGCGATATACATTTTTTTTTGTTAAATAATTAATATAGAACGCCAAAGCAAAAAAAAATTATTGGGTTGGACTCATTTTCTTGGCGACTTTCTGACTTTTTTTTCCATAATCATCATAAACAGTATTATTAATGATTATTATTGCACTTTTTCTTACAGCTCAAACCAACAACAAAAACGAAACTCCAATACAAATATATAAATTATTATAATACAACTAAAAATAATATAATTAAAAAATATCAAAATACAGAAGGCCAAAATATAATACAAATAATAAGTGCAAGCGGGTTATTTAGCTGCATCTACTATATATTTGTATCTGTGTATAAGTGAGTGTGTTACAATGGTGTCCAGTGAAACAGAATTAGATGCTCAAGTCCAAGCCAAGTCAATTGGCGTGCCACAAAATCTCTAATCAAATAAAGTATATAATCAAAATAATTTAATGATATATACTAATATTGAGTGTGTATCAAAAACATAAGATTTTCGGTCGTTTGAAAAATATACCAAAAATATATTCAGTTATAATTACTCATACAAAAGGAATAAACAGCCTCATCACGGAGTCTTTTGAATTTTTTCCTACTGAGGACAACGATCTCGAGATGGATATACTACCGAGCGGAAATATATTCAATGAATTGGAGCGGATTTGCACAACAGGCTATTTTTCATCGCAGCCATCGATTGAGGATCAATGGCAACAGGTTGGTGAAATCTCAAATATGCTTATATTTATATAGAATTAAAAAGAGTACTATATTTCCTATGTATGTAAGTAATAAACTGATCAAATAGAAAGAAAAAAGTATAATAAGCATCTCTAGTTAGTCAAAACTCTATCATTATTGGAACCAGGCGGTAGTACTAAGAATAATAATTCGCCATGATAAAGTTCGCATAAATACATATGCATTGTTGTGTTCAGTGCTTCACATGGTTGGTAAATTATTTATATATCTAAATCAATATGTAGCCTTATGTGTCGAAATTTATATTTGACTTTGACTTAACAGTCCAAAGCAATATTTTGATTATGCACTTGTGTGGTAAAAAATATATTAAATAAAAACAATATTTTAGGGCCATATGATTATGATAACTGAAAGTGGCTTTTCCTTTTGTCAATTTAAAAGCAGTCAAAAGAAAGATACAAGGTGCTCATTTGTTTTGAAAAGTCTGTGCAGATTATACAAGACTCGGATTTAACCAGCATAAAAAACCTTATTCATTTTCAATATCGCTATTAATACGAATTAGCAATTCACACGCTTAATCATGTTTCGTCTGAGTTTACTATACAAAAATGGACACACATATGTGTGAATGTACATACCAATTATGGTTACTTAGCTCTACAAAAACAACGGATACGTACCGACATATATTGCTAATTTGACTAGGCTTTTGATGCTCATCAAGTGCAAACTCGGTATATGAAATATACAAACCTATATGAATTTCTGTTTCTGCCGTTTACACACATTTCCACAAATTGATCACACTCTGTTTACTTATTCTCAATAAGCAAATGGTATAAAAAGCCGCATGTTATGTCCATACAACATATAAATATATATATAAATTATTTTGTTTATAAATATTCTTCTAAAATTTGCAAAAAAAAAAAATGTAGCTATAAATTAACAGTCGCTGCCGTTGTTGGTTATCATCTGAGTAAATACATATGAATTTATACGTATGTATTAATCGAATAATAATGTACGTACATATATAAGTATGTATACATTTTTCGAAAAGCATTTTTGCAAACTTGAAGCGGCATGTATATAGAAGTGTATGTACACATTTATAGGCATACATATATATGTACATTCATAGATACATATGTATATATAATCTTGTTTATGTGCGAATTTCATATCTCAGTTTTATTTTGTACGGTCCGCTTGTGTGATAAAACCCAAAGAGCGTTGCTTTAGCTTATCAGCAACACCAGCTGATTTGTCAGTTCGTTTTGTTTTTGTTTTAATACTTGTTTTCTTTTAATAAGAAAAACAAAAATGCTGAGACGGCTGCTTTATTATCAAGTGACGCATAGAACGAATGTTTGCCAAGCTTTTGGCCATCTCAAGCTGAAGTCGTAATTCACTGGCATGCAATGCGATAAGATCGTATTTACTATAGTTTCTGGTTGTAGCCGACCAAAACAAAAAAACGTTCAGCCATTCATGTTAAGTAATTACTATCTGTTCGTTTTAATTTTTTCTTTCTAATGGAATAGTTATAGGTCAATTATACTCGTATATCTAAGTTATGCAGTCCTTGTTACGGAAAAGTTGTTAATTTATTTGGTTAATTGTTTATCTTAACCAATTTTGATCGCCCCAATAATAATTTATGCATTTATGCATTTACTTATAAAATTAGGTAAATATCCTAGCCTTAGAACACCACATTTCAATAGGTCCGTATTTTCAAAACTTTAAACTGTCATAACTTTATCAAAACTTAGCATAAACTTGGGAAATTTTGAGATTTGTCGCTCGATGTATCATTTAGCGATATATCAACAAATCGATTCTTTTTCATTTTTATTTCAATATAAAACCGTATTCAAAATTTTGTTGTGTAAGTCATTATTATTAGGTTAAATGTAAGTTTAAAGGTATTCTGAAACAGGATATGGATATACATTATTACATGTATTAGATTACTTAACTTTTTTGCAGACAAGTGGCGAAATCAGTTCGCTAGGTGACTCCCCCTGCCTAACTCAAACCACCCCCCAATACAATGTGTAATCAGCAGTTAACGTTTAACACCCTAACAGCGTTGAAAATCCAAAAAACACGCACCGATTCCAATGAAATAAAATTGTCGGAAAAAAAAAATTGGTTAAACGAAAAAAAAATTGGGAAATTCATGAAGACAGATACACACATAACCTTAGGCACGCATATAAGCATATATAGATAATAAGCCAAAAGCAACAACAACTGCAACACGCACTTCATTGACAAACACGTCGCCAATTCCTTCGAATTCCTTCTGGTAGTCAAAGCAGTCCTTGGGCTCCAAGCGAATACAACGCAGAATTTTTTGAAAAATAGCAGAAGCAGCACCGACCAACAACAACAAAATAAAAGCAATCCCAAATACGTGCAATTGCTGAAAATATGCTCGACATGGCCCAAAACGTGAGGGCCATGCTTCTGTGTGCCTTAAATACTTGGCAAGCAGCTAAACCGAATATTTGAGACCCCATCCAGATACGAGATACAACCCTCTGGAAACAAACCAGATCCAGACCCAGACTCAAAGCCAAAGCGAAACTCAAACCTTCAGCTTCCTCGCACTACTTTGACTGCCGTTTGCCATTGCTTCTCCTATTACCCTCCATCATTTATCATCTTGGTTGCAATTAATCATCAAATGTGCGGGGTTACATGTAAACTCCATGTGTGTGTGTGCGACGAATATGTGTTTATATGTGGCATGCCCTATACATTTGTCCCGGACTGTCCTAGCGCGTATTGCTAACGTGGCTGCGTAATGTGAGAGGTTGTGAATTTATATCAATGATATAAGACGATAAAATATGAGAATATACATATGTATACACTGTCTATAGATATTACTACTAATTAGTGTAGTTTCTACATACTTGGACTCACAGAAGTTGCTTTACCAACGTTTCAATTACTTAAAATCCAGCTACTAAGTAAGTAATATATCTTTTAATCATAGTTATCTGAAACACGGTTTTAAATCATTTTACACACTACTATTGATATTGAAACAATAGAAAACGTAATTTTTAAGAGACTTAGCTCAGTTTAAAGTGACACGTGCAAAAATTCACAAGCAATCACTTTGCACTTGATTTGAGCGAAAAATACTCTCGGCAGAGCATCGAAATTCAAAAATACATATAAACAATTTTATTAACGTTCAGCCAATTGCACACTTATTGTTTTATTTTTATGTAAATTGTAAATAAATACAAATCGTTTTTCCATATCTATGGGCAAACAATGTTTTTTCAAGCGTCTTGTGCAAATGTTTATTCCAAAATACACAATATCGAAATCAAAATCGAACACAACGCTTCAACGTTCTGTGTTAAATATTTCCCTCGTCCACAATTTTATTAAAGAAAAAAATTAAATTTCGTATTTCATATTCTGTACACTTGCTATTTTGTTTAATTTGCATCAAATATATATTAATTCGAAATGGCACACATACATATGTAGAAGCACACAGTCGCACAATCATAGATATTTATATTCTCGTACATATATGTGTGTATGCATGTAGATCTCTGGTATATTATTTATCAAAAAGTAAATTCCTCGTACTTCCAGTGCTAAACGAGTGACGAGCCTCGTTGCCTAGAATTGTGTGCGGGTGTCGCGAGAAGGGTGACGGGGCATTCTAAGGGTGTGGGTGAAAATGAGGGGATATTGTGAGGGTTGTTTTCGAGTTTAGTTCAAGTTGGCGCGACAGTGGTACCCCGCTATCCAGTACTCATATATCCTTATTCGCAAGCAAAAAGGAAAAACTCTGTCGTTAAATGTATGTCAGCTGTGCAGTGGGTGGTGGGCACTCTATTCAAATCTGCGATTTCAATGGGCCTTAATATTAAAGCAGTTGACGGTTGGCAACATACATGTCTACGCCCTGGAACTTTAATTAACAGCCGCAGAATTTTAATTAACAACCACAGAATTAATAGGCAGAAAAGTAAAATGATGTTGTTCCACTAGCGAATAATTGACTGGCCTAAAAACCCAACACATAAAGTATATTTTCCATTAGCTACAGTTAAAAGCCGTATATAAGGCTTTCTCAGTTCTCTAATAGAAACTACATGTACTGCCCTGTAAAACACATAGCAATTTGTGCGTGTTCCCATTTATTTAAATTATAGGTTCTAGTTGGTATTAAACATTTCGCATGTGGTTACAAAAGCATTTTGTAATCCAAATGCCCTTAAAATTTACCTAAATAAAAGTGTGAACTCTACCCGTTGCATACATATGGTGATACTCGTTAAGAACCAGCAAATTGCAGAGATATGATAAATATATTCCCCACACAAGCTACAATATTTCCCATTACATTTTTTGTGAGCTGAGTGAGATGACGGCTTCATAATTGATATGGACCACACTAAGTGCTATCAGAGCAATATCCGTTTGAGTCCAGGATCATTGTTTTGTATACTTCCTGTGCTGGCTGATATGTGACACACAAGTTTGATAACAGGGCAAATTTTTTATGACTCCTTATGCTGAATCAGAGATGCAGTGCTTCAGTCTCAATGTGTCACGCCTGCGTTTCGCTTGGATATAAATTTAAAATTTGTTTATTTTTGTTTTGCAGTTATGCTTCTCACCCAATTTAGTATAAACAAACTGACAACTGAAAATGAAAATGAGAAAAAATAAGTGTTTGTGTTGTTGCCCTCGCCATATGTTAATCACCCATTCAAACATTTGGAAACTCATATAACATAATTCAAACTCTGTTGTGTGTTCGTTCGCCTGAGAATACAATTGGAATGCAGAAACAGTGGCACCCCTTCATATTCACATACATATCATATATTTTGGGCTCGTCTCCCTATCATTATGCCTTTGAGTTCTTTCACACTGTTAGCTGACCCCAAAGACATGCCTTTAAATCAATTTACATGCATTACTTTGTCTCTTTGTGATATCCATCCCTGAACCTCTTATGGGTGTGAGACCTTACATCAATTGCCTTGACGTTTTTTAGGCATATGTATCTTCAAGTTGTATTTAAATTGACAGTGCCCTATCTATTCCGCTTGCAGATGTAAGTAGTTTTTGTTTAAATAAAATATATGTATTATGCATGTCTTCATTCCATTTATACTAAATTGCAACTAAGTTAAATAAAAAAGTAATTTCACTTCGATTGAGTTGAAGAATCTGAGTCTGTGGGACTTTCAAAGATAATGATTGATGATTGCTTGAGACCGTCCTTAAAGAAAATAAAAATGGCTTTGTAATGGAATCAGTTGATATAAACGAAACGGCCCACAGCAAAATACAATAGCTCTAAGATAAAATACATGGTTTTGCAAGGGACGAAGATAGCTACATAGTTTGCTTTATGTTGGCCTTATCTATACTGAAAAGTAACTTTAAAGATATCATGAAATATTAATAAGCGACCCACACTCCCGCATGGATGATAAATGATTTATTTTTAAAAGGCAGAAGTAAATAGCGCCATGTAAAAACAACTTGTGACGCTGGATACCCATTAAACATGGTTAAGGTTGGTATTACAAAGTCTAGTTCTTTATTTTTCCGGGTAATACTTAAAATACTGAATGGATTTTAAGCACACATATGGATGATACGTGCAAGGTAATATGTCGATTCCAAGTCAATTTAATTTCAATATCGTTCGACAAGGTTTTTCTACTCTGGGCCATCACTCATTGAAGAAGCATACTTTTTTGTCTAAGCCCAATAAACACCAATTGATGTTTATATGATAATGATTAATGATGCCGTTTTGCTATAGATTGCTTTTTCGATTTATCTGTGTGAGTGGGTAAAGGGCCAATTTAGCTATAGTATGTCAGCACAAAGGTAGTTAAAATGTTTTTTTTTCCTTCTTATATACAGTGTCTACTTTCCTGTTGCCTGATATTTTCGTATTTTGTTTTTCGTGAACGCTGCCAACTCATTACTAGAAATTCATCAAGAACAAGATTGGGAAAATTGGTGTAATCCGTTCGAACTTGCCACATGCCAATTCCATTTCTAGTGCTTTTTTTTTGTTTTAAAGGCGGAACTTGTTAATTGTAACTGAGACTAATGATGACAGCTTATTTTGGGTCACGTTGACTGTTTGACCTAAAGTGCTAGCCTCTGCGTTTATTGGATTTTGTAATTAATGATTATATACAACCAACTAACAGAAAAAATTAGGAAATGACTTTTTGCAACTTTATTGTATGCTTCTAGCAGATTCGACACTTTTCCCCAATATTAAAAAACAACAATTCAAACTTTAAAAAATAATTAATAAAATTGGGCAATTATTTTGGAACATCAAGTTAGGTGCTTAAATCTTTTCAGGAAGAACGTATTAAAGCAGTGTAAAGAAGACTGTCACAAAGCATCAAAAATCAAATAAAAAATTATTATGTATGGAACATTTGCAGTTACTATATTTTCTCACTCTCCACTATGTGTGCATACATACAAGTTTGGAAAGTTCTTGCATATCAGATAAATTGCATACCAGAATAATAAAACTCATTTCACAAACTCCAGTATAATGATAGTTGCACATATGATACTCAATTGTTTTTGGGGAAAACACTCATATTACGAACTCCAGTATAATGATAGTTACTTTGAGCACAATGGCTAATCCAAAAAGGCACAATATTATCAATTTGTTGGGCTTTTGTATTTGTTCTTTGCACATGATGAATATAATGCTTTAGTTTACAGAATTGTATTTAATTTTCTTGAAAGTTAAAAAGCAGCGATAAGTTGATTTGAATACGGTCAGCTATTCGAAACTATTTTTTAACTTTTCGTATGTATGTGTGTCTCTGTTAGTATGTAAGTCATGTAGTATGTGTGAACAGTAGTTAATGTTAGCTTTTCTCACTCACCAGTATGTCTGCTTGTATAACCTTTTTCATGTTTATGCTAAGTGTTTCTGGTTGGGTGTCTCTCATGGCTTGGCTTTATTCATCTTATAGACTGACCAAACTCAAGAAAACGTGTCGGTTCAATTTGTGTTTGGCTAATGAAAACACATGACCCTATAAACTACGGTTAGCCAGTGTACTCCTATATTTACTTTGAAAGCGTTGCATTTTCACTCATATGACAAGACGCAAAACATTCCAAACACATTATACTCTAACAGAGGGTTTTATAATTTTGCAACGAAATGTGTATAATTAGGTACTCCCTCTTTATATCCCAAGTCGATGCTTAAATGCAGATATATCACTATAAAATCGATAAAAAAAATCACTCAGTTATGCGATAATGAAAAAATTGGCTAGGAATTCTAAATTAAATATTTGGAATTCGATAACAATGTTGAGAAATGAATGCATTTGAATCGTGAGCAATACACACATAGAAAACTATCGTAATGTGGTCCTGCAATCTGTGTAATTGGGAACTTCTGGGCATTGTGGAGTATTGCCGGTATTTTGTCCGCATGTATTTAAATTAAAATGAACAGCTTATCATAATTTTTGGTGGGTTTGAAAAAATGTATCTAATAGTCAACATTGCCAAGAAGCCCTTTCTGCTTCTTATATGTGTTGTAGCCGGGTTATTATATCCTTTTTACGCATTTCACAAGATACATGCCATAAAAAAAAGAGAACGAAAAAATAAGTATACCAAGCAAACGATTAAAAGTAGCTGATGTCTTGAGGTCTTCCGATGCTTCAGTATCTTTATCTTTGGCTGAAACATCATAAAAAGATACTGTGACATGACTTTGCAACACATGAATATTTTGCGAGTGGGTGCGCGTGTGTGTGTGTGTGTGTGTGTGCGTGTGTGCGTGTTGAAAGTATGGAATATGAAATGAGAAAATTACTTGGAATCTTCCCCCATCAACATGAACATCCCAACACCAAGTGAAGAAAGCGATTCTCTGAGCATTGGCCATTACCTTATGCGCTGCGACACGCTGCGACATCAATTTTCGGTTGCATTTCAAATGAGTTGAGTTGAGCAAAGCTTAAATATTTAATGCTGTACGCATCTCCAGTCATTGGAATTTAATATTTTATACCATCATCTTTGGACTCTCTAACCTTTAACCAATTACTACATTCCCCTTGCAAATTGTGCCATTGCGGAGCACTTTTGCTTTTAATTCATTTATATTAGTTAGTTCTATGGAACAAATACAAAAATACCGTGCTAACGGTATGCTAAAAATAAACAATGAAATTGAAATTGATACTAAACGAAAACCTAACAAAAAAGCACACACAAAGTAAGTAAAATAAACAACGCGCTGACTTAACAAAGCTTGTACTCATCTGATAAGATATATATATTTTTTTTCTTTTTGTATCTACACATATTTGTGTTTTATGCAAGAGAACTTGGCAAGCGATAAGCGCTCGATTTAATTAAGGTAAACTAACTTGGTCAATGTCGTAGCCAAGAGCAGGTAAGAACGTTGCAATCGAAAGTGCTCAACTGGGATATACACATTCGCACAACAAACACAGCAAACAAGAAACCAGGCTAGCTGGAAGTTGTATAATGGTTAAAGTGTTAGGTAAAATATACAAATTTTAAAATCCTAATGTTGAAAACTTAAGCAAGTAAAACGTTGGTTTCTAAAATGTATTTTTGATGCTACTAATGGTGGTACACAAAGTTGATTCTGTTGTTCGGGCACATTTGCATTCAGGTGTGACGAGGCAAATATGCCAAGACATTTCAGTCATTTTTTAAACGCTATCCAAACCCATTGCAGCATGCGTGAACGTCAGCTTGCCAAAGTGTCCGTCATGAAGTTTTTACCTTACTGTGTTGTTGTTATTTACTGTGTTGTTGCTTACTTTCTGTTGACATAATTTTTCCTTAAAAATGACAAGTGTTTAATATCTAGCTTGAATAAATGTGACGAGCGTCAGAAGAAACAAAATGTGAGTGTAAATTCAGTCAAAACTTATTTCACAGTTTTGGTTTCAATTAACCTTATTTCATCTGCCAAAAACTACAACATTTTAATTTGCTGGTGAAAGCCTAATAATTGGTTTTACTGTGGCAAATGTTTGTTTCCTAAACTCAAGCCATACATGAAATTTGGTTAAAAAACATAAAATCAAAACCGTTTCCCACACAAAAAGCAAACGAGCTCAACCGTAACAAACCAACACACTTTTCCCTTTCTTTTCCTTTCCTTCCCTTCCTCATTGGAGTAGGTAATGTTGTTGTTGGTGTTTTGTTTGTTGGAGTTGTTGTCGTTATTGGCGCCCGAATTGCCTGATGTTGTTCTCTTCAGGGTTTACTTGCATGAGTTGTATTTCCAATCCCTCTGATGCCTTTCAGTTTGTCCGGTGCTCCTTTTGTTAAACTTAATCTCTAAATCAGCAAATTATGGTACCTTCAGCTTACAATTTAATGTAAGACACAATATAATTAAATAAGTAAACAAAATTTCATCTAAACACAATGGAATTAGAATTACAGAATTAGTAAAACACTTCATCCATTAGAATTCTAATGACATGAAGGAATATGTGTTTTCGACATAATGCAACTTTTTGAGTTGATTTTCCAAGTAATATGAGTGGGTAAAAAAAACAACGCTTTGGTCGCTGTTGTAAGTATATAATAAAAAAATATTTCTATATTTTATAAACATGTTGGTCTGTGTTACAGTCATGTACAGGGTATTATTGAGTGCAACTTATTCTACTGCAGCAAAAAATATTTGTAGGCCTGCAAAGGTTTAAAGTCCACCGCCCACGAGAGAAGCTCATAGCCACAGCTTTAAGATACAAAACGACAACAAATTTAAGTTTTCTTAGTATTTTTTGAAATGCCCGTCTTTTCCTTTCGTGTCTGTGTCTGTGTTGTGTGTGTAGGTGGCACAACTTCTTTGTTTGTTATTGCTGTTGCTGTTGCTTTGTTGCTGCTGTCTGTCGCTCATTTGTTATGCGACAATGATAAATGTCATGCAAAAGTTTCGGCAGCTGTCAAAAGGCATGTTCTGGAAGCCTTTTTTTATTTTTTATTTCCCTTATTATGATCCCAATCCCAGCTCCTTTCGCTCAAGTTTAATCCTTAGTTTCAATTCCTGGTGCCGACAATAACATATTGATTTAATCACACACTGACTGCAAAGTATTTGTCGACACATAGGAATAAAGAAGGAATCCACATACTTACTATCTAAGAGTAGATTACGACATCCGGATACATATAGAATCAAAATAAAATGGCATACTAAAATTAGGACGACCGTACTTGAATTTATACCGTTTTGATCTTAAAATTTTAAGATTGTTGTACTTAAAATCTTAAATTAAGTATGAATCAATCTCAAGTTTAGAATTCTGACTTTACATTTCTATGGCAGCTATCCGAAATTAACCAAACTTAGTCATAATCCGTGAGTCTCGTTAAAATACCTCCAGAAATAACTGAGTTATTTGTAAACTAAACTAAACTCGCTGAGTGTACACACATGTATGTGAGTTATTGAGTGGCTTAACGTTTAATCCTTCTATGTCTGTCATAATTTATATATAATATATTGTGTGTTGACATATAATCTTATGTTCTTTGAGCTGAATGAGATCCTGACATGATATTTCTTTATAAGTAAAACTATTTAATACTCTAGTTCTTTCAATTCTTAAACTCATTTGATTATACAATGGATGATTCTGATCCTTTGACTTACTCTGCTCAATTTGTAAACAAAAATTTTTGTTCAATATGTTGAAAGCTTACAAAATACGACGAGCTTTTATATGGATATAAAAGTGTATTCAACCATAAGCGTGAACATTTTTCTTTTCAAATCAAGGTACCAGAATACTTCCGATTACACAACCTCTCTTTTTTCCGTTTGTGTTCGTTATGTTGAAGTTCTGGTGCCTTCCAAAACCCACACTGCTCGCTGAATGGATTATTTGTTGGTATGCTCAAGAAGGCTTTTGGCATACAAAATTCAAATTTGGTTTTCTGCGTAAAATTCTTTTTAAGTACCAAGTATCAAGTGCCTACTCCTACTGCCTTACAAATATATTTTCCACGCCATACACAAAACTATCAGTATATGACCGAAACGAATTCGAAATGGGCGCGGGAATTCAGACGTACCGAGATTTAATGAACAACTTTAAAGAACCAAAAACGTACAAAAACATACTTCAAGAATCTTAATAATGAAATAAAATTATTCTTTTTCTTTCAGGACGCATATATTGTAAGAACTTTAATGTTATCTCGATAGGCAATTCACTGGAAAAGAGCTTTAAATTGCATTGTATATTTTCAGAAGGTGCTCTGTTTTAGCTTTAGCCTAGTTATATGCTTAATTAATTTGAAGCTTGGTTACCTCCATATGTGTGTGTCTTTTAGAAGCTGACTTTTCAATGGGCAGGGAATATGGCTTGTGCGGAGTTTGTTGCCTGAGTATTACTTTAATTAAGGCCTTGCACAACACACGCAGAGCTGCATACACGTATGTTGAAATGCAGGAATTTCAGCCCACGATTAGCTCTCCTGTCCTGACTGCCTGCATCTTCTCTACAAGTGTTTGACGCTGATTATTATAAAGCATATAAAGTGTCATAAATAAACACGACAGTTTTCTTGTGTGGGTTTCTGTGTGTGCTCTGTGTGTTATGTGTTGTCCTGTTGCTCCTTTCTGCATGCTCCTTAATTAACCCCTTTTGTAATCCATGACAGGGAGAGTTGCCAACTTGCTGGCAAGTATCCCCTACCTCTACCTCTACCTCTACCTCTACCTCTACCTCTACCTCTACCTCCACCTCTTCATCTACCTCGGATTCTTGGCTCTCTAGTGTGGGTTATTCTTGTAGCCACACACACCACAAACACACATGTGTTTATCTCGCTTCCTGTCAGCTTTTGTGCACTTGAGTGTGCTGTGTGGTTTTTTCATGCGGCTTGACTTGAGGCTGTTTCGCAAATTTCTTCAACTCTTGTGGTTTTTAATTATTTCAAGTTTTCAGCCTGTCCTATCTTGAGTTACTCTTTGTTTCGGCTTGTACACCGTACAGACGCTAGCTTTTTTAGATAATATTAATTAAGTTTTTGTTAAAAACTTAATATTTTAGTAATTCTCATCAACTCATTTTGTGTCTGATTAAAATGTCTACAATTACGCCAACCACTTGGTTACATAGATATTGCATTGGATTCTCGCTCATGAACTATGCAAGCTATGTACTTGATCAGCTGGCTAGTTGTATGGTTGTCCATTCATTATCTCATTTCCGCTTGAATGAGCAAAAACTTTATACTAAATATTAACACACTCAATTACATATACACTCTGCTAAAAATTTAATAATGCAAATTGCTAGCGACAGTGAGAAATTCAATTAGCTTTGAGCTGTCGACAACACTTGCTAAGGGTCTGTGGAAGAGAATCCAAAATTCTCAGTGTGTGTGTGTGTGTTTATGTGTTTGTCACCTCATGGCCTAATTTAATTTGTGAGCTGTTCATTCATTCATTTCAACAAGTGCTCATTCAGCCAATCATTTAACTTGCATTGTACACAAAATAACAGAATTTTAAATATAATATATGAACGTTTATTACATATATCCATAAAAGTTCTTGTGCTCCACGATATATTCAAAAAGATTCCAATTATAAATAATTTGCAACATACTTTATACTAATTATATATTCATTTTTTTATTAACAATTTTAATATAAATGTGAGAGAAATATATACCAATGCGCAATTGAAACAAAATGTGTATGTGGTTCAGTTATATATAATTCAGTAGAGTTTAGTAATTATACTCGAGAGGGATTGAGGAAATTACAAGCAATTACTATTTGTCATTAATGAAAGTCCAGTATGGAAGGGGTTTTCTATTGGATTCACCAAAATAAAAGATAACCCTTCAGTGAGTGAATCACGAAATACAAGAGAAACGATTAATTTGTGTAAATTAATTACAATTTACCAACTGAACGGAAGGAATCTATTAAATATGTTGATTACTGCATCGATTATGCGAAAATTATAAATAAAGAACAGAGAAGCCTAAGGAATCTGTTTTGTTTTCCCCATAGATATGCCAGAATGCAATGGCATGAAATATGATGATGATGATAGTATAGTTGTGTTGTGCTAGCTATTTATTTCCAACTCTAGACTTGTATCTATAATGTTTAATTAGTTTTACTTAGAACAAAGTAGAACAACTTATTATTATGTTAACTATCTACATATATATAAAGATTTTACTTATGATTACTTAATTTTATTTCTGTTTGCTCTCTTTACAGGTAATTTGAAATGTCAGCAACATGACGTCACCACAGTTTCTTATCTCAAATATACTGAAATTAAGAAGTAAAATAAAAATGCAATATTTCATTGTATTGATGATCGCGTTTAAGTACAGCCATTCCTTTATTTTGAGATGGCGCAGAGTGCGGAACTATACAGATATGCGACATAACTTAAGAAGCTGTTGCCAAGCAGAAAGATGCAAATATTCAAGCATCCACATTACACATATTGTCGCTATTACCTTTTCTTTTCTACTTACCTTAACAGTTTCTAATCTGGCATATTCTTGGTCGAGTGCTTGTGAAATTGCGGATATGCTCGAAATTTAATATCACAATGTTCAAAGATAGATTCCCATTCTCCACTTTAGCACTACCATAGCAAGATATATGTCTGTAGATAGACTTGAGTGTACATACGTAAATATTGTCGTTGTGTCTTGATGCAGAACAGAGAATCCACTTCACATAAAATGTTCAAGTCTATCGACTTTGCCATTTTTGCTGCATTTATATCCCTTTTGGCATTCAAATGGGCTTTGCAGCTTTTGCGTGTGCAGATGAATTCACCAAAGTGCATTCCTATGTGCTGCGTATCAAACTTATGGACTTCGGTTTCGGATTAAAATCATTAAGCGTAGAAAAAGCCAAATACGTTGTCAGTTCAACACTATAACTGAGATGCCTCTATTGAACAAAGAAAATTAAATTGCCAACTTTTATTAGAAAATAGTTAGAGAAAGGCTAACAGTAAATGAAAACCGACAACTACAAACCGAACAGCTGTGTAGGTCCAACGAGAGCCTCTGGCAAATAGTAAAGTCGCAAAGAAATTAGAAACAAAGCCACTGGCAAATGAAAAATGGTAAGAAATATAATAGCAAGTCAATTGAATTGAATACACAACTAGACTGACAATCTGAAAGAGTTTTTGAGTCCTAGGAGTAAAGCACTTAAACTAGAAATGCCGCTGGCAGTTGCACTGACCTTTTCTAGTCTGTCGCTCGCTGTAAAGTGAACGTGATGGCCTGCCTATACCCTGTATATGACTTCAAATGAGGGACTAAAGGAGGAGACTCAATAATGAATATATTGAACTATATCTAAGCTATACATTATCGACTTATTTAAGTGAGGATAAGAGCTGAAGACACAAAATTTAAAGGCCTGCCTATACCCTGTATATGACTGCAAATATGTCTGACTTAACGGACTAAAGAAGAAGACCCAGTAATGAGACTCTTCAACTATGTCCAATCCATACAAACTCGATAGATTTAAGTGCGGATGAGTGCTAAAAACACAAAACTTATCTATAACATATATTTTCGTAATTTTATTGTGTACAATTCATTATGTGGTATTGTTTTATTTGCTACTGTCCGTTTATTAAGAGTTCCCTCTTGCAAGTTAATAAATTGCAATGCAGAGAGTGAGAGCACACTGTGCACACATTACGCTTTCTATCCTATCTAACTTTCATTAGAAAAATAACAATGGCGACCGCAAAAACAGTTGCATCTACAGCATCGACAACAGCAAGCAATTGACTGCATTCATTTGTGCGTTCATTGAACTGTGCCGGCAAATTGTAACAACAAATTGTTACGCGCATGTGCGAGTTCTCTACACTCTGTATAAATGCGTCTCTGCATTACCATTAAGAACGGCAATATTGTATATATTGGGTCGCTTATTGGATTCAAAAGACGAAAAACGAAAACGAGAGCTACAAAATTAGTTAGAAAATAAAGCAATTATCAGAGCTCTACGAATTATGATATAAGGAGTTGATTAAAAGTAAAAACTTGAGATTTGAGCCAATTTCCGTCTTTTTTTTTATTAATTTATATTTTTATTGAAAACTTAACTCTGCTTGTTACAAAATTGGATATCAGAAATTTTGAGGCTAGAAATTGCCTTTGTCACTAAACTTTTACCTCGTGTAGAGGTTTTTTTTGTGGGTTTTATTATATTGCCACTAATAAAGTATTTTTACCCCGTATTTCAAAAAAATATTTTTTTAGACAAAATTGTATATGATATTGGGTTACTAGCTTACACGACTAGATTTCTTAATCATTTACTTTTGTTATATATGCTATTGCGGATAATTTGAGCGGTGAACTCGTTTCCATGCAAACTAAATAATTGCTGTCTTTAGGCTAAGAATAAACAACATAGTTGTAAGTTTATTAACTTCGTTTAAGTGTTGATGCTTTTCGTACCGTGTACAAATAAAAATTTCTTACACACGAATGTAAATAGCAACAAGTCATAAGCAGAAAAAGCTTATCATAATAGATTAATTAATATTAACTTTTTTAATTTATTATTTATCAATCGAATCACTTAACGAACAAATACGATCATTTTTGCCTTGTATAAATTTGTATGTGTACAGAGTAAGAAAACACTGTTCTATTTACAAATGTAAATACGAGTGAATAATAGATGTGGGACTCTTAAACGCACGAATTATTTTCAATTTAGCGATTGCAGAGCGTTCTAACTCGTTTAATTTTTTTTTTGTGTTGTTCTTGTTTGTCTCCATTTTGCGCAGCGGAAAGCACTATTCAGTTTTCGGATCGGTCAAAAAACTCTTGTTTATAAATAGTTTCTCAAACAGCGGACGCCAACAAGCATATATTTGGATAAAAAAGTAGCTAACTGAGTTCAAAAATCTTAAACAAAGAACTATTAACAAATTTAAAAAATCCAACTGAAAGTCTCTGTTGTTCATATAATTATATACTGCATTTGTTTATGGCCACATTAACCAGTTTTACTTGCCTAGTATACCGATGTCGAGACATTTGTCTAGATGCCCATTAGAATATCCTACAAATGCAGCGACAACAGAGGACTCGACAACAAGGAGGCCATGTTTTTGTGTTGCTTCGCTGCATTGTTTATGCAATTGCAACAGTTGTAACAATTGTGCCGGTGGCAGTTTAGCAACAGCAGCAACGACAAATATTTGTTAAGGTGACCGTGAACCGGCATAATGCAGCATGCGATGTTTATGCTGCAACACGTGTCGCAAACTTCGTTTTCTATGTGGACAGATTCGCTAAAGCACTTTCGTGAAACTTCTCATAAACCGCACAGCAGTTCTCTTTTCTTTTTGCTTCACCACCTTTGGGTCGTTAAATTAACAATTAATATTTAAGTTACAGCTTCATATTAGTTGAAGAATTTTGTTAAAAAGCTTTTATTTGTAGAAAATTCTATCGTAAAATTTTGATTCTAAATCAGGTAACCTGATCAACCGAAAGTGGTAGTCTTTTTGTATGCATAGTTATTGCATTTTAGTCGAGTTACCCTTAGTTTTAATAATATGGAGCTTTATTTAGCTTTTAAACTGCTACCTGTTGTTGTAGAATTAAGACATTTGGAACGCAAAAATAATTTGTTGTTTTTTATAAGCACTCAATTTATCTTTTCACATCACCGTTTACTGTGTAGGCGTGTCATTTGCATACCGAGATGTGTGTGAAGCAATCGACTTTGCTGTGACTTCAACTTATATATATGTAAGTATATATTATATATAAGTTCTGTATGTGTCACGTTCTTAATGCAGGAGTGGAAAGGAATCAATTCTCACTACATGGCGATTCAGCCTGCTATTTATATAGTTTCTTATTTTTATTTTTATAATTTATTACACAGTTAACCTTCAAAATTCAAATGTCGTAGCTGCTGTTGCATTGTGTTAATAAATTTACATATATATGTATGTATCCAGCAAGCTACGTGCGCTTAATAAACCTTGGCAAGTAATAAGAAAAACTAAATGCGGCTGTAGAGTTCATTGACACAATTCTCAAGCTCTGTGTATTGTTTAGAATGCAGTAAAAAAACATCCTCCATTTAATTTAATTTTTGCAAAAAGTACAAAAGAGTTATTACATTCACAAAAATGGTTAATTTGAATTAAAAATTCAAATAAATACCAAAAAATGGTAAAATTGAATTAATAATAACCTAATTTTCGATCGATCGGTCGTATGACAGCTATATGATATAGTGGTGCGGTTTCAACCAAATTTGGTCAGGATATATAAAACTAAGTTAAGTGCATATTTTATCAGTTTGGTTGAGATATCCCATAAAACCAAAAAGTTTTTCGTACTAAAACAACTAAAACACGTATAAAACATGATAAGCTTGTAAAAATATCTCTCCCTCGAAATATAGTACATATCTGTAGCTTTAACGGTTTGGAAACTGCGGGGGTTTAAATTTTAGCCGGAAATAGCATTTTCCCGCTAAACTCGCGTGAAATTCAAAAAGTTGTAGAACAAACATTTCTAGATTTTCGAAGGGAAATAAATCTCCATCATTACATTTAAGCTACTTCAGCGCTTTGATGCAAACAGACAAACAAACGAACAGACAAACAATTTTTTTTATCTCATTTTAAGAAGTTCACTATAAATTTCAAATTGAATTATCTTTTGAACTAGTGATCGAGTATCAATCGACGCATATTTTTGATTAGAATTTTTAAAAAATAAAAAATTATACCAAAAGGCCTGAAGGGCCCCATTAGCTGCGATCGTTTAAATTTAGACCCTCCCACTTACACCCCGTCATAGCAAATTTTCCATATTAGTTGTATATATTGCTAGTCGCCTTTCGCACCCTTCGTGCTGCTTTCGTCACTAGCGCGAACTGCCGTCCGCAGTGATTATTAAATGAGCCATTGGAAGTTAGGACGCTTCGCAGTGACGTAGTCCCTTGGACCTTGCACCAATGAGGCGTAAGTTAATTTTTTAAAACTTTATTTATTTATGCTCAAATAAAAGCAGTCGACAAAGAAAAAATTTTAAGTATCCAAATTAAATTAAATATTAAAAAATAAAAATAATATTATATATAAATTATGAACTGAAAAGAAAAAAATTTTAAAATTAGATTTATGACAAAATTAATTGATTGATTAAGGCGTTAAGGTTTAAGTCGATATTGCAACTGGAGCTGAAGTAAGTTAAGGCATTTGAATAGTAAAGTACATTACCCTCTATACGTTGTTAGGCTAGGCTGGAATAGTTGAGTTAATCTAGTCTACTTTATTCGAGTTCGGAGAAATCAATTATCAATGAAATAATATTCAATATCAATACATTTACGAATTATAATTTTTGCAGATTAAAATCAAAAAGGGACATAGAATAAATAAGTCATGCATTGTATATCGATATAAACATTATGCGGAAACAGTAAAAAAAAGCTTCGTGGAGAGTTGGACAAATTTTAGTTTCATGTCAGAAGAACCATTTACGAGTCACGTGTCAACTTTTATGAGCATTTAAAGTGTCAAATAAAACGGCGCAGGAATATAAAATTTATCAGTGCTGGGCACTTTAATGATTGTTCTTACGCATGCTGCAGCAATCCAGAAATTTTTGTGGGTAACATTTTATAAATAACTTACGCACATGTGGAATGCACAGAAAATTTTGAAAATTGAATTGGCGCATTGTGAAATGAGTGTGAGTCAGAAAAATGAGTCTCATCTCATGTTGCCGAATATGTTGCACACTTAAGTTAAGCATTTAAGTGTAAGGGGCGAAATAAAAAGCAAGAAGAAGCAGGCAAAAAGCAGAAAGAAAAAGAAAATGGCCATGACACAAACACAATCACACTAAGAGGTGTTACATCGCAAATGTGTTATACCTACAGCAGTGGCTTTTATGATATACAATGTCCGGATGTCCGGGGGCCGTAATTTCAATCTCGTTGCCCTGCTTCATTTTGCTGCTTCTGTTTGCTTCAATTCGACTTGCAGACAATTGCGTTTATTTTTATATATTTTTTTTGCGACACACATGCTCATTTATGCAAGAACAATTTTTTTTCTTTCCAAAAATCTACAGAAAAGAAAGTAAAAGTTCTGAAACTCTGTGAACTCGACTAAGATATTCCCTTTACTCGGTACTTAAGTAGTCCAATATCGTATCTATATTGGAGCTGTCGTTTACATAGTATAGATTTGTATCAAATTCCAAATTGTACATAATTTCTATTTATATATTATTACACGATAAAATAGTCTCAGCAAAATGATCAGTCTGTCAGTCAGTTAGTGAGTGAGTCAGGACAAAGACCTTTAAATATATAGATGATCTTAAGAACTTATATCAACAATTTTACAATTTTACTCTTGAGACTTTCGTTGCGGTTATTTTCGTGACCCTTTTTTCACTTTTCTTTCTCTGTGTGTGTGAAAAGAGTGAGAGGCAAAATTTACGTTGCGAAATATATATATATATTTTTGTGTAAAAGGAGTAAGCTATAAAATTTTATGCGATGCAGAAAAGGATGCAAAGCTTATAGATTAGAAAATTTGCAGACGAATTTTTATGGCAGTTTTGTATCTGCTACTTGTGTAGCATTACTTTCAGTTGCTACTTTAATATAATATTTAAAGTCACAACAAGCATACAAATTTTCGAAAACAAAACAACCCCAATTTAATTGTGCTGCTGGTCAAATGGTTGCTCAACTGCTGGCCACTGTTGTTAGCCCTGCTAATGGCCATGTTTGTCTGCTTCTGTTACAGTTGGTGTGTCTGTTGGTGGCATATAAACTGGGTTTTAATTTTCTAATTACACACGGTAAGCAAATGAAAATTTATTGTGGCCGCTGTTACCTGTATTTGTATGTGTGTAGTAGCTTACCTGGAGGTATGGCGCTCGAGCCTCCCCCCAATAACAATACTAATGCAAACAGACAAAAACTTGTGTGTGTGTGTGTGTGTGTGTGTGTGTGTGTGTGTGTGTGTGTGTGTGTGTGTGTGTGTGCGCCACACCTTGGTATGCGTTTAGTGAACGGTAGTATCAACGGTATGGCTCAGCGGTTCGAGGGTTGCCACCGTTGGCGATAGCAACATGCAACAGTCGCCACCGCCGTCGCCGTTGTCGTCGTCAATTTTGGTTAAGTCAGTAAGACGCAAGGGTAGCCACAGGCACGCACAAACACATCCCCACACACCCTCTCACACCCTCACACACTACCTCCTCCATCCCCAGCAAGTGGAAACAATATTTATTAAAAACGATGCTTCCTTTGTGGCAGCTGGTGTGGTATAACTTTATACCAAGGTACCGCTATAGAACAGATATTATAAAATTGTTAGGCCGTGTGGCAACCGGATCGTAAACTTATGAATGGTTATTCGCTATATCACCTTTGGGTTTGAGCTTAAAACTTTTACATTTTCTTATTAAATTAATAATTTAAAGTTTTATAAAATAATTAAAATAACATGTTAAATGACATTAAATACATAAATAAATTGAAATCTTATATTTTGTGTTAAAATAATTTATTTGGTATTTTAACTTTAGTTTAGGCACTTGACATTTTGGTTTTATTAGTTTTAAAATTTAAAATTTTATAATATTAATTAAGATTGTAAATTTGTATTCTTTTTTCTTTTTGTCGAAGTTAAATAAAATAATTTAACAAAATTCAAAACTCGCACACTTGCTTAAATGGTATACTTAATATCTTAGCACAGGGTACCTGTAAGTAGATGACTCTCGATTAAACTAATTCAACATGCATACATACATACAATCATGTGTGTGAATGCGAAAGTGTATGTATGTATCTTAGGTTTTTTATGAGACATTCGGGATTAGTGCATGCGAGTGTCTGACTCACCTGTGAGTCACCGTTCGATCCTAGCAACTGAGTTATGTATTCGTGGTTGTTGTTGGTGTTGCTGTTTTACATGTTGCATGTTTCAAACATACGTAATTAACTGAACTTGTGGAAGGGGAGAGTGTGGGTCACCTCTAGTGACCTTAGAGTTGTTGTTGTTGTAGAGTTATAAGTATTATGTGTAAATGTATTTTTATTATTTAGTTATGCTTAGATATGTTTTTCTCTTATTTTGTAAGTCTCATTTAATATTATGTATTTATTTAAGTTCTGGGATCTGTTCATGAATATAAGAGATTGCAGAGTAAAATGTTGAATAGCACCTAAAAGGATAATATACCATAATTTCCGTGTTTTGATGTGCTCTGTCATATACACACATATTTAGAAGTGTGTGTATGTTTTTTGTCAACATGAGGCGCGTGGGCTCGTCACTTTGTGTTGTTGTTGTGGTTGTTTTAACACTTTAGAAGCACTTGAAGTGACGTCAAAGTGCAACTCATTAAAGCTAAAAGGCGGGACAGATGCCGTTAGACATGATTAAGTGCAATGAAATGAGTAAATGGCGGTCCTAAACATCAACGGAGATAGAAGTAAAAAAAAAGTGTCAACAGTCCTCTAAAGCGTCATTGTGTTTGCCAGTGCTTATCTCCTTGCAGCTGTCAAACACGTCGTCATCGCATGGAGAGAATTTCTATGGGGTTTGTGGTGTGTGTGTTTAAGTGTTGCAAAAGTACTCAATTAACAACATCAAATGTGCTCTGCTTTGTTGCTAAACACTTAAGAGGTTCGCCTTAAGGCACAGATCAAGGATAAAATGAAGTAGAGAACAGACAGGATGAAGATTATCCGCACATATAATCTTACCACAAGAATGTAATAAAATTGTAAGCAATTTTCATTGAAAATATTAATACTCCAGCAAGTTTAAAAGAAACAGTTAATAGTGTAGGCTATGTGCTAGTCGCACCAACTTAATTCTTATTTGTCCTATCACAATTTGATGGAAAATATCATTCAAATGCATACAACTGGAATTGAATAAGAATTTCATTTGTCAGTGTCTTCCATGGACTTTATTGATATAAGAAATTCAATATTATTGAAAATGTTTTTCTTAAAAATGCCAAAAATAGGAAATAAATGAGATTTCATTCACCAGCAGCATATACAGTAGAAATAGAAAATGGTCAATGAAATGTAATCGATAATTTTTTAGTTATACATTTTTAATTATTTTCATTATGGTTGCCAGTAAAGTAACAAAGTTTAAATCAACATATAGAACTCAAGCATGTCCTGTTAAATTGCCCTGTTTTTGGGTTTATTTACTTGCGTTTTTTTTACATGTTTTTTATTAAGGTCCAGAACACAGTTATTATTTTTATTTGATTGTCTTTACCAAATGGTCTTTTAACCCACTTTGTGGGGAAGCAGCGCTTATTAAAAAAACCCACTGCCGGCAATCAAAACATAAACATTGTTTTACATTTATGAGTAAATTGAAGAATTTTATATTATACAAAATGTCAAAAACATTTTCTTATAATTATTTATTTATTGTTCTTTTCGTTTAGTAATTTGTTCACAAATGAAACGACAACAAGTTTCCTTTTTTTGTGACGTAATAAGCCGCAAGGGTTAAAGTTTATTCCTCTCTATTTATATCAGATTGACAAACGCAATTTTATATTACTCTTCTTCACTGAAGGTTGGTTACACAATTTCTTGTTTATTTTTAAACGGACTTTCGAAGGAAATAGTTTCCCTGAGGCAAGATCAAATGCACAATTCAAATGCAATCGGCAAGAAGAATTCAGCATATGCTGGGCTTACAAATGACTTTATCCAAAGGGAAAAAGCCTGGCAGGTATGCATAAGACAAGCTGAACTGTCAGATAAACATGCCACACGCAACACACACATAACACACACAACACACAGCTATAAACAGCCCAGCGAAAGTAAAACGCAACAGAACCATAAGGCATTCAGGTATTAAGGCATCCAGTCAGAACAGAACAGACTTTACAGAGACTTTACAGCAAAAACAGGACAACAGAGTGGAACAGGAGCAAAAAAAAAAAACAGTAACTGAACAGTATACTGACCTGTTCTGAAGTAAGGTGTGACTGACAGTGCTGTCGACAGACGACAGTCAACAATCGTCGTCATGAAATGCATCAGCAAAAGGCGGCACAAAAAATGCCCAAAGGATGGCAGAACAACAGCGAAGTATGTGACAGTGGGGCGAAAATTAAAATACTTTGTATAAAATAGAAGCAACACTTGAAAAAGTTGAAATTTTCTTAACACCATTTCTCTAAGTTAGTACTATAATTTTCTACTAAAAATCAACAGAGAATCAAATGAAAAGCACAGCATTTCTAAAGAATCTCGCGAACAAACGAATTTAAATTTGTATAACTCTAGACGCCCCAAAAAGCAGACTGTAGACAGTCGCCAGTAGAAGCAACAATAACAATAAAACAGGTTGCATTTTAAATAGTTATATTTTTTGAGCGATGTCGCAACGCCTGCGGCTATGCAACACAAAAGTAAAAAGGTGCATACTAGTATTTTATGCAGCACATGAAGAAAGAGAGGTGAAGCTAATGGAAGAAAGAGAGGTTGCACTACATTAATGAATACGTGTGTACCCATAAACAACGTAGAATATAAAACCAGTTGTCTGCCTACTGGCCACGAAAACAATTTGCAAATTGCTGGTCAAAAATGGCGCCGCACTCACCTTATGCCATCAATTCAATAGCAATTACAACAGGCAACAAATGCAATAACAACAACAACACACACTCGTTGCACAAAAACAATGAACACAACTTTAACGGGTGGTCGCTTTGATCATTATCAAGTTTTGTGTTCCTTGTTAGCACTTGGAATGTGCTTCTCTATCTCTCTCTGTCTCTCTCTCTCCACTTCTCACTTGACTTTTGTGGCCAGCTTTTGAGAGTGTTAAGGTCGAATGTACAAGCACAATATACAAAGGCTGAAAGACTCGCATCCTAACATATGGCAAGCCAACAAGCAACACCCAACCAACAATCGACTAGGACGACACCTGCCTATCGACATTGTTTTGGCCAAGTGTATGAGACAGCACGAAAGCAAAACGAACGCGAAAATTTACTGCTTTTCCATAAACTAGTTGGCGGGAGAGCTCACTCAGCCAAACCCAACACTGACACGGCCAGTTGCCTGTTTCAATTGTATTTGTATTTGGATTTGGATATGTATTTTTATTTTTACTTTAGGGCCGTTGGCCCTTACTGGCGGCAGGCTATTATTATTACTACTATCGTAGCTACTATTATTATTTTGTGCGCCGTTTTTCTGCTCTACGCCAAGCACAGGAAGCGTGTGTCGTCATATAGGCGCGCCAGCCAGACGCCTAAAAGTATGCCTCAGCGTTTAGTGGGAATATCAGCAAAAACACGCAAAGGGCCAACGACAAAACGACGGGGAAAAGAGAGACAGACGAGGTACACTGAAAAGTAGTTCAAGAACATTCATCTTACACATTTCGTTCTTAAAATAAGACCATTTTAAGACCAAATTACTAATACTTAGAACTGTAATCTAAAAAGAGTTGCCGATTTAGTCTGAAAACACGGGGTTTTCGGTTTCCCACTCTTGCCAAAGAAGACATATTAAATTAACATTTATAAAAAATAACAAGGCAGAATAAATGTATATATTTCAAAATAAACAAGTGTACTGAAAGTTAATATTCGACCAATTGTTCCTATGGTTGCTGTATGAGATAGGAATCCGATCTGAACCAAATTTGGCCAGGATATATAACACCAACTAAATGCATATGGGCATTTCCAGGATCGAGAATGCGACATTTGAACGACTTTAAATAAAAATAAAAATGTCAAAAATTTAGATTTTCAAAAATGTTTTCCTACGTGTTTTATGCATTTTATCAACACTATTTTTTATTATAAAAGACAAGCTTTCAACTTGTCGTTTTGAATTAATTACAGAAAACAAAGCATCGAGAACGCGACGAAAAATTTTAGGAGTTTTTTTGATGTTTTACTATCATTTTTGTATTTTACAAGTCTTATTAGTGATTTGTAGCGCGACGATCGTGAACGTAACTAGATTTCCACATAGTTTTTGACAAGAACTTTTATCAAATTCTATTTAAAAAATTAAAGAAAGTAACTTTAAAACTTACCAAATAATCTAAATTGAAATATTTTCTTTGCATGATGATTAGTTTTTTGATGCTGGAAGAGAGATTTTATCAAATAATAGATAAAATATAATACATGCACACCTTTTTTCAAGTAAATTTTTCACAAAACAGCCAAAAATATAGAAAAACTTGTTTAAATAAATTTTTGTCGGTATGTGCAGTATAGCGGGTTAATTTTTTTTTAATATTGTTAAAACACGTAAATTAAATTCGTTTTCGGAAGAAAATTTGACAAGATGTGAGTTTGTGATTTGATTATTTGCCCATTTTCAATGGGCTCAGGGTATAAACAACAATTAAAATAAAACAACAAATTTAAAAGCCTACCTTGTTATTTATTTGATTTTACCTATATTTTTGGTTTTAAAAATTATAAGAATATCTAATCTTATTTTGTTTTTTAGCTTTAAGAATTTTATGTTCTCAATGCAATTTTTATACCAAACGTTCTTAGTTCTGAGACTTGACTCTAGAAGAACAAATTTTTTGTCAGTGTAGCTGTTGTTAGGGGCTGGTGTTGCATGTTGTCGCAGGCTTTTCCATCGCCAGCAACCAAAGTAAACAAAAGAAAGCGATATATTTTTTCTCTCTTTTGACCGCAAAACATTCGTTGACACGAGAAATTTCATGCAGCCGAAACTTACAGCTGACAGAATTTATTTGTATGAGTATGTGTATGTGTGTATGCATGTGTGTAATTGTATGCGAGACTGTTTGCCAACTGTAGCACTTTTTCCAACAATACCAATAATCGCCGAAGGTTATTGTGGCAAATTGTCTTTTTGCATGAAAACTTTAAGCAGCTTAAAGATAAGTCCGAAAAGCACCACACAAATATTCTTCACCATTTCTCGAGTGTCGCCATATGGAGCTCTTTTCGGTATATGTTTGAGAATAGTAGTTGTAAATGAATTAAACTTTAGCATTAACATAAATAAGGTACCGAGAAATAATTCTTGAGCTTGCTACATCTTATTTACTTATTCTATAAGGTCTTTCTAAAAGATCTAGAAAAATAGAAAAATTTAACTCTTATTGGTTTTCCACTTACGTATTACAAAAATGCAGTTGCAAATGAAATTAAAACACCTGAATACGAATGAGTCTCTTAGCACCTCGTGACAATAACATAGTTAGTGGGTCAATGACCTCAATGAGTCATATGTGCATATGTGTGTGTGATTGTGTGTCTGCGTACATACGACCAAGTTTCATTAATGGCATGCTTATAATTTATTCTACTAGTTGTCGATGTGCTGTACTGCCGGCTAACTCAGATTACGTAAGTTGCCTTAAAAACCGGACAACAGATTGCAGTCTGTTTTGCCTGTCGCAGATACAGAATATTTTATTGGCGCTGCAGATCAACAAATTTGTTACGACCATGTGCTTGGATTGTTGTTAACCAGCACTTTAGCCTTAAGTTAACATACATGTATGATTGAAAGTATAAATACGGTATTCCCTGTGGTTGATTAATCCAGGAGATGGTAACTGAAGAAAATAATGTGCATTGCAACTTTAAAAAATATGATTTTAGCCAATAGTTGTGCACATATGGACAACTTGAAAGCATATTGTACATAGCTGAATTTGTTCAGCGCTGTTCGAATCGAACCGGTTTCTACTTCGGTTCCAGTTGCTCGGTTTGCTTTGCTGATGTGTGTATAGTTATTTTTGAAAGCGCATTTTTGTACCCTGTACCCATTAGCACTAGGGTATTTTAGATTAGTCCAAGAAGGAAAAATGTATATGTCTAGTTCTATTAAGAATGTAAAGTATTCACAGCCAAGTCAAAATATGCATATATTCATATCGAAATAAAATAAAATAAAGAACATATAACAATTAATAATATTATCTTGAAGTGTATATCTGAGAAAGCAGCAAAGCTTTTTGAATATTTTTATACTTTTATAGGGTATCTTATAGTCGAGCAGCATCGACTGTGATGTTGTCATTTGTTATAAATAGCGTGATGCATAAATCACTATCATAGTTAATTTAATTTCACACACACACACAAACTGGGTTACATATACATAGATACATAAATACAAAGACACTCATACTCGTACTAATGGAAGTATCTACAGCATCTGGCCCATTCATTTGATCCACTACTAGTAGACCAGTACGAGTATAAGCCAAGTTGCAATAGTTGCCGGCTTTTGGCGCTCCCCAGAAAAACAGGTTTTTTGTTTATTTGTTTATAAACAGTTTGCCGCTGCTGCTACCATTTGTATTTTTGTCGTTGTATTTCGTTGTTTTTTTGCTTTTGTTTATTTTTTGCCTTTTTGTTATTTCTTCTCTTCTCCTTATTTATAAACAAGCGACGTCAGACGCGTCGCACAACAAATGACATAATTTGATATTCAAATTCCAAGACAAACAAATTTTAATTTTTAAAGAAAACGAAATTGAATTTCAATTTCATCTACCTGCCTCCAGTCAGGAGGGGTCTTCTCTGATACTTCGTCTTGTTTTTTTTATATAATTTTAAATGCTTGTGCATAATTTTATTAAACTTTTCGAGCTGAAATATAAATCAGCATCAATGGCTTTAACTGTTAGACGCTGTGCTTATAAGTGTGTGTGTGTGTGTGTGTATGTGTGTGTGTGTATACATCTTTTTATAGATTTGATGTCATGACGATGTTTCAAAAGCCTCTACATTCCACAGATTAAAGTGATATTGTTCTGCATAGTGATCTCAGATATACATATGTGTACTTATAATTTTTTGATTTAATTATAATTTTATTATAATGGAAACATTTAAGTTAACATAATAGTATAAGCACATACTCACTGAATATTCGTATGCATATTCTCATGTACATATACTCATTTACAATACTATACTGTACGTAAACAACTTTTGCGTGAGAATGTGACTACAATAAATAGCTGATTCATTGAACAGCCGTCATCAATTGTATTCTGAGTTCACACAGCAATTATAAGCTATTGACTGTAGACTGTAGCATTCCACAAAACAGCTGAGGGAAAAGATGATAATGAAGTTGATGATTCAATGCGACGAGAAGTCGCCATAAGGAGTGACTAAGGCCGGGTTTGTAGAGAACTTATTAAATGACTATATACATCTTACCATATTGTAGAGTACATAGTTTATGAATGAAATTTAAACAAATTGCTTAATTCTCACAGCCGGTCATCTGGTTAAGATGTTTATGTTAACTCGTGTGTGATTATAAAACATTAGTATTAATTCATTTTAAATTATTATGTATGTGCTTACCACATGCATATTTGATTTCTACCTTACATTTCTCGAATATACTGAAACTGAAGAAACTTATGCCTTCAAATATTACTTTCAGCATTCCACGCGCCTTTTTAAAATAGTAAATGTTTTATTTTTTCTTAAAATTCATATTCTCATAGCAATGTTCCTTCTCAGAGTGGTTTTACTTGTTTATGTTTAGATATTTGACCTCAAGACTATTTTGTTCGTGTATGGCGTTGGTTTTGTGGCCCAAGGCCTTTGCAACTTTTATACAATGTATCTTTGATGTAATCGACTGTGCCGCATTGTGTCTGTTGCACCAACTAACTTGCATCTTATTCAGATCCATTTGCTGAATACTGTTTGTTGATTTAGCCTTATTTTTCAGCCTGACAACATTTGTTCTCTATTGCTTACTTACTTGTGAATTGATTTTCAAGATGTATAAATAAGCGCTGGTATTCGTAGATATAAATAAGTTCAATAAGCTGTGCAAATTCTCGTTTTCTTTAGTCTTAGTCGTTTTCTTAATGCGAATTGTGTTTAAATTTAATGAATATACAAAAATTAATTAAAACAAACATATTTTCATAACAACAATACGTCATAAATAAACTTATGTTCCAAAATACTTCAATCGACTCTTACCTAATTAAGGTTAACAGTTTCTTAGCTGCAAAACAAACATAAACATGAAACTTATCTTCTGCCTAACTTTGAAAGTAGCTAATTGCGAACTATATATAAATTATTTAAATACTCGAACATATTTAGCTATTATATGTACTCATATATGTATGTACGTACATATTTATATTCATATGTCTGCTTCATAAATTAATTTGGGGTGACTGGCTTATAAACTCAAATAGTTTATTCCTAAAACCGACAGAGATAGATAGATGATTGTCTCAGAATTCGCATAGTAAGTAAATTATTTGCACATTGCTAAACCAAAATATACCGACAAATACACATACATATATACAAAGTGGATAGACATACAAAAAATGTGCTAATTTATTTAGCCTTGATAATTTAAAAAAATTGAAGATGATGGTGTGACGCAAGACTTGAATACTTTTTCTGTGCCAGAGCCTTAATATGATAATGGTAAAGCATTTATAAGCATAAGAAGTCACTTGAATCAGTTTTAATATCCCTTAAATGGAATCGGAACCCTGAACGTTTTTCAATATTATTGTAAATTTTTATAATTATAATTATAATAAATAATTAATCTGGAACAGTATAGACCTTAGTCAGTTTGGGAATAACTTAACACCCCTGTTTTATAGATTATCTGAGTGCATTTTCTATTCTCGAATGATGTCATATCGAACTGAATTTACTCAGTTCAAACGAAATTGTTGCTCAGGGATTTGTTTTTGCTACACTCTGCACTTTACGTTTTTACTACCCAATTTTTTTATAGTCTTTGCATAGTTATGTCTAGGATGGGTATCGGACCAGAGCATTCGGATTTTGTTCAGGACTGACTGTGCGACTGTCTGACTGTGCGACATTGTGACTCCGGCCAGCTCATAAAAATGTAATAAAATTTTTGTTTACCTTGGTAATAGGAAGTGAAAAGCACACATTTGAATATATTGTATGGAACATACGAATTCTAGTCTTACCATATTTATGTTGTTGTTGTTACAGACTTGAGTGGCTCGGCAAGTTTATTTGTCAAACGAGGCAAAAGAACGTGGCTAAAGCAGGCTTTCTGAAAGAAGAAAATATCAGGATAATCACAAATGACATTGGAACTTCACTCGCTGTGTTGGGAGGCACAGAAAATTGATTTTCTTTTTTACCTCCTCGTTAGCTTGTTGTCACAGAGAATTTATCGATGATGGGTTTTGCAAGTTTATGTTTCAGCAATAAACTGGGTGGGTGCTTCATAATTGCAGCTCCTTGCATATAAATAAAGGAGACAACCTATTTATTCCTTAATATCCGGAGCAGTAAGCTTTTTAAAAGAAAACTTCGTGCAAGCTTACAAATCATTCAGGAAAATTAACTCTGTGCATAGGGCAACTTTTTAACTTAAATGCAGCTTGGTTTGTTTCTCTTGAAATTCACATATCACGTAATATTTTTAAACAGTTCTTGCTTGAATTATTCGTGCATTTATATCGCTGAATATGTTTGAATTTCTGATGTTCCAACATGAGGAGGGTACAAATTTGTGCAGCTGATTTTAGTGCGCGATCAGCCGTAAATAAATCTCCAGAGTGAGATACTCATGAACTTTCACCTTTAACATTTGTTCTTTTTTTAGTGTGGAAATCACTTTTTGAACATGGGCTTTGGTGCTTTCCTAGTGCTAATACGTGTCTAATACAGCGTATTAATTTATTTAAATTCCCTCACACTAAAGAGATGCCCATGCAGATGTGTAGGTATCCTAACTCCATACTCCATACCGGTGTGCCACCAGCTAAAGCCATTACAACGTTCAATGACACGGTAAAGTGCGCGCTGTGGAAGCGTTTTGCAACCCTGTCACCCTTGTACCCGTCTGACAACATCTCCACATGTGGCATGTGTTGGTTCTGGCTCTTCTTCTTCCGTTCTTCCGTTTACTGCTCAGTGCTCACACTCAGTGCTCCGCTATCTATGCCCCGATGATTACAGCAGCCATCAGTGTTGGGTTCTTGCCGTTTGATGCTGCACAGCAGACTCTACGGGGAGTATCCAGGCAGCCAGAAGAAGCAGTCAAAAGCAGAAGCAGAGCAGCAGCAGAAGCATCGACATCCCTTCGTACCTTTCTAATAGCTTCTAATGCATGTAATGTCAGCTCACGTCAGTTTCCCCTATGCTTCCTAACCGTTCTGAGGTTTCCCACTATAAAGCCTTTTTCCGCGCTCTTTAAAGTTCTGCAAATTATTTGATACAATTCAATACTGATTGCCTATTGTGTTTAAGAATTTCAAAATTTTAAATTTCTTAAATACTAAATAGTGATTAAGTATATGTATTAGAGAAAGGGCCTTTCAGATTATGGACGCTGGAATTTAATAAATTTATCTACGAATTTATTTCTATTACGTGCATAATTTATGGCATTTTAAATTGTTCATTATTGCCCAAAGATTTCTGAAACATTTAAAGAATAATTCGCACTTAATTAATAATTCATAAATAGTCATACTGAACGATGCGTAAAAAGCAGTGGCAGTAAAGTAATACCCAGCAACTTTGGGAAAATGGCCTTCATTCAACTTAAGGTTGGCCACAGTGACACCACCTGACATTATTTACCCACCCCTTACCCTTGCCATTCCCCTTCCCTTTTTCCATTGCTTTAGCACCCGAGCGTACTAATAACGCCTTTTGATAAAAAAAACAGTCTGTAGTCGAATGTTTTGCGGAGTTGGTGGCTGCTTAGGGTCGTAATTTTTTCAAGCTCATCTTGTTTCCTCGTCCATGACTTGTTGTAAGGGCCATTCTTCATTTGACTTTCAAATAATAAAGCATATTTTTGGGCATTGAAGCCGCAAAAAAAAGGCAGCTGTAAAATTTGTGGGTTATTTGTTGAAAATACATTTTCCACATTTTATTTTTGACTTTCTTTGGTTGTTATTTTCTTTTTTTTGTACTTACTTTTATACTCTCGGTTGAAAATGTGGGCTTTAGGTTTTCGGTATTTGTTTCGACACAGGTTCAGGTTTTGTTCTGTGCAAAAATACCAATTTTATGCATGAGAAAATATTTAAAATAAGTATAAAAATATTTCATTTAAATGTAAATTTTTGTGTGAGCCTTCGGTATAGGCATGTCACATGTCACAGGTTAGAGATGGGCTGGGTGAGTTCCTGTGCTCATTTATACATTTATCTTATTTCTATATCTCTGCAGCTAGTTAAGAATTATGAGCAATGTCCCTGTACGACGGTGTCGGAGATGATTGAAGGTGATGGGAGATGGAGATACGAGATAGGAGACTTGGTTAGAAATCTGGGCATGAGGGTGATCACCATGTCTGCTGTCTCGTGTCCCTGTATATCGTTTGTCACCAAATTAAGACTGTGTTTTTTTCTGTGCCTTGTCCTTGTCGTTTTTGCTGTACAAATTAGTTGCTGAATTTTTTATGCTGTCCCAGCATGAGAATGATGAGAGCTATACGGGGACCCTCATAACTCACACCCTTGCTCAACTCACACCACACTCCATCCCGGGTCGTGGCTGTATTTGCTCACTTTGTGGTTGCCTGCTTCACCTGATGACAGACGACAGACGACAGTGGCGACCCAGAAAATGAAAATTGATGCGAGCCGTGAGATTTTTTACGCCGCATTGTCAAGTATGTTGATTCGATTAAGATGCAGTGGGTGGAACGTGCTATGTACTCCTATGTACAATATACATTGTAAATGCCTTTTTGGACGCACTTGCACTTCCACTTCCATTTTCACATATCCAAGCCCAAGTACTCATGGCCTACAAACCCATTTCAAGTGCGGTTGCATGTTTCGGCAGCAGTTCCATCGGCACCATCATAATTGTAAACTGCGTCATTTATACGGAATAATGATTGTTGATATTATTTTTATTTTCTGCACTTGAAAATGTACTATTGCGAATTCAATGCGAATTGGAAGAACCACGCGAGCTAAGAAAAATTAAAATTTCCGGTTCTGTGATTTAGTGTGAGACTGAAATCGAAATGTTTATTATATAAATGCAAGTCTGTCTGTCTTTCAGCGTCTCTGCTATTGCCACCTATGAGGTCAGTAGTCTCAGGACTGCACGCAAAGAGTACAAATTGCACTGGGTACTGGATAATTGCATTGTACTGGTATTTTGTCATCTTCATCATTATCTCCAACTTCATCTTCAGCTTCATCTTCAATAGCAGCAGCTGTCCACTTGTTAATAACTTACTGCATCTCAAGTGCTTCTCTCTCGTCTCTGGATCTGGTGCTCGTTAAGAAGGATATCCGCTTATTCGCAGTAGCTTATTTATAATGTATTTCGATCTGAGTGTACTGCTCTTTCTGTTGTCATTGGTATGCGGACATCATAATTACGATTCGCCTTATTATGCAGTAAAATTTCATTTACATTCACTGCGTGCCTTTGTATGTGTTTTCAATTTCATGTACGACTGTCTCAAGTGTCCATTGTAGTTTTTTTATATACCCTCCCGCTATTATTTACGAAAGAATCATATTCTTGGACGATGAAATATACTTATTTCGTGAGTTTCAAACGCTACTAAAAATATTGAAACATGTAATTTTAAAATAAAAGCACATGTGAATGTTCTTATTAATAACATTTTATATAGTCCCACAACAGATTTTCAATATGTCTTAAGTATTGTGGCACTGGTCTTCTGTATACTCATGAACAACATTGTTGGGATATTTATTAAATTGGCAAGTGGCCTTTGCGGGTTCGGATTTTGTTTTTTGCAACAAAATTGCATATTAAATTTCATTTGCGAGTACCCACAATCACCCTGTCTACCCAATTTATCATCATATTTTGCATTTGTTTGCTCGGCACCGCAAATATTTCAGCTCTCTGAGTGCCAAAGTAGAAGACTCCCAATGCACATACATTTTGGAAATACATATTTACATATAATAACGGGCGGATGTAAGACGAGCGGAAACGTATTTTTATACCCTCTACCGTTACATACTAAATGAGCTAAAAACGGCAATCACAAAAGTTTTTTTTTTAGAACTTTAACGATGTTTATAACATCTTATATTGCACAGAACACAAGTGAACCATATATATTTACCATAATTGAGTAATTTGTATTACACTTAGATTTGTGAGGTTGGCATAGGGTATCTTATATTTGAGCATTGAAAAGTGGAAAGTTCTTGTTTTATATTGTGAGCCGTCGGTTCACTTGAATGGAAACACAACTTGGTATTGGAATTGCACTGAATGCATTTTGCTTGCATGCCATAAACGCTTTGACGCCATCGATCAACACAGCATCGTTGAGTACTAGGACTCATATTGTATTTGCATCTGTAACTGTCTGTATCTGAATCTGTTGTCTGTTGCCTGTTATAGGTAGGAGATGCAACTCCTGTCTGATTGATGGCTGATGCGGATTCCTTTCCTTTTGAGGTATGCCACACTTCACTTGGCATCTTAAGTGCTTTTCGATTTGCGATCCAAATCGCTGACTCATCTACGCTCTTCAAAATTGCTCCGCTACACATTTGTAGTTTTATTTTAAATAGTTTTAGGTGTTGCAAAGAATTTAAGTTATTTGATGCACCTATTGCATAATTAACACTTGCATATTAAAATTATAAATTGTTTTATCATTGCGGGGAAAAGTGTGTAATCCTATTTGTAAACCCTACGCATTATTAATACGTGCAATTTGCTAAAATGCCCAAAGCGAACGGAAATGTGAATAAATAATGAATATTATTTATATTAGCGCTTACTTATACATATGTATTGTAACACTAAACGACACACAAAAATTGTATATTTTATTTTTCATTCAATTATAAAATTGACCCCATTGGAGTATATTTATTTTAAATATGCTTAAATATTTGAACAGCTTAAATAAAAAAACTATGTTTCTTTATACTTGGCTTTAAATATCCCTGTGCTAAAATGGATGGTTTAAGATTTTAAAATTCCAAGCACCTACACAGATGGACGGGGGACGGACCGAGCTATATAGAAATAAAATAAAACGAAACAAAGGCAGATGCAGTCATAGTTATGTGTATATATATTTATACTCGTATAGTGTGAGTGTGTGTGTATATATATCTTGATGAGAAGAGACAGAGAACAGGCATTGTGTTGGTTGCTTTGCCGACTTGGCCCCTGTTTAATTTAAATGTTCTCCGCTTAAAGGTCGTTGGGAGAAACAGTGGGCAGAGAGTAGACGGAGAGTGGGCAGCGATGGGAGGCAAGGAAGTTGGCCATTTGCCGATATGGCAACTTAGGTACGTGCCTGGACCGAGGCTTACACCTAGATGTATAAAGCCATTGGAGCTACCACTTGTCAGTGAGTCAGTTTGTCAGTTTGTCAGTCAGTCAGTCAGTCAGTCAGTTAGTCGAAGCGTCAAAGGGACAGTCTGAGCGCCGTCGAGACAGACAACAACTTGCCGCGAGCCAGAAATCATGTTTGGAATGCTTAAATGCTTCGTGAAGTGGCACTCAAGTGCTCAAGTGTATGTATGTGTGTGTGTGTGTGTGTATGGATGGTGTATAGACATAGTGTGTGGCAGCATTAGACACTACTCTTTTATTTTTTCTTTATTTATTTGTCTATGCGTAGGCGGTTGAGGTTAAGGCGGTTAACAGGCTATAAAGTTGAACGAACTTCCAGCATTTCTATTTATTTCATTTCATCAATACATCCAGCAATTGTAAATTATTATCTATATATTTATGTGTTAATGTTATTGTCAAACGTTTGTCATTTTCAGCATTTATTCGATTATCATTTGCGATTTGCATATTTATTGTATTTATTGGTATCTCCTTTGTACGCTGCTTTTAATTTTGGCCAGGCTTTCAATTATGACCGCATTTTATGGCAACCACAGCGAAATTTGCTGCATGTTGGTATTTATCAATTGTTTGCCGAGTTTGCTTTGTTAAATGCTTCCAACTGAACTATAGATGAAACACAAAACACATGTTCAAAAAAATCGGCATAAAGTATATCAATATCAATAGATTAAGAGCAATGGTGAAGGCAATTTGTTGAAAATAAGAAAAAACAAATTTTTCCGATAGGACTTTAAAATTAAAAAACATTAATTAAACAAGCTGCTCAAAAATCGACTTTCAGACTTTGTAACACTTTACAATCGATATTAAAATCTTCCGTAGTTTGTAAATCATATTTTTAATGTTTTAAATTTTTTTCTAAACTACTATCAGAATTGCTTGCAATTAAGATATTAATTTATTTTTACTTTTCTTGATTTCTTTACAGGTATTGTGCTAATAAATAACTTGGAAGTTCTTATTAAGTAAAAGAGGAAAATTGACCATATTAGTAATTAAATATCATTCTAAATGCAAATATACGTTTCTCATATACATAAATAATAAAATGCGAGAAATACATCGTATCATGGAAAGAAGTGCCGAATAAAAATTATGTCCATGAGTCCTATATATATGAAATTATCGGTAGTTTTCATATTACATAAGCTATTCTTTTTTTGCGCTGTTATTTATCTGTTGTCAGATAATTTCTTCATTTACCTCCCGATTTTCTTAATATAAGAAAAATATATATGTGAATGAAATTAAAGAAACTCGTGACATTACAACAATGAAACTTTACTGGTGCTGTATGTTTCTCTCGTTCGTAGTACATATATACAATATATACGATTTCATGTTTGCACCCATTGCTGTTAATATAAAATTCGATGCTAGACATACACAGACGTAAACACACACACACACATACAGCAAAAAACCCTTCCCTCTCATTCATGTGCAAAGGCAACAAACTGAATGAAAAGTTGTAGTAAAGCCTTTATAATGATTACGGTTGCCTGCAGCAGCCACAACAAATACAGTTGCAACAACAGTAGGAGCAACTATAAAAATAATGGCAACTAGTACAACAACAACAACAACAACAACAACACCAACAACAACAACAACAATCAACAGTCGACGAGCTGCCAACTGGCAGTGGTTCCAACTTTTCAAATAAACTTCATGCGGCTGTGATCCGCGCAGGCCTCTGTAACTGTCGGTTTTATTCAGCCGTACACCAGAGCTCCCCTCTCCTTACACTCCTCTCCACTGTCCGTCCCTCCTTCTCGCCTCTTCTCTTCACTTTGTTTCTTATTTTGTGCTCGATTGTGCGTTCATTGCACCCAAAAGCATTGCTGCAGTTACTATAATACTCCGATCCGCACATTGTTTATTGCCGCAGGATATTAAAAATGAAGCAGACGCGCCATTACGCATACGGCAATACTATTTGCTATTTGATATTTACGATTTATGGGCTTTAAAAAGTACAAGTGTTTATTAAGTTGTTGAAATTACTAAATAACTATAAGTAATATTCGTTAAGGTGACAATAACATTGAGTATTAAAAACAACACCACAAAAAACTTTGGGTTTATATATTAACTCACGTTTAAAAGAAAGATTTACTTAATTTTCGATTTTTTCAAATCTAGAACTCCGCTTAGCAATTAATTTAAAGAGTTCGTTTTAGACTTTTCTTCATTTCAAGTGTCTACAATGTAGACTCTACATTATACAATTGATTGAAAAAATTATTAATATTCATTTTAACTTGATTTCGTTTTGATTTAGTGCATTTAATTTAATCTTATTTTATAGTTAATTAATTGATTGACGACCATCCAATTTCAAGAGTGTATACTAATACCGGTAATCACATTGTTCTTAAACATCTTTTGCTTAAGTGTCATTATGCCCTTTAAAAACAGTCAACGATCCCTTAAAATGCAAAATGCACTGAAATAAAACCACATTTTGATATAAAGGCATTCACAGTGGCAACCCTATCCACAACTCTAGCCACATACTCGTACAGTACAACAACAGACAAAGCCGTGGAAAACTGCATAGACCAACTACCTGCCCAGTCTGTTCTTCTTCATTCCTCTTTCTTCTGTTTCTCTGTTTCTCTCCTATCTATCTGACTCACAGTCTCTCAGTCTCTCAGACTCGCAGTGTGTTTGTCTGGGGTCTGCTTGTTGCAGTTGCATCAGTGTGTGTGAGTGTAAATGTGTGTGAGTGTATATGGATGTATGAGGCGTATGCCTTGAAGAGTTTGCAGTGTTTACAAACACACACACACAGTCAGACCCCATTGTACTCTTCTACCCCATGCACAGCATACAAATGTTTGTGTCCATGGCAAATCCCTGCGCTCTAAAAAATTTATAAGTACGTCGCACAAACACACACACATACACACACACACACACATACATGCATACGTGCATGCGAAGTAAGTGTGCATGGCATGTTTCCTCTTTGCATTTGCGAAAACTTTTGTAAAATGACAAAAATATGCCCATTAAAATGAGCAAATGTTGGAATTTATGTACATTAGAAAAGGCGGCATACACACAGAGCACAGAACAGAGAAGAGAGAGAGAAAGCATATACTCGTATCTCATAAGGGATGCTCTTTTATTTGCCTCTAGGAGGTTGAGGGGCTGAAGCTTTTACGCTGCGCTTTTTTACAGTCCTACGCCATCAGCCCATTCAACCAAAACTCATTCATCATAGTCTGGCTGTGTGTCGGCAATGGAAAAGGCAGAGAGTAACAGAGAAAGACTAATAAAAAGAGAGAGAATGAAGAGGAGATCTTAATGTAAAAGGCCTGTGCATTTGTCAGTCACAGAGTAAACTATTAGCGTGGCCTTAATCAGATTAGACAGCCCCTTTAATGCCTGGTAATTCCGAAGCTCAGTCGAGTTCGAGTTCGAATTTGATGAGCTGCTATGCCGCAAAACTTTAATCCAATCTCCTTACGTAGTTGGATAAAGTTTCCTCTGACCATGAAGTGACCGTAGTGCAAAAGTTTTTCAATTCTAATAAGTACAAATAACTTGAGGTGCAATAAACTGAGCTGTGTGACCAATAGTCACATAGTTATCGGAATCCAACAGCCTGGAAATACGATATTTAATATAAGTAATTAAATATATAAAAAAAAATCCGATGGAGTCTATCACAAATCTCAGTCGTACTTGTACAACTTGAAATTTTTAATTTTTAATGGATATTAATTTATTTATTTAACATTTTTCTGCTACAATTTAAATGAAACATATAATTATTGCGCTAGTCGCATAATACATAAAACAATAAACATAACACAATAAACTTAATCAGAGGTGTTCGACGAATCTCTAACAGCGGCAAAGCAACCCAAAAGCAATTGTTGGAGCTCCTAAAAACAAGCAAGCTTTGCTTTTATCGCTGTCTAAAAAATTGTTAAGAGATTTCACAAAATGAATTTATTATTGAATTAAACTAAATTAATTTTTTAATTAAATAAAAATGCATTACATAAATTTGTTATAATTTTGAAAATTATAAAAACTCTAGAAATTTCAGGAACACACCTAAATGACAACATTACAATTTAATATTTACAAAAAATGATTAAAAGTTAGTTTTACAATATTTGTAATGATACAAATTTAATTTTTATTTGTTTATTTTTGAATCAAACAGTAAATTCTTAGCATACAAATATAGCTAAAGTAATTATTAAATGATTAGGGCAATATTTTATATAGATTTGAGTAGTACTCAAGTATCCAAAAAAAACTTATCAATTTTCCTTATAGAACAGATTTAAGTTACAAAACAACAACTAGACCCACAAATAAAGTGTACATGAAAATTTTGTTTTCACCTTAAGTTTATGAGCGTGTTGGTTACGCTGTTACTGAGGTTTACTTTTCTACGACATATTTTTATGTGATTTTAAAAAGCAGTGGAATTATTTGCTCACTTTTGTCCTATGGTTTGACCATTCGAAAATATGACAAGCTGTATCTTCGCATTCTCACTAGCTGATTGGATATTTTCTATATTATGTTTTCTTTTCTGCATTAAGCATCTCGTCTTCTTGTCTTAACTTTGACGTCTATAAATTATTGTGGTATTATCTTGTAGCTCTTGTTGTTGTTTATAGCCGATGAGGCAATTCAAAATAATCGATTTTTATTGTACCTTAAGCCTCTTCGTCCTGCCCTTTTTCTAGGCTGCGAAATTGGTGGATCTGGCCGATGGAGTCTACCATAAATCTCGGTCGTACTTGTACAACTTGAAATTTTAAATGGGATAATTAACACTTAAAATTTCGCTGTATGTAAAAACTTTTTTCGCATACAACTAAATGTATTTTCTGGCATTGTCAGTTGGCCATTTGAAGTGTGTACTGATAGTTGCACCATAAATTTGTTGCCAATTAAAAAGTTATCATTTTATTGAATTTTCAGCTTATAGAAATTTAGCCGAATACTCAAACTTAATGCAGTAATTTCAATAGTTTGTATCTTAATTAGTTTCGTTTCTTGCCTCAAGACAGTTGACATTTAAACGACTTTGCGTGTAATCACAGAATTGACATTAATAATGCAGACCTTAGCTACTTCTTGATTGTCAGGTCAATAAATCAAAATCAAGCTGTGAAGTCAAGTGAAACAAAAGACAGCAATAACAATCACAACAGCAGCAACAACAAACCTCACATTCGCATTCATGTTTTTGTTTTTAATGAAAACGATTCAAGTTGGTTTTGTACAATTTATTACTTTAGCCAATATCGCTTGTTAGCAGACAAATTCAGACATAAATAAATGCGGCTCAATGATTGCTTTTGATATAGGTAGCAGCTGCGCTGGATCTCGTTTGCCAAAAAGCTGTCAAAAGTCCACTCTGATAAGCGCTTCCACCCACCAATCCAACAAGCCGGTTTCGCCTACTCGCCTTCCAAGGTTGTTGTCAAGTATTGTTTAAAGCTAATTTGCGGGACTTGAATATTATAACAATTAGTTACTATTTCATATTCATGTCCAGTGTCTGAAGTTCGACTCTGTACCTTAATTCTAAGAATATAACTTCTGTTTTAATTTGTATAGCATACTTTTTTGCAGAAATGGCGACAGAGCAATATGGCTCCATGTTGTGACTGTCTGTGTATCGTGTTTCGTTGGGCAAAACAGTCTAGAAGGCTTTGATTATTTAATTCCCTTGCGAAACATATATATATTTCACAACTAAACTATTCCATAGTTCTTTGACCTTATAATGGAGCTAGTTCCGACCAAAAGTCTTGGCATCGACAAAATCAAACCTTTTAGCACACAAATTTACATAGTACACCATATAGACAGTAAAATGGCAATTGTGTTATCATCATCTTAATCATCAGCGTCAACATTTCGAAAGCCCTTAAACCGTTTTGTTCATTACATGCGAGCAGGCATAAAGGGTCTTCCCCTTCCTCCTCCTCTGCTTCTTCATCTTAACGTTCCTCGTCCCCTTCCTTCAATTTAATGTAAAGAACGATGCTGCATTAAATATTTGTTTGCTGCTTCTGCTGCTGGCGGCGATTTTTGTAAAAATTTTTGGGCCCTCCCACAAATCAGAGAGAAGCAAAATTTACGTAGCTACTTAAAAAACTATGGAGCGTCGTTTGCCAGGGGGCTAAAAACATGGCTTGAGACTCTGTAAACGTGGCGAGGACCCGCACTGTAATCCAATTCATGAAGTTGCTTCAGTGAAAAGTTCTAGTTCCCGTTTTCGTTCCCATTCCCGCTTCCGGGTAGTTGAGAAAGAAAACGCAGCCAGCTGTCTGCGCAAATTTGGCGTAAATTTAATTTTCAAATAAACTGCAATGCGCCAGAAGGGCTTTCCCTTTTGTTCCCCCTCAGCCACCGCTTATTTCGAAGGGAGTCTCTACAAAAAAATATGCAAGGTTCAGGTTTGAAAAAATATTCAATGCATTGCATTTACATCTTGTTATCGCCTGATTAATTGTCATTGTCAGGGCATAGGATGCGAATGAGAATGGGAATGATAAGAGGTAAGAGAAAATGAATGTTGCTTAGAATGACAACTCTGTAACTTCAAAGACAAAAACTTTTGCTGATTGGCAGTCAATGCTGCTGTTGAAGCTGTTGAAGCTGTTGAAGCTGTTGGTTGATTAATTTCCGGTTGGCTTGCTAATTCTATGTGTGTCTGTGTGTGTGTGTGTGTGTCTACGTTTGTGTGCCTCAATCGGCAACAATATTAAACGCGCAATTATCGCAACCAAAGCAACAAAACAACACCAAACGAAACAAGAACAACAACAAGCAGACATTAAGCAATTCATAGGGCACGCACGCGTGCACAAACACAACACAACACACAAAACAATAAAGACAGCAAACATAAAACAAATTGGCGCACATTTAACTCACCCAAAAAATAAGGTGAGCGTTGCAAATTTGTAACTCATTTTGGGCGCAAATTAAGTGTCTGTCTATGGGGTTGATATGGTTCCTGTGTTCCTGTGTTTCTATGGCGATGCTCTAGGCAAACCTTAAATGTTGTGCGTATATATTTTCCAATTTATTTTGGGCAGGCATTCAACAGGATGCCGGAAAGGTGGGCCATTAAGTAAAGGAATGGGACAGAACCTTAAAAAATCGCAGCAAAAATGCTATATAAAAGCAGTAAATTAGCATGAGACTCGGTGGTAATTGTGCTACAAGAAATGTTGATGCTGTTAGTGCTGCTGTTGATAATACTTAATTTTTGTTTTTAGATCCTAGCAACTACATTTTTATGGGCTATCTAAATATGTCAAGGACTATTGACTCTTGAGTCTATTCAAGGTAGTGCAATTTCAATGGTCTTATTTTTCTTAGCTCACTCCATGAACCCAAATAAATTTCAATATTCAATTGCAGCTCTCATAAAATTTATAAATTATTAATAAATTATTATTTGAAGGTAGAGAAACAGGAAATTAAATGCATAAACCAAAGTTGCATTCACAATAAAAATAATTATGAAGTTATTTTATTTGCTAGTAATAACATAAACAATTCTTGTAATAAGAACTAGCAAACTTGTGCATACAAATTCAAATATGTATATCATAAAAATACATATAGGGATAAAAGAAAATATCAACAAATCAATGATAGTTTCGTTTGTCAGTTGACGTTTGTTAGCTGTTAGTTTTCAGTTGTCAGTTGGTGACGCCCTGTGGAACCTAAAAACAAACTGTGCACTTTCTATTTTATTGTGAATCAGATTAGAGCCGTTCTACATATATACATACATATATATATATATATATGTAGATGGGCAGTACAGTCAAGCTCAGTTACAATTTCAATTCCAGATTGTTTTACATATGGAAACAGGTTTGCAGTTATTCTTATTGTTGATTTACCAGTTAGATTTATTGCATATTTGATGCGATGCTACAAATTGCCTGCATGCCACATTCCACATGCCACATGCCACAAACAAAGCCTAAAATTGCAGCTGTGCATGCAATTTCATTTTAAGCCGCATCTATTTCCCTTTTTATGTGCGAAATTTGAAAAATGATAAAATTCTATTGAGGCTATTTCGTTGCATCTACTTTTGGTTTAAAATTAAGTTAGTTATTGGTTGAGACAGTTTAAGCATGGAAAATTAAAACTATTCATTGCACAATTTGCAGACTTAAATAAAGTGACTATCTATTATGAAAATTGTTAAATAAATTCATACAAAATACCGTGGGAGTCTTACTATATAATTTGTATAAACTTAAAAGTAAATATGTCATTCGGAAAATACTTTTTCTCATTAGGAGAATGAGTAAAACCATTACACTTGATATTCAAGACAAACTTAAATGATTTTTTAATCAATTTTACGCCGGCTGCTATTTTTTATCCTTGTATTTTATCGGAAGCACGTAGTCTTACTTCGAAGCCCTTAAATACCTTAAATTTACAACAAATCGTTTTCAATAATTCGCACATGGCACATCAACAAGAATAAATAACAGGGACATATTGTAACTAACACACATACAGAGACACACACCTACACCCAGAGTTCCCAGCAAGCAAATGTTAGCCATATGGAAAAAATGTTGCTGAAAATCAAAGACAGTAATTGAGAGGAAAAGGGCAACCAATCTGCACAGCTTGTGGAGTAACCTGCATCAGACGGAGTTATTTCGTATGAAAATCCCCAAAATCAAAAGAGCCCTTAAGGGGTTATATTTCAGCAGTTACAACTGGATTGAAGCTTTGAGTGGTGTGGAAAATAAAATTTTGAGTGAAAACATTAATTATGTGAGAATATAAAAGACGATAAGTAACTGCATTAATAGTAAAATATTGAAATATGCATATCAAAGTGTTAAAAGCGGCTTTCATATTATAAAAGATTATGCCATTAGTAACTTAAAAAATAATTCTTAGCTGTGCATTAAACCTTTTTGTAAAAATCTAGTAATATTCACATTATATTTAAACCTGTGTGGAGCCTGTTACCAAAACTTGAGCATGATTTATAGAACTAAATAATTTACCACTAAGCAGAAGATCGAGTCCGAGCAATTTTGCTTGCACGTCTGCAACATAAACTTGAAGCGTGCCGCACTTACTATACGTTATATGTATATATGCGGGGACAATTTTACATTCCCATTGGTAAAACTCTCAGCTCAGCTCAAAGTACGTGAGTCACATATATGTGTATATAAACATACATGTACATATTATGTGGGCCAGCGAAAATGATGTGGCATCCACTCATTGCGTTTTTCGCATACCTTATTCTTCAGCAAATGTTTTTTTTTTTTTGACAGGCTGCTGCTTTTATTTGAGTTGATGAAATTGGAATACGTCCAAAATGAAAATTAAATTCAACAATTTGTGGTTGTTTCTACAGTGGAAGCTGGAGTGAACAAAACGTAGCAGTAGGAGAAGGGGGGCACTGTGTTATAAAATCGACGTGTCTTCTTCTTGCGTGTTTGTATTGTTTTATGTTTTATGATTGTGTCAGTATTTTGCCATTTCACTGACTGTATTTTTCAAACTAAGCGAAAGTTTTGTGAAAAATAATAGAATAGAAAACTAAGTAATATCCTGGACTTCCATATTTCTTTCTTCTGGCAATGCATTATTGCGTCAATTAACCCTGTGTTGTGTCCTGGTGCATAGAATTTGAAGTGATTTGTCAAAAAAACTAATTGAGCGAATATTTATTTTTGAGTCATTCGTTTGTACTTCAAATACTTCTATGTTATATGGGTCAAATATGCGTAGGTTTTGTTGAGAGACTACCATGACAACAGCAACACACACACTTACACACTTACACATTCACATAGACACATACCCTGAATGCGATGAACACTTTTATGGTAATTACCTTTTTACCATGATGTTGGCATTGGAGAAAATTTCATTGTTAGCACGAAGCTCACCTACTGTTAATGTTTATGTTTCTGTTGTGGCGAAATAGACCGCAGCGGCAATGGCCATTGTTGTTGTTGTTTCTGTGACTGTAGTTGTTTTTGTTGTTGTTGTTGTTGTTGTTGGATTCCAACGACTTCACATGCAGGCGAGTGCCAAAAATTTGTACAATTTTCAACCGATGCGACCCCCGTGTTTTCCATGTGCAGCGAATGTGAATGCCATATAAATTAAGTGCGGCGACAACTACAGCAACAATAACAACAACAGCAGCAACAACAGCAACAACAACCGCATGACAGCGGTGCAACGCAAAAAGGTAATTTTGCGAGTGGGAAATTTTGGCAGCAGTAACAACAACAACAAGAATAATGGCTAACAACAATTACAACAAATGCTGGCGTCGGTTTTGTGGCAACAACAGCAAACAAACATTTGACAATTGCTAAGAGTGAGAGTGGGTGGAGGAGGAAGTTTAAAGACACTCGAGCCAGCAGCAGATGACACTTAGTTTCGTTAGAGAACCATTAACTTGATTTGGCAATACTTGGCGGGTACACTAAATAATAATAATGGTTAATCTTACCGAGACTTGATTAAAATGTATTCGATGACTGTACACAAGTATCCTAAAATTTGCGTATTTAAACTCAAATTTTTTTGGGTCAAGAAAACATAATAAATGGATCAAGCTTTAAACAATTATACATTTTTAATTTAACTGGTTCACTTCGGTTTTGACGCAGCATAAATCAATGTTTTAACTAAAAAAAAATCAGAGAGATAGGAGATTTGTAACCCCATAAACAGTTAGGCTGTGCTTTTTATGGTAATCAAAGTTTGCAGTCCTTTTTTTTTAAAGGACAAAAAGGCATGGAAAGAAAACCCAAATGATAACCTAATTAAGCTGCTCACCTTAAAATAACTTCTTCTTTTTTAGAACAATGTTTTATTTTTATTTTTTGGGCCTAATTACTTTTTGTATTGAAGAAAGAGAAATAATCATATACTGTAACTGCCATTACCAGCGAATTACAACAAGTGAATGTCAAAAATTGTTCAACTTACTCAGAAACTTTGAGGACGTTGTTATTGTTGTAAATGGCCCGTTGTGATTACACAAAACAGTCGAGAAGGAATCCTGAAAACAGAAAGCAGAAAATCCAGGCAATATATCTATATCAGAAGTCCTACAATATTGCGGTTAAAATGGACATTAAAGATTAATTCTGGCCTTGTCCGAAGAGGAGAGTTCAGCAATTGGCAATTGGTGTGACAGAGACAGCTTATTTCTGGTCTAATGTCCAATGCATACGCGTTTTTAATTTTCTGTTTATCGCTTCTTCCTTTTCAATTTTGGCCAAAAGAGCGGCTGTCGTTCAATGCAATTTCGTTGACTTCCGTTTCATTGGTATGAAACTTCGAACTCGGACTTGGACACGGACTCTATACAATATTCTCTCGCTCTCGCTCTCGTTGCGGCTTGTAATTGCTAATATCCGCTTTTAATTAAGCAACTTCCTTTTCAACATTGTGGTGTGGAATGTTAGGTTAGTGGATTGGTCCCTCGGTTGGCTTTTTACTTTTTGCTTGGGGCTTTGGGATTTCTTCCGGGTTTTGCCTTTTTTTTTGTTTCCCATTTTTCACTGCTTTTTCATTCATGTTTGAGTACATAATATACATTTTTTATGTGTTTTGACCGCCTTTGGACTCGGACTCTAAAGAACAAATAATATATTTTGTGATGTAGATGCAAAGCTTCTACATGGAACATGGTATTTTTTAGTTGTTTTCTTATTCATACATAATAACCCAGTTTAAATTATTAAATACACGTCATTAGAACTTAAAATTTCAACCAGCTTTAATAAAGAATCTAAGTCAAGTAAACACCAAACAACAACAATAAGAAATACTTGTGAATTGGTTTGTTTTTATTTAATATATTTTAAAATACCTTACTCTGAAAAGTATGTACCAAAAAGTTTTAGAACCAGTCTGATACGATAATCAACAGCAGCAATTATATATAAACTATATTTCCTCTAAAACCAATCATGTCTAGATCCAAAGTCGTTGTAGAATGTATAACGGACACAACTGTTTAGCTGTAACTGTAAATAAATAATAAATTTTACCTGCAAATCGTTTGAATAAAAACACTTTACCACGTTCCAATTTACAGCATGTTATTCAGTCGAATCCAAATGGAATTGTTCACTCTTAAGTGCCAGAAAGGAGGCTCAAAATCGTATATGCAATTGCGTTTTAATGGCCAGGCAACAGACAGACAGACATGCAGACATATAGACATACAGGCAAGCAGACAAGCAGACAAACAGACATACAGTAGAAACCATAACATTCAGCATGTTAAGGGGTCAAGGGTAGCTTCATTTTCCAGTTGCTGCTACTAAGCGGCTTAGCCAGATTGTTCTTGTCTCTTCTGCAGTTGTTGTTTTTGATTTTGCTGGCAGTTGCAGTTGCAGCCTCAGTAATAAATGCAAAATGCATACAAAGCTTGACCTGACTACTGACTAGTTGTAAATGGTCCGAGACACTTGACTAAAACTAGGATTGTGAATTTTAGTTCTTTCCGCAGTTACTTGTTGGCAGCTTAAAAGTCTAAAGGTGATTTCTACTGCAATTGTAGTGAAGTACATTAAGTTGGCCACATTTTGTATTAATGAAGACACCGAAACTAGTATCAGCAGCTAAAATCTTAAGCACTTTTAATTCAACTACGTTCTTAAATATATCACATTAAGCAAAGCACATGGATGAAACCCAGCAATCTAAGCCCAAGTTCATTGACCGTAAGCATAACTCTCTTGTTCAGTCTATATTCAGTCATCAGTTGCATTTTCTTCTCTGCTTCTGCTTCTGATTCTGGCTAAGAGTTGAGTTTATTGTGACAATCCGCTCACGCAACTTGCAACTTTCTATGGCTTCGTCTTGGTAGTCGTGGAATTAAAGCTTTGGTTAAATAACTAGTCGGAGCCACACATAAATCTGAAGAACTGTAAGATGATACTGTTGAATCACTCATCAGTTCAGTCCGCATGCACCACTGGTAACATCCCATTCATTGGTCTGGCAGTAACCATCTGTTGCTCCTGTTGTTGCTGTTGTTATTGTAAGCTGTCAGCACTTTTTCAGCAATTACTAAGCTTTACGTTTCATTAAATCTTTTTGTCGTCAGAATAATGGATTAAAATGGCAAGAAATATGTTTGCTACTGGTCGTTCTTGCACATCATGTTGTACTACCTGATGACCTGATCTTGGTGTAATGTTGGTATAATGGAATGCAGTTACTCTTAATTCCAAATGGCGCTTAAAGATACATTTAACTGGAAGCACAATACAATTCTAAATAAAAATACGTTCCTCTCCTTTAAAAATAACTTGCAATAAGAACAATTGTTAGTAAAGACGTGTGTTTAAATATGGGTTATGGTTTAGTTATCTTTTCGTACTACTATTAAGAATTTGTTACTTATCGTTATTGACAATCGATAGAAATCACACCCGGCAGAAAACTTCGCATTGCACACGAAATACAAACATAAAATTAAGCATTTGCCTTTAGATAAAATGCGTTGTTAAACATGTTTTGGGTCAATATAATAAGCCATGGTAGTTGTAAGCCACAAAATGTTAGACAAACATTTTTCCTTACATGGGGTTGAGTAGTAAAGTTGGTCACAAAAGCCATTCAATGGTCGTGTGGGTAATAGACTTTGCAAATGTTCTACCTTTTGCGGGGTTATCGGAATTTTTGGGGTTTGCCATAAAAAGGGAAAGGCACACCTAAATTTTCTCGTGTCGACAGTTTTTCTCCCAACTCCTAGAATAATTTCGGTGTGTGCTTATTTTATTCTTTGCATTGTAACAGTTTTAATGTGACCCCAAAATTAGTTTTTATTGTGACACAAATGAAACAAAGGAAATATCGTGTAATAAAATGATTAAATGAAAAAACAAAAGGTGAAATAATTTGAGCTTTAAACATGAAGTTTGTACATCTCAAGCACAAAATTGTAGCCTGTTGTGTTGGTAAGGATGTATTTTGCTTATTATTATTATAAGCGTCATAATTTGCGACAAGTGTCATTAAGTCAATGTAGAAACAGCAACAACAACAAAAGCAAAAGAAACAAGGCGGCAACATGCCTCAAAATGTGAAGCATAAAGAGACAGGCAACAACATGAACGACGCAATTTGCGTATGGAACAAAACTGACAACTACGAGTAGACGCAAACCTAATAGCCAGGGGCTTGTGACAGATCCCAAGATCTGTGGGACCTTGGGCAGGATGGCGTCCTGAAATCGAACGGCAACTGAAAGAACTGTTTGTATAGTCAATGAAAGTAAAGGCGGGCTCACGAGGGGAGACGACAAAGGAGTCGAAGGAGCTTGGCGGTTTTTGGGGTTGCTACTGCCAGCTGAGAGGCGACCAGAAATAATGTACGCATTAATTCCACATTTAAATTCAACGGCGCGTACGACGCATTAGTTGCTTCAAGCAAGCCACCCAAACCACCCAAACCACCCAAGCCACCCAAGCCAACCAAAACACCCAAGCAACCCTTGTTGCTGCTCTACATTTTTTTTGTCGCATACTTTTAGGCGCTGCCGTTGTGACACTCGTCTCGCTTTGAAGTGCTTCTCGATTGCTTAAAAGCAAATTCCGTTACGTTCCGTTCCGTTCCGTTCCGTTCGGTTCCTTTCCAAGGCGAAAGTGATCAACGTCGCTTCATTTCTGTCCCCATTTTCTCGCAGCTGTTTCCTTGTTTCAAACTACTTATGAGAAAGGTTGTTACCGCTGTTGTTGTTACTGTTACTGCTTGAGCAGTCGGCAACTTTTTAAATTAGCATAATGCCTGAAATTATGCAACGCTTTTTGTTCCAGACACTTGAGCTGGGTGCCAGTTGCTTTTGCTTTTGCTTTTACTTTAGCATTTGCCTTTGCTATTGCTATTGCTGGCAATGTTGTGGCACTTTAAGTGCACTTTACGCCCCCAAAACAAACAACAAATGCAGCAGCACGAACAACAACGACAAGTAAGAGCAACGGCTTTAGGATGAAGAAGAAGAAGAAGAAGAAGAGGACGAAGAGGAAGAAGAAGAACGAAGTTGACTCAAGACAAGGGCCGAGAGAAGTAAATCAACTCATTGCACATTGTAATGTGACTTCAAGTGGATATATAGGGTGTGCATAGTGCAAAGTGTATCGGGTGTATGAGCGTGATTGTGTGAAAAGCACTGATAATGCCAATAATTCAATTATCCTGTGACACTTACCACTGCACTTAGTTCTCCTCTGCACAATCTCAGTTGCCCGGAACTATCTAGCGTTTGTTTCTGGCCTTTTGTTATTGCCAAGTCAACTGACTTACTGATGTTGTTGTTTTTGCTGCTGCTGTTGTGATTGTATTTGGCCAACACTTAATTGACAACCTCAGGCCGTTGTAAGACTACAACTAACGATAACTGTTTTTGTAAAATATCATAGCCAATAAGAAATTTACCAATTTTTGAATTGTACACATTTACTTTCGAGCTTGTATAAAACAGAACTTTAAATATTCTAGTTTAGTTTACAAAATATGTATAGTTAGTACTCCAAGTAACTTATTATATATCTAAGGAGTACCTAAGACAACATTTCTTTTTTGTTATTTCTCTCTTAAAAGCTCCGAAAATGGTCGAGCGCCTGGTCACTGGAAAATGCTGACGACATTAATTGTCAAGATAATTTCATTACATATCGTTCATTAAAACATTCAAAATGGCAGCCCCAAGAGACATACTGCTGAAAGCTGAAAATGTGTGTGTGTGTGTGTGTATGCCAAGGTACACTGTTCAGCATAATTTTCGGCAAGTTAGCAGATGCTTCTTGGAGTAGCAAATGAAAACCACAGGCAATGTTGCCGCTGGCTGCCGTCGGCTAATATCTTTCTAATATACAGGCACTTACGAATACATATACATATACATATATACGATTACATATACATATACATATATACGATTACATATATATAATCCCAGGACATGTGCCGCATAATGTCCTTAACAAGATTTTTTGGCGTAGTTGTCGTCTTCAACGTGTTTCTTAACTGCCGCTGCGTCCCTTTCAATTACACACATAATTAAATATGTTCCGCCTGTCTTTATCACTAACTCCTCCCTGCATGTGGGCGTGGCATCCCGCGGGGCCTTAGCAAACATTATCCACTGTGCGAGTGTGTGTGTGTGTGGATGAAAGTAAATACTCAGAATCTCTCCCAATTGGACGATAGACTCAGCGATATCACATTTTGTATATTTTAATAAACATGCTGATAATTAAATTTAATCGCAAGCTTTTATTTAACATTAGCATAGAAAACATTTGGGCACACATGTGTTATGCCGTACGCTCTCCCCTTTAACCCACTGCCTTCAAGTCTTAATGTTTGCAAAAAGAAAGCTGTATTAGTCTGGGATAAATTTAAATAAAATTTATTTAAAGCATTGAAATTTTTAAAGCAAATTTGCGTAAATATTGTGTCAAATTAATTATTTAAAATTTATTTACATTGTCGCTTTTATAGTAATTTTTTAACATTTATTATCTAACATATGCTATAAGGATGCGCATATAAATTAAAGCATTTCATTTTTAATTTTAAATGTTTCGATTTTATTTGCAAGTCACTTAAACAGCTTAGAAGATTTGTCGGAATGTTTGCATATCTCAGACCGCAATGTGACTTTTAAATTCAAATTTATTAGCCAGAACAGTTTACTTACTATAACTAAGTCCAAGGCAATACATAAACCAAACGAAGCTGCCTAATGTAGCGCTTTAGTCGCGACACAGCTGTCATCGTCTTAAGCTAAAAACAAAAGTTAAAACGAAAAGGAAATGAAAACCACAATTTAAGACCGAAAAACGACACATTCAAAGGAAAAATATGGTGACAGCAAAGCATACGAAAATCGGACGTAAAGGAAATTAAGATTTTTTTATGTGGCCAACTAGCGCAATAGATTTTGCCATTTTAGCCTGTTACTCCCCCTCCCACAGGACATGAATACTTGCCAAATAAATTCTCAGCAAAAAGTGAGCAAAACTGTTTCACACACACAAACATACTCAATAGAGAAAGCAACTCCACGATAACGGTGTTAATAAATTTCTATTAAATTCGAATGAGCTGCGACAAATGTTTATGCTCAGGCAAAAAGTTTTTCATGCCGCACATAAGTTTGTTTATATATTGACACCAGCTTTCAAGACTAAACATGTGTATATTACCCACCCTAATATACTAAATCAGCACTTACACCTTCTTTTGAACTAGAATAATATTGGTTAACAAAGACTTCCATTTTTCCTAACCTTCATTTGAGAGCTTTGAAAAGTAGTATTTATTAAGTTTGCATGCATTTGTATTTGTAATTTGTAATTATTTAAATTTGCCAAATCAAACATAAATTTGTCAAATCTTAGCCGATTTTTCGCGAAATATCAATTTTATCCTTGTTTGGTCCCTATTTTCAATCTGCATTAAAAGTGGAAAACTCAATTTTTTACCTTCACTGCCAATTATTGCATTACTTCCGATCATTGTCCACTTTCCTTAAACTCGTCCATTGACACTTTTTCTTAAACTTCAAACTGCTATATCTTTGTTATGTTTTAACCAATTTCCGTGCCAAATGTCAATATCATCATTATTTGGCCTCTATTTTGATTGTGCGTCAAAATTGGAAAATTGCAGCTTTCTTCTTTCACTGTTAATTTTCCATACTTTGTCAGAACTTAACCGAATTACTTACGCCCCAAACTGGTTGAATTTGCCATTATAATTTAATCTGACGGTCCCGTCAATCAATCAATGACCTGAAGTGTACTGCTCACCTGTAAAAAGAGCACCCTGCTGACCATTTGCAATTCTCTTTGGCTCTCGGCCAGAGTAATTTGAAAGTCGCGTCCTAATCTTTGACCTGCTCCTTGTTGGCCCCGTGATTTGTTTGCAGCAGGGTACATAACTCAAAATGGCATTCCTGATAGCAGGAGGCCAGCTTCAGTCCAAGCTTTAGTTTAGCTAGTATTTGTGTTTGTTTTGTGTTTGTTTTGCCGGGAATGCTTCAACAATATATCAAATTCCGAATAGCGCGCATGCATTTTACATTTTATTTAGATTCTTACAAAAAGATAGCGCTGCATTGTCTGACTGAAATGAAATCGGTGCTGGCCAGGAAATGGAAGTTAAGTGCAGCAGCCGCACATTAATCATGGTCTTGCTTCTCCTTCTTCTTCTCCTCCGTCTCCATATCCTCTTAGAACATGTTGAGACGCTGATTCATAAACCATTTATAGTTTTGTTGTTGTTGTTGTTGGTCTACTCGTAAATCGCACACGCAACTTGTTTGGCGACTTGGAAGGGTTAAGAAATTTATGTGTTGCAATTATTTTCTTGAAATAACACTTTAAGTGATTTACCGAGTACATATGTATGTAAGTGAGGGTGTGTGGGGGAGAAAAATAGCAAACCTTAGAATGTATGTGGTATGCGTATTTCTGGGACTCTGTTATTTATTCCAAGTCATTGATTTTTCGTATTTGCATTGCATTAAGTAAGATTTATGAAAGAAAGACGACTGACCATCGGATATCAAATTACAAACCTAAATATTGGTTATTTACGAAATTTGTGATGCCTTTAACTTAAAGCCTTTAAGTAATTGTGCGATTTACCTGTTTTGCCCAAATTGATTCTTGAATGAGTTGCAGCAACATGTTTCTCAAAGATTCTTTATTAACTCCGCTCTTAGGTTATGGGCCAAAGTCAAAGATTTTAACTGTAAGCCTTTACTTTAAATACAAATAAATGGGTCAAAAGCTTCTCACCTTATTTTCACAAGTCTTCTTAGCAGCAGCAGCAAAGGCCTAAAAGTATGCAATTACTTTAAATCAGCTGGAAAATCATTACCTGTAATTGCGCGTGAGCATAACATAATTTACAACTTATGCTCGTATTTACATTAGCGTTGTTGCCTCACAAAAACAAAAACAAAAGCAACAACAACAGCAGCAACAGTAATTGCGACAAAAGCCACTAAATTATCAGCTTAATGTGTTTGAAAATTCTGGAGCTGCATCAAAAATGTTTTACTGTAATTGTAATGGCAAATTGAATTGAGCGCACACAGCCATTAACTGAGTCCCCTGAACATCCATATTTTGGTCTGTTCTTTCTTTCTATTTTTTCTGTATTTAATTTTAAACAATGTCATAAAACTTGTAAATGGTTTCGTACTAGTTCTACTTAACTTAATAAATCAAATTTTGTTTCAATTGTAGACTTGCTACGAACTGGAGCGATATTTGCGCGACGAGCCGAAGCTGCAGGGTTACAAAAAAATGCACACGGATCTGGATACGGCATGGGATATATTCTCAACGCCTGCACTTCTCTTGGAGGAGCTGAAGATCAAAGAGAGCCTGGACACCATCTCGACGACCTCTTCGGTGTCGTCCAACTGCTCGGGCATCTCGTGGGACAGCAGTGGATCCCAGGCGCTCAGCTGTGCCGTGCTGGTCAAGCAGGAGCGCATCGACGAGGAAGAGGCGGATGAGGAGGGGGAGGCGGAGGCGGAGGCGGAGACGGCTCATGGGTTGGGATTGGGTTGTGATGAGAAGCTGGGAGTTTTATTTGCGGCACCCCCGTCGGCCATATCGCCCAATCCGAGTATCAGCAGTGCCAGTGGCAACATGACGCCAACCAGTAGTAACAACATTAGCAGTAGCAGTAGCAATAATAGCTGCAATACCATCACCTTGAGTTCAAGCAGCAGCACAGCGCCGGCAATTAAAGTGCGTGTGTTGCAGGCCAAGACGCAGCGGCATTATCACTTGGGTCAAGGTCATGGTCAAGGTCAAGGGCAACGCCAAGGCCATGCGCATGATGCACAGTTTGTGCTGCCCCCCTTGACGCCGCCCTCCTCCCCCGAGTCCAGCCTGCGTAGCCACAACTATGCTCAGCTCCCTCAGCAACAGCAGCATCGACCCCAACAAATCGATGCCAATGAGCTAGCGGCTCTTATAAAACATCAGCAACGCCAACAGCATCGTCAACCGGCTGCAACCGCTTCAAACTCCACACCCGCGACCGCCATCTTGCACTTTGCCAGCCAAATGCCAAGCGCCAAGAATGCCACACAGTCACACACACACACACACACACAAGCGCACACACTGACGCAGGCCACTACATTGCAGCTACAACAGCAGCAGCAACAGTTGGCAGTGCAACACTTAAGCATATCACCGCAAGCTCTCAGTAAAGTTAGCAATAGCACTACGAGCAATACCAACAACAACAACAACAGCAATAGCAGCAGCAGCAATAACAACAACAACAACTCTTCTGTCTGCCTCAGTAGTAACAGCAACACCAGCAGCAACTCCAACAACACTGATAGCAACATTCCGCGCAGCACAATCGTTCGGCTGACAACCGCTAATGGAACACCTGGAGCTGCTGGAATAAGTCTGGCACGTGTTATCCAAATGCAAAACAATGGCAATGCAAATGTTGCTGCCGTGCTCAGTGCTGCGGCCAACAGCAAGGACAACAGCAACAGTTCCAATCAACAGCAACAACTATCGACAGCTCAAGTGCAACAACAAACACCTCAAATTATTGCCGTTGTAACGTCGCGTGCTGAAAAGTCAACAACTGGTGTGTATAAAAAAATATTAGATACTTTATATGAATTTAGAATATATTAAAAAAAAACTATATAAACAATAAAAGCAAGTGGGAAAGACTATAGTCGAGATCCCGACCATAGGATACCCGTTACTCACTTTAATATATTTAAAAGTACATTAAAGAAGTGGGATAATAACACTAGGCAACAATTTTCAACTTTTTGTCTATTACACGAACCAAACCCACTTTTTTGTATAGATTTGGGGCTCCAAATGACGAAAAACATTTTTTTTTTTTTTTTATGGTGAGATTTTTTTTTCAGAATTTTTTGAAATTTGGCTCTTTTTTCCGTACTTTTTTTCAGAGGTGCGCCCAGTTTTTTCATCATTACTCGAGAACGCCAAAACCGATTTTCAAAAACTTTACTTTTCCTGAAAGCCATCGAATATATCTATAATTCATTAATACAAAGTTTTGGATTTAAACTTAAAGTTTAAGAGATATCAATTTTTGAATTAAGAAAATTATGATTTTTTTAAAGCTTTTTTTTTAGCTTTTTTTACTTTAAAATTCGAGGAAAAGTCGAAAAAAATTTATTACATTTTGTCTTTAATTTTATTTGCATAGCTGTATTAATTACGCGTCGTTTATGATATGTCTTATCAAAATCTGTGGAGAGACGGCGATGTATTATTTTTTTTTGTCTGGGCATGTTTTTGTCGAATTTTATGACTTCCTTGTAGAGCGGCATGACATTTAGTATGAAAAACTTTTTTGTTTCTTGAGACATCTTAACCAAACTCACAGATAGTGTATTTGGGACTGTCTCATACACCCTGACTAAATTTGGTCTAAATCGGATTACTATATCATATAGCTGCCATAGGAACGATCGTTAGAAATACAAGGGTTAGTATGAAAAAGTTTTTTGTTTTTTGAGATATATCATCCAATCTTGCTGGTTATGTATTTAGTAATGTGGTATGTATCCCTACCAAATTTGGTTCAAATCGGATCACTATTCAATATAGCTGCCATAGGAACGATCAGTCGAAAATTCACCTTTAGTATGAAAAACATTTTTATTTTCTAAGATATTTTAATCGAACTCACAAATTGTGTACTCTTTGTTGTCCTTTACATCTTTATTTATTTTGGTTCGAATCTGTCTACTATATCATACAGCTGCCATAGGACCGATCGGTCTAAAAACAAGTTTTAGTATAAAAAACTTTTGTGTTTTTTGAGATATCTTAACTAAACTGATAAAATATGCATATAAGTTGGTCTTATGCATCCTGACCAAAGTTGGTTCAAATCGGTCCACTATATCATATAGCTGTCATAGGACCGATCGGTAGAAAATCATGTTTTAGTATAAAAAACTTTTTTGTTTTTGGAGAAATCTCAATAAAACTCATAAATTGGGTATCATTAATTGCCCATTACATCCTTACCAAATTTGGTAGAAATCGGACCACTATATCATATAGCTGCCATAGGAACAAACGATACGAACGGTCGATAAGCAACCTTTTGTATGAAAAACTTTTTTGTTTTTTAAGTTATCTGTACCAAACTTACAAGTTATAAGCCTTCTATTGCCTTATACAACCTGTCCAAATTTGGTTGGAATCGGATCACTATAACATATAGCTGCCATGGGACCGTTCAGTCGAAAATCAACCTTTGGGTCAAAATTCTTTCATTGCTTATATGCTAATAACTTAGTCGTTCTTCTATAGATTTTAACGGTAAACATACCAAACGATGGGTAATTAATATAGCTTTATATATAAAAACAAATTTAATAGTTCAGATGACCATCTTAAATGCATATTCTGTCAGATTGGTTAAAATATCTCAAAAAACAAAAAACTTTTTAATACTAAACCTTGATTTTCGAACGATCGTTCCTATGACAGCTATATGATATAGTACACCGATTTGAACCAAATTTGGTCAAAATGTGTAAAATAACAATTTGATATTGTGTGAGATTGGTGAAGATATCTTAAAAATCACAAAAAATTTTCATACTAAAGGTCATGCCGCTCTACAAGGAAGTCATCAAAGTCGACAAAAACATGCCTACACACAAAAAAATATTATATCGCTGTCCCTCCACAGTTTTTGATAAGACTTATCTTTAACGACGCGTAATTAATGCAGCTATGCAAATATAATTAAAGACAAAATGTAATACATTTTTTTCGACTTTTCCTCGAATTTTAAAGTAAAAAAAGCTAAAAAAAAAAGCTTTAAAAAAATCATAATTTTCTTAATTCAAAAATTGATATCTCTTAAACTATAAGTTTAAATCCAAAACTTTGTATTAATGAATTATAGATATATTCATTGACTTTCAGAAATAGTAAAGCTTTTGAAAATCGGTTTAGTCATTCTCGAGTAAAGTACGAAAAAAAAGCCAGATTTTTAAAAAATTCTAAAAAAAAAATTTCACCATAGAAAAAAAAAAAAAATGTTTTTCGTCGTTTTTGGCCCCAAATCTATCCAAAAAAGTGTGTTTGGTTCGTGTAATTTTTTGGCTGTTGCCTAGTGTAATTAACAACGTTAGTTATCACAAAAAACGTACTATCTTAAGAACTGTGGGTGTGGTGGTTTTTCGCTATTTGCAGGGGCGGAGGGGGGCGCGGCTTATATTTTAAACAAACTTGATCTGCGTGGGGTATATAGATGTCTTTGAGTGAAAGTTTGGTATCTTTATCTCTTATGGTCTCTGAGATCCATTTGTTCATACAGACGGACAGACACACATGGCTATATCGACTCGGCTAGTTATGCTAATCAAGAATATATATACTTTATAGGGTCGGAGATGCGTCCTTCTCCCTGTTACATACATTCCAACGATCACAATATACCCTTTTACTTATTTTATAAGTAACGCGTACTAAAATTTAAAAAATAAGAATAAAATTGTAGAAAGTCAAGATACGGAAAGGAAAATAAATTATAAACTGGGATATACGACTAAAAAAATAAGAATACAATTTTTGAAAACCAAGGTACGGAAGAGAGAAAGGAATTATAAATTAGGAAGTTCGATTAAAAAAATATTTAGCTTCAGAAATTAGAAAATAAAATTTGGAAGACATAAAATAAGGAATAAAAGTATTTTTATTTATTAATAACAATAATAATCCTAATAATAGAATTCCTAGTTTTGTTTTCTTAATTTACATTTTGAAATTTTCCAAATAGGCAATCTGATGAAACATTCATCCATCTCTATATTTTCATAAACGGTTTAATTTCACAGCTTCTTCCAAAAGTCACCACCCGCGCCAACATCACAGCGACCACAGTCCGGACGCAAAACGTCGGATACACAAATGCCAATTTCTGGGTTGCAAGAAGGTCTATACGAAGAGTTCGCATTTGAAAGCGCACCAAAGAACCCATACTGGTAAGTTAATTACTATAATATAAATAATGTAATTCCCAATCTTAACTAACAGTTGACATGTTTAATTTACTGATCAGTAATCATTTGACTTCATATAACGTTAACCAAAACCACATTTTGGATAAAAACACTAATTATAAAAATTCGAAAATAAAATAAGCTTTGACACAAGCTTTAAGTGTTCAGAAAGCAAATGAATATACATTTTAGTTTATCAGTGTCATTTGAGATTGATTTGAGGTACTCAAATATCAAGTGGCATTCTTTGGAATATTCAGATACAACAGTAAACTCATGGGGAATATGTTCTCAATTTTTTGTTGGTTATAAAGAGCTTACGGTTTCGAGTGAGGGGCTTCCCCTTATAAATCACTGATTTAAAATCAGACTGCTGCGACAACAACATAACAACATCAAAATGTCGAGTCGGCGATTCCGAGCACAAGGACACGGGGAAGGACCCAAGTGACACGTTGTATTGTTGGTTGTTGGTTGACAATGTCCCAATGTCCCTACAACAACGACCGATGTCCAAAAAACACAGAAAGTCAAGTGCAACGGGCTGGTAACCGAAAACATTCTCGTATGACAGTAGACGAGGCTTGAAATTTCCATAAAAATCGCATAATTCAAAAATGAAATATTGGTAACACGCGCACTCACACACTCTCCTCCATGTAAATAAAACCGAACGATGAAATGTAATTTTATTGCTGCCACATTCAGCGCCAGAGATTTGAGATTTGAGAGTCAAAGAAGGGGAAACATGGCGAATTCATATATTGATTTGTGCTTGTGTACATTTTACACACATATCGTTGCAACTGTGTGATCGTGTGTGTGTGTGTTTATGTATATATTATGCATATATGCAAGCATGTAATAAACATGTACTTCTATTATACATTGCATTTTTATTTATTTATTTCTTTATTTATAACCATCTTATTCTACAAGTAATACAACATATTATTTAATGCATCAGACACAATAATTCAATTTTGAATATTTGTATCACTTCTACTTTTCAGTGTTTTTTATAAGATTTATATACTCTGTAGCAATTCAAATTAGTTGAATAATATTATTATTATAAGAATTTTTCCCATTGTCACTACTTCAGCATAATTCATTAAGAGCCATAAAACTGTTCATTCAATGCCTTAATTAAGAATTGTTTTAAAACCTTTCTGGTGTTTGATAAACTCTTTCCATTCAACAGTCCTTGTGTAAAGGTTTAACTCATAATTTTCAGTTTATCTTTTAGAGTAAAAACTTTGGCTTAGTTAAATCCTGAAAAGAAAAAATCGTTTCAAGCAAACAGACCATAAGAAGAGGGAAAGGCTTTTTTGATTGACCTATGACCCTGTTGTTTGCCTTGTTTACTTACAAGTTTTTGTAGTTATTGTTATTTCTGATATTGTGTGTGTTTTGGGCATATTGGCCTGTACCGCTGCCTTCTTCCTTCTCCCATCTCCCTTTTCCCCAGGCATTCGCGTTGGGACGTAAACTGTTAATTTGTTAAGACAAAGTTTACAGCGCAACTTTTTCGACAGATTCCGAGTGTGGATGAAATAACAAAGTTCTCGCCAAATAAATCCAGGAGCAACTAAGTTTTTATATAAATGGTGTAATTATTTCTATGTGCCAAGAGGGTACACAAAAGGAACAGACAATATATATCAAAAGCCAAGGTGTCTCTAATCAGTGAAAAAGATGGCGTCGTTTGATTGTCCAACAAATCTCAAAAATCTAAATACGTTTGTCAAAGGTCCGCTTCAAAAAAATGTAATTATTTTAATGATACCATGGAGACTATGTTTAAGGTCACCGAAATTAAAGAAAAATAAAACAATTTTTTTTTCGCTTCACAAAATTAAGCTTAAGCTTGGATAGAGCCGCCGCTTTGAAAGGTCACGTCCAATTAATGATCACCTCTTATTTAGACACCCAATTCAGCTTCTGTTCAGTTTAAGTTGGCAATACATTAAATTGTTTTGCAAATACATTTAAAATTTGCGTGTATTTATTTACTCAAGAGAATTAACTCAAATACGTGTGAATATATATTTCAATTGAATATTGATTACAGCGTACTTGAGTAATGCCGTTAAGTGCGCAAAGATTTCATTTAGTTAAACGCTTGAGCTAAAATATGTTAGATGGGCGAAGCTTGGATATATAGTATATATTTAGTTATTTGGAGGTGGCGGTAGGTAAGTTCTACAGCCAAGAAAAGATTACAAGTGCAATCAAGTGAAAAGACGCAAACAGACCATAAAAATTGTGTTGAGTGCAGTAGCAGAAACAGATGCAGAAGCCGAGAAGGCACATCGAGTATAAAAGAAAAGTTAAGGAATAGCATGCAATAAAAGGAATACCAAGGACTGATTCTACTCCATTCCGGGTTGTATGTCTTGGCGGAGCATTCTTTTCTATTGGCCGCTTACATTAAAATCCAACGCCAGCAAAATTTATAAAATATTAACTCCAGGCTCTGTGTTAAACAGCGGCTGCATTTTCAACTCCCTCTACAACATTTTAAAAGCACACTTCTGCAACTGCAAACTATCGACTTTGAGAGAAATGAGTTCGTGTGAGCAAGAAGCAGAAGATGTATGGCCAGGGTTAAATTTTAACTATGTTCTCTTCAATAAATTAACTGTGTTCTAACAGAGACAGAAACAGAGACAACATGCGAAATTAAACAACAACTTTATATTAAAATTATTCCTAGAAATAAAATTGCTTATCAATCGATAACAGTAATTTACAAGCAAAATAAACATTTCCAATATTTCAAATAAATAAATATTTCAAAATAAACGCGAAAAACTTGTTATTTTTGCGGTTGTGATTTATTGTACATTTGAAAACATTGTAACACATATCGTATACGTAACATGTATAGTTTACTCATTCTCAGTAATAAAAACAATTAAAAACTCTTAAATTGCAATGGAAAACAACTCTGGTTCGAATCAGTTCCATTTGCTTGCCAAATAGCCCAAGCGGTTTCTGTGTCTGTGGATATTTTATCGCTCAAAAGCACTTTAATATGAGACTCCTGGGTCGTATCTGTATCTGTGCTTGTATCTGTATCTGTGCGACCTGCACTTTGTGCATTTGACGCTGATTTACACAGCCCAGAGCCAAAAGGCGTTCAAAAAATGCCAAAAGTCAAAGCCAAAGCATTTTAACAGCCAGTCACATTCACACATACACACACACACACACACACACACACACACTTGTATACACATACACCCACATACAAATTTCATATGAGTTCTGGTATTTTCCGGGCAGCTATTTTATTTATAGCCGTTGCTTCGATTTCTCGCTCACAGTTCTGACAACATGCCAAAGTGCAAGTCGCAGGACACCCACACACACACACACAAGGATAGAATTGTTCCTATGTTGCTCTGTCGCAACGGTCGCTGGACAGCGCTTCTCATTTAAGCAATGGACCAAGAGTAAACAAATGGAAATTAAGAGAGCGCTTTTCGTTGGGCCGATGAGTCGGTGGGTTGGTGAGTCGGTCGGTCGGTGGGCCATTGGTAGGTCGTTTGTTTCACAAAGTTGGCCGCAAGTGCATAATGTGAAATTGAGCACGGAAATATCACACATTTCCGCATGCATTAAGTTTTAAGCCGTGTGTGTGAGTGTCTATGTCTGCATGTGTGTGCTTGTGTGTGTGTGTGTGTGTGTGTATGTGTGTGTGTTAAGCTGCTGTGGTGTGCGTTACAAAGTTTTCCACTCAGCTTTATGCATTTTTCTTGGCAGTCGTCTACTTTGCCGGTTATCTGGCTCCATTTTTCCTGTGCTTTTCTCCACAGTAACAACGACGACAGCAACGGCGGCAATTTCCTGTCTGCGACTGCGACTGCGACTGGGCTGCTGTTTGTCTTTTAAACTCAAATAATTTTGCCATTTTTTCTGACACAGCTGTGCTGTTCTATTCGGTTCTGTTCCGTGTTCCACTCTTTGCGCACTTTTAGGTTTTGTACTTTTGTGTGAAATTACAACTTCTGCATTTCCTTTTCCTTCTTTGCCCCTCTGCCCCTGTGCCTGCCTATTTTTGGTAGTGGGTCCTCTCTGTAACACCTTCTCTGCTCCTCTACATATCTGTTTTTCTGCTCTTCTGGTTGGCTTTTTGCGCTTTAGCTGCTGATTTTGCCACATCCTTTGAGGCTTTTGGCACGCATGAAATATGTTGGCAAAGGAATTCGCGTTTTGGCATCGATGTTAGATGTTAGAGTCTAGAGTCAACATCGTTGTCCGACATTTTGGGCTCTTTTTCGTTTTCAGTTGCTCATTTTTAATTGTTTTCTTCTTTTAATTTGTCTGTTTTCTTTTTTGGATATCCTTATGCATTTTTTTATTAATGCTTTACTTCATGCATACAGAAAAAAGGTAGAAGGAATACAATTTTATTTCCTAGATATAAATGTTTTAGTGAAACATGTAGAATAAAAACAAGTGGGAAACGCTATAGTCGAGATCCCGACTATAGGATACCCGTTACTTATTTCACTACATATAAAAGTACTTTAAAGAAAATTTTCTAACAATAAAAATCTATTGCATACTCTAGGGGGCATTTATTGCCATGTATTGCTTAAAGAATCATTTTCAGACAATAACTGCTGTTCTACTTGTCCGATCGTGTTGCGATTCAGTGGGATAATAAATAATAATAATAGATATCAGTGACTACAAGAAAAACCATTTTATCTTAAAAACTGTGGGTGTGGTAGCTTTTCGCGATTTGTGGGGGCGGAGGGGGGCGTGGCCAAAATTTGAAACAAACTTGACCTGCTCCAACGCATTTGTGATCTGCGTGTGAAAGTTTGGTTACTCTATCTCTTATGGTCTCTGAGATCTAGGCGCTCACACAGACGGACAGACACACATGGCTATATCGACTCGGCTATTGATGCTGATCAAGAATATATATACTTTATGTGGTCGGAGAAGCCTCCTTCTGCCTGTTACATACATTCCAACGAACACAATATACCCTTATACTTATTTTTTATAAGTAACGGGTATAATTAAAAGAGCGAATATGCGTTTTGATTAAGGGCTTCAAATACATTTTATTTTAATTTAGGTTAATATGTTTAAGCTATACTAAATTACCTTTAGATGCCTGCGAATTGAAACAAGTTTCATTAATTCATATTGACAATTTCTTCTGATTGCAGGTGAGAAGCCGTACAAGTGTTCTTGGGAGGGCTGCGAATGGCGTTTCGCCAGGAGTGACGAACTGACACGTCACTACCGAAAGCACACTGGTGCCAAACCGTTCAAATGCCGCAATTGCGATCGTTGCTTTTCGCGCTCCGATCATTTGGCCCTGCACATGAAGCGCCATATGTGAGATGAAGTCTAAATCTAAAATTTAGATTCTAAATCGAAGAGAGCTGAATATCAACTGTGTGCCATCACATGCAACAAAACAGAGGGCGATTAAATTAACTGGTATAACTCTTATTAGAGAATTAACCTACATCACACCACAGCACAAGCAAAAAAACAAAAATAAATAATAAATAATAAAAGGATCCCATAAGGTTTTCATAGATATATGCATTGCTGCCCTTGATCACATTTTTTATATATTGTTAAAGTTTTGCAGGAAGATTTTAATTGTTTGATTTTCTTTAAATAATTAAGTAAACCACACTTTTATTTCCATGTGCATTTAAATAATTGACAACAAATATATTGTACAATTTTACCAAAGCTAAGCAATTTTATAGGTCAGCAACAAGAAATGTTACTGAGCAAAGAAGGCAATCGACATCCTACTTTTTTGAAGCACAAAAAAATTTATATAATTAAATAAATTTATATATTTTTGTTTTGTTTGTAGGGAGAACAGTAAATATTTTGAACACTGCCAAAACGTTAAAAATAAAAAGCATAAATGGATTGTGTAAAAAATGTGTTAAATATATATACATACCAAGATATTAAGATGATTGAAAACATTTGTCATACTGGCTTAGGTACAACAATAACAAAATACAAACAAATACAAGTGCAAAATATGTTTTAAACAATAAATCAAATGCTTTTATTTTCGTACATTATTTAATTTAATTAATATATTTTAAATTTGTATCTTTATTGTTGTATAGGTTTATTATATTACGAGTATGTGAATTGTAAGGCAAATCAAAAATGCTTAATAAATACAAATTCTGGCGCTTCAAATTATTATTGTTGAAAATAAGCTTGATGCTTATTTGTATTTGTATTTATAAAGCTCACCATTGTTTTGTGATGAAAAGTATTAAGGGCATTTTTTATTTGAACAAATTTATACGCTAATTTTCTGTTTTCAGACTAAATTCTTCTTTATGTGCCTCATTAAATTTAATCATTGTAAAATTTGAATGTTTTTAATATATAGCATAAATTTATTCCAAAGAGCAATTCCATACAATTTTAGCAGGCCACATTTATAAGAATATTTAATAAAGTTCGATTAAATCTCCTTAAATTGTAAGGAAAGTGTTTTTTTTGGATTATATGTAGCAATATTATTTAACTTTCATCATATGTGCTGATATTTTTCTTAGTTTTTATGTGCTTCTTATTATTTAATATACTATTTCATTTTGTTTACAATTTGATTATTATTAATTATTTTTAATAAATAAATATCGTATGAAGTGACTGAAAGTGTTTTTTTATTCTAAACTTATATTGCAGAAAGATAATAATTTTTCTGCCCCTTATAGCATCATAGTATACAACATGATCAAGTATATTCTATTACTATTATATTATATTCGTGCACTATGGTTTGAGAGATGAGAAATTATGAATAAAGTCACAGAGGAAACAGACAACAGTCTTTAATAAATCACAGAAGAATTATATTGGCACACAATCATATACAAATGCATTAATTATATATTATCTGTTCAGAGTTGCTTTACTTTTATAAACATTGAATAGCAGAGAGGCTAGGCAGTTTACGAATATGGCTTGTATTTTCTCAAACTGTGTAATTATTTATACTCTCGTGAGGGACAGAAATAAACAACAAAAATTTTCCATTTACGATCATATTATCCGTGAAAAAATCTATTTTGGCTTCCATGCGAACAAACTAAAGCAAATGCACTGAAAATGATTATTATTATGATGATAATACAATTAAAAAGTCTAAATAACTCCCAAAAGAACAAAATGTGTACGATGTGTCAAAAATGCTTCAATCAGTTAAATATAACTTTTCAAAAAGAATAAGAAAAACCAAACTAAGATGGAATATTTTGTATTGAAAATCTTTAAAGCGACAAGTAAAATTTAACAAAACACATTTAGATTATAAAGCATGGAGCGTAACTATATACACATATGTATGTATTTTACAACCAAAAATTCAAATTGTAAGTGAAAAAATCATGTATTTTAAAAGTCGAACAAAACAAAATTCTTAAATTTAATTGTGTAAAAAGTTAAACAAAATGAAAGACTGGTCAACGAGGTGTTCCGCGTTTATGCAACAATTGCAACAAAAGTAAAAATTATTATGTAAAAAGGAACGAAATCCAAATAAAGAAAGTATCATATATTATTCGATATTAAAAATGCATTCATATATACTCTTAAGCGTATTGCAAAACTGTTTAAACATATAATTACATTAATATTTATTATTCTGGTTGAGTCAGTGTGCTTGTAAAACTAAGTTTGACCGAAAAACAAGTCAAATTATCCAATTGGCAAATATATTATTATGTCTACAAGTCATACGTAAACAAACTGTAAAGTTAATAAAGTACGAATTTTAAGAAACGCTGAATGTGAGTCTAGCGAGTACTACCAATCAAAGAAATACAAATACACTGAATATATTTTATTGTCTAAAACAAACAGTGTTAAGGCATGCGCTATAAGACACCAACTCGAAAATACTCGTATTCATAAAAATCTAGGCAAGAGAAATATTTCGGAGCAAAATCTCTGAGCATTAGCTATAAAATTACAGTTTAGAAATCATATGGTATACAAATTGTGTGAAATAATAAAGTAATGGAAAATTTGTTTTCTTTAAGTTTTCGTTTGCGTAATGCTTTGCAATTTTTTGAACTATGATTTAGGCAAAATCAACATAAACAAAATTTTGAAGTGTAGGACTGCAGCAATAAGGCGTTTTTGTGTATAGTTTAGTAAAATGAATTAGATTAATGTTAAATCGAATCGAATGCAAAACCACTAAATTGCATCAAATTTATATAATTAAAAGTTAAACATATATGAACAAAAACCAATTATGACAAACTAAATAAATATGTAAAATATATATGTGAAACAACAAATTTATTGAAAACTATGAATGTAAAAGTTGTGAATGTATTAGGCAATAAGAATTCCATAAGAAAAACATAAGGAGTAGAGAAGCATGCAAAGCATCTACATTAAGGCACAGCATTCTGTATAAAAAGTTAAAATTTTTAGATACTGACTGGAAACTGACTCTTGAAAAGGAGATCAAAATAAGCCAGTTTTGACTTGTTGACGCACAACTAGCGTTAATACTTTGGTACATTATTTTGGGATATTTATAATACGAGTTAAACAGGAAATCTTGTTAAGTAGTTGGGCGATAGATGATGAAGTATGAAGAATGGCGAATGGACGGCTAAGCGATTTTCTTGGATCAGCAGCAAATGGTGATTTACACAGATTTTTATAAAGATCTTAATTTAGCTTTTTTTAAATGTAAGTTAGCCTACGCATACACATTAAAATTTAACTATTTGATATAACATTAAATTAAACGAATTGATATAATTATTAAAAAAAATTGTATACATAAGACGCGAAATTGATATCAAAATTAAAAAGTTTCGAGACAGGTAAACTAAAAAATACATTTACAATAAGTACGTATGTAAATCAAAAAAATAAAATAAAAATATACATAAACATAAACATAAAACTAAAGCAACAGTAACAATGCTAAAAAATTCGAACAATGTCTAATTTAACGCTTGTGCATAAAAAATTATAAAGAAAAACCCTTAACTTAAAAATGATCCCTTAGCTAATAGCAAAAATCTAATTGTCAGCGTTTATTATTATTGATGTACAATTGATGTTTGCGTATTTTTACGCTTATTCTTAAAGCAAATCTCGATTATTTCACTTTGTGGCGCTGCTAAATATGTGAGCTGATTTAAGACGGTTCAGATAAATGGTAAAAAAAATTAATTGCTATTATTTATTGAAAAATAAATACAAATTCGTTTCTAGCAATGAATTGCATAAACAATTTATCAGTTGGTAATTTTCTATTTGTAAAGAATTTAATTAAATTAGCATATTTTGCCGTCAAATTGTATATTCTATGAAAAGTATAACAATTTATTATTGATTATTAATATGGCTTGTTTGTTGCGGCTTTTTGTCAATCTTTATATTAAATTTTTATATGCAAAAGTGTAAGAAACATTTAGAAAATAATACGAGCATAATAAAGAAAAATTATTAAAAATATGAACATGGCAATTTAATTAGGAGAAATGCCTATAGAAAAATGAGATTTTTATATTTAGTATTAGTTTATTTTTGTTATTATACAACAATAGCAGCAAACAACATCAACAGCAACAACCAGAAAATGAAAAAAAAGAAATGGAAAACCGACAGCATAATTGGAAACGTTATTTTAATCTTACATAAGTATAAACTGAAGGCATTTCAACGTATAACAACTATTATTGTACGTAATTTGATATTTTGATGAGAATTTCTGTGAAAAAAAATATAGAAAAATATAAAAAAAAAATTTAACAATTGCACTTTTATTGGCGGGAAAAAAGATAGAAAAATTTTTAATACTGAGTCCTGCTTTTAATATGCATAAGAGAAAAAAAATGAACAAACAACATGTTGTCATTTAAATGATGTTGATGTTGACATTGGCTGGGTAATGAGAAATAGAGTCAGAGGTGGCTGTACATATTTAACTCTTGTGATTTCAGGTTGCGTTGGACAAACAATTCACATAATTAGCCCAAAGGAATGTCCAATAATAACAATTCTGGCAATATTGGAATGCATGCCTTTAAAGTTCCGACGTCAAACGTCTCCACAAATATTTAATTATAATTTACGACACGCACGTCAAAAGTAAATACCTTTGTATATATAGCTATGCCATCTATGTTATTGTGTGAATCCAGTTTTATTTTATATATTCAAATTATATAGATGAAATATTAGTTATTAATACTCTTGACTGAAACAGACTTTCACGGATGCTGGTCTGGGATAAAATGCAGGGAAATTTTAAGACATTGCATTTAATTCAACCCTGACTGCCCTTGCTATGAAAAGACCCGTAAGTCTTTTATTTTCACTCAGTTTTCTCCCATTTCTAAAGACTTTTTGCTGTAAGCAAAAGGAACGAGAAAACTTTTCATATTCCTTTATTTGTTGTGCTGCCTGTACTGCATTTTAACTTTATGCTAGCAGCAAAACTTCTAATTACGTACATGACCAGCAGACACAGTGAAACCCACAGCTCTCTTCTCCATGCGTTTGTGGCTGGGAAAATGCACTGTAAAATCATTCTCGTTAATGAATTTATATTTTACTGTCAATATTTGAGACTAAAGAATCTTATGATAGCAAATATATTTTTTTAAATAAGTAAACAGAACAGTGGATTGATTAAAAGTTATTGTAAGTGCAAACAGATAAAGATACCAAAAAAACATAAGTGTTCACTTTTCAAACATTGTGTACTACAATTCCAATCACAAATTCTCTGAGTGTATGCCAAACTGACAGCATCTTCAAGTTACCCGCTGCATCTTTATCAAAATTGTTTCTAAAGTTCAAAACACTTTGTGGGAGATGCGAGGGGGATATGACTTTTAAAAAGTTTTTATTTCGCTCACCATGTATGACTTGTATGTATACAGCACACACACACACACACACACACACACACACACACACACACACACACACACACACACACTCTCTCACACACACTTGTCAGTCTTGTGTTGTGATGTGGCTGATGTGTATCCCGTTATTCTGCACATTTGTAGGTTGTCAAAGTGGCTCAACGCCCAACATGTTAACTTATTTTGCGTGTCCTCTCGGATCAGTTAGTGTTGGTTAGAGAAGCAAAGGTAAACAGAAGAACGAAAAACAGATAGAAAGTAGCTGTTGTTTTACTTATGCATGTATGTAAGTATTTGTAAGCAAGCTATGAACTTGTTATGTTTAATTCGGAAACCGTGTTTCTATTTAATAGAAATAGCTTGATTATTTTACAACGCAAATATTTGTATGATTAAAAGTGAAAACTTGAGAATTAAAATTTTAAATTTTCAAAATTTCAAAGGGGGGACCCTTACCATAAAATTCGAATTTCAGCAAAAAATATTTTTTTTTAAGAAATTAATAAAATTTGAATGCAGAATGAAATTAGAGGCCAAATTATGACCGAAATGACATTCGGTTTGAAAATCGGTTCAGTTTTGACCAAATTATGAAAGTTTGAAGTTGGTCAGACTTTGGATCTAGCACTTTTCAAGTCAAAATTTTCGTTCAATTTCCCATGATTTTTGACAAGAAAATGAAAGGTCTCAGAATCAAGTTTGGAGTGTTGTTTTATACTAATTATGATATAAGGAGTTGATTAAAAGTGAAAACTTGAGAATTAAAATTTTAAATTTTCAAAATTTCAAAGGGGGGACCCTTACCATAAAAATCGAATTTCAGCAAAAAATAATTTTTTTTAAGAAATTAATAAAATTTGTATGCAAAATGAAATTAGAGGCCAAATTATGACCGAAATGACATTCCGTTTGAAAATCGGTTATGTTTTGACCAAATTATGAAAGTTTGAAGTTGGTCAGAGATTGGATCTAGCACGTTACAAGTCAAAATTTTCGTTCAATTTCCCATGATTTTTGACAAGAAAATGAAAGGTCTCAGAATCAAGTTTGAAGTGTTGTTTTATACTAATTATGATATAAGGAGTTGATTAAAAGTGAAAACTTGAGAATTAAAATTTTAAATTTTCAAAATTTCAAAGGGGGGACCCTTACCATAAAAATCGAATTTCAGCAAAAAATAATTTTTCTTAAGAAATTAATAAAATTTGAATGCAAAATGAAATTAGAGGCCAAATTATGACCGAAATGACATTACGTTTGAAAATCGGTTATGTTTTGACCAAATTATGAAAGTTTGAAGTTGGTCAGAGATTGGATCTAGCACGTTACAAGTCAAAATTTTCGTTCAATTTCCCATGATTTTTGACAAGAAAATGAAAGGTCTCAGAATCAAGTTCGAAGTGTTGTTTTATACTAATTATGATATAAGGAGTTGATTAAAAGTGAAAACTTGAGAATTAAAATTTTAAATTTTCAAAATTTCAAAGGGGGGACCCTTACCATAAAAATCGAATTTCAGCAAAAAATAATTTTTCTTAAGAAATTAATATAATTTGAATGCAAAATGAAATTAGAGGCCAAATTATGACCGAAATGACATTCCGTTTGAAAATCGGTTATGTTTTGACCAAATTATGAAAGTTTGAAGTTGGTCAGAGATTGGATCTAGCACGTTACAAGTCAAAATTTTCGTTCAATTTCCCATGATTTTTGACAAGAAAATGAAAGGTCTCAGAATCAAGTTTGAAGTGTTGTTTTATACTAATTATGATATAAGGAGTTGATTAAAAGTGAAAACTTGAGAATTAAAATTTTAAATTTTCAAAATTTCAAAGGGGGGACCCTTACCATAAAAATCGAATTTCAGCAAAAAATAATTTTTCTTAAGAAATTAATATAATTTGAATGCAAAATGAAATTAGAGGCCAAATTATGACCGAAATGACATTCCGTTTGAAAATCGGTTATGTTTTGACCAAATTATGAAAGTTTGAAGTTGGTCAGAGATTGGATCTAGCACGTTACAAGTCAAAATTTTCGTTCAATTTCCCATGATTTTTGACAAGAAAATGAAAGGTCTCAGAATCAAGTTTGAAGTGTTGTTTTATACTAATTATGATATAAGGAGTTGATTAAAAGTGAAAACTTGAGAATTAAAATTTTAAATTTTCAAAATTTCAAAGGGGGGACCCTTACCATAAAAATCGAATTTCAGCAAAAAATAATTTTTTTTAAGAAATTAATAAAATTTGAATGCACAATGAAATTAGAGGCCAAATTATGACCGAAATGACATTCCGTTTGAAAATCGGTTATGTTTTGACCAAATTATGAAAGTTTGAAGTTGGTCAGAGATTGGATCTAGCACGTTACAAGTCAAAATTTTCGTTCAATTTCCCATGATTTTTGACAAGAAAATGAAAGGTCTCAGAATCAAGTTTGAAGTGTTGTTTTATACTAATTATGATATAAGGAGTTGATTAAAAGTGAAAACTTGAGAATTAAAATTTTAAATTTTCAAAATTTCAAAGGGGGGACCCTTACCATAAAAATCGAATTTCAGCAAAAAATAATTTTTTTTAAGAAATTAATAAAATTTGAATGCAAAATGAAATTAAAGGCCAAATTATGACCGAAATGACATTCCGTTTGAAAATCGGTTATGTTTTGACCAAATTATGAAAGTTTGAAGTTGGTCAGAGATTGGATCTAGCACGTTACAAGTCAAAATTTTCGTTCAATTTCCCATGATTTTTGACAAGAAAATGAAAGGTCTCAGAATCAAGTATGAAGTGTTGTTTTATACTAATTATGATATAAGGAGTTGATTAAAAGTGAAAACTTGAGAATTAAAATTTTAAATTTTCAAAATTTCAAAGGGGGGACCCTTACCATAAAAATCGAATTTCAGCAAAAAATAATTTTTCTTAAGAAATTAATAAAATTTGAATGCAAAATGAAATTAGAGGCCAAATTATGACCGAAATGACATTCCGTTTGAAAATCGGTTATGTTTTGACCAAATTATGAAAGTTTGAAGTTGGTCAGAGATTGGATCTAGCACGTTACAAGTCAAAATTTTCGTTCAATTTCCCATGATTTTTGACAAGAAAATGAAAGGTCTCAGAATCAAGTTTGAAGTGTTGTTTTATATTAATTATGATATAAGGAGTTGATTAAAAGTGAAAACTTGAGAATTAAAATTTTAAATTTTCAAAATTTCAAAGGGGGGACCCTTATCATCGAAATCAAGATCTGCATGAAAATTATTTTTTTCACGAATTTAATAAAATTTGAATACAGAATGAGTTAAGAGGCCCAACCGTGATCAAAATAAAATTCTGTTTGGAAATCGGTTGAGTTTTGATCAAATTGTGACATATTAAAGTTGAACAGACTTCTGACCTAGGATTTTTACAAGTCATTTTTGGGGATTATTCTGGGATGATTTAAAGAACAAATTAATTGCCCATATATTTAAATCTAAAATATATTTATTGTGCTATAGTGCTTTGGTTAAATTCAAAGCAAGTACTGAGTTAAATAGGTAATAATAAAGTGTTGGCAGCCCACGCCGGCATTTTGGTTGTGGCAACTGGCAGAACAAGAAGAAGAAGTGGCAGATACTGGCACTCACAGCCATACACAGGCTTAGATAAGACACATTTGGCCCTGTCAATGACAGTGACATCAACTGCAGACAAGCCCATAGAATATGGCACAGAATGAAATGGTTACAGAGTGAAATGGTACAGAGTGAAATGGTTAAAGGTTCGTCTCCGCCTTGTACTAACCCCATAGGAGAACCATTGTTAGAGTACTTGCAGATACAAGCATACAGGCGATAATGCATGAGAGTATATTTATCGAAAGTAAATTTTCGACGCTTTGAATCTGTAATGCATTAAAATCAAGTACATGCTAATTTATTGCTGATTTTGTACTGCATTGTCTATAATCTTCAAAAAAAACTCTATAAGCGTAAAAGTCTAAAAAAAATAATCTTTGCATGCCCCAAAATTTAAAAAATCCAATTTTGTGAAAAACGACTTTTTTAAAAAAAAAGTGTGGCATTCGACTGTGGCAGCATGTGCACTTGAAGTGTATCGAATTTGGTTGGCTTTCACTATAGCCAATAATTTGACACTTGCCTTGGCAGTGGCAACACCTAAAAACCTGATATCTGAATCTGAATGAAGTAGCAGATTGCGTTGCTAGACGAATTCTTGTATTAGAATAAAGTTACAATACTATGGATACAAAATTGACAGCCAGAGGGCGCCATAAACGGAGCATGTAAGTGTGTGGGGTGTAATTTTGGTGGTTGTGTGCATAAATGCATGTTGAGCATATAAAAACAACAACAAGAATGGCAAACAACAAACGCAAACGCAAACTCAATTGTCATCACCATTCAAATAACATAAAACTCTTTTTACGACTAGATTTTGTGTGTATGTGTGTGTGTTGTTGTGTGTGGGAGAACGTTAAGATAGTGTTTAAAAAATTTGACTTGGCATTTATTTTAAATAACTTTACTAGAGTCTCACTAAATTATCACGTATATCTTTTGAATTTTTGGCAAATTCATTTGTTAATAATCATAAATATTCCAATGGCATTCAATAAAGACAGGCATATTTATTTATTTCGAAGCTGTATATGTTCTATTCATTTTATTCATACTGCTTGAAACGCAGTATAACCATTGTTAAAATGCTATTTAGTTGCCATAAAATTGCTGAGATGCGACAGAGTTACTGTTTTGGAATGCGCAATTGATAATGCAGTGCAATGGCCGATTCAATTTGCTAAAGTGACTATACACTAAAAAAAATTTTGTGTGAAAACTACTGGATTGAAAAACAATCTAGTAAGAACCATTGAGAAAGGCATCCAAAGACTTACAACGATAACATTACTGAAACACTTTTTAAAAGCCGCTTTTTATGATAAATGTATTTTTGTAAAATGTTTATGGTTTTATTTATTTATTTTATATTTTAACAACAAATTTTATTATATTATTCAGTCTAAAATAATGTTATTTAATATATTGTAGGCAGCTTTACTTTCAGTGTGCTTAAGTTGAACAGACTCCAAAGAATTCTCTCCTGGTCGGCCTGTTATTGTCATTATCAGAGTACAGATTTAAAATCAACAACAGTCGACAAGCAATTGGGACAACAATAACCAAAACCGGCGACATGCGACAAACGACAGGCAGTAGTAACAGTGGCAAACATAAATATCTGTCTTATAGCCATTTATACTAAAAGCGGCATAAATACAAATCAACATACATACAGAATACTTATATACATGGGAAAAAGGCAAAAGCTAGTAAAATGGTTGCTAGTGGAGGAATAATGGAAAAGGGGAAGTTTTTTGGTTATATAAATAACTATTAGTCTTCAGCGGGTATGTAAATGAGATACTACAAATTAATAGTAACTTAAACGGTAATGATCAGGGTATTAAGTGGGTATTATAAAATACTGTTGACATCATTAGACATCATATGTATTAACTTTAGAGTGCTTAAATGCTTAGAGGCAGAGAGACTTTTATATACATGTTGAATAAACCCGTATATTCTTCAAGAATCCAAATAAATAAATTATTTAAGTCATTCTTTCGCCATTTCCCGAAGTCGTCATAAAGTTCCACTGCGGAAGTGTCCCAATAACTGTCCAGAACTGTCCCAAGCTCCACCTACTGTCCTGCTCTTCTTATTTTCTGCTGTTCCTCCTGTTCCTCCTGCTTGGGCTCTATGTGTTTCCGCTCTCATTTCGTTAGCCATTTAAGTCCACACCTAGTTCACTTCTATTTCATGTCGCTCCCTTGTTCTTTTTCTTTTTCTTTTTCATCTTCATTTTTTTTTTTTTAACTCAAACGGCTTTACGTCTGTTTATGTCTCTTATTTCGTGTTTGGTTGCTTCCACTGGTTTTTTGTTTATTGCTTGTTTTGAACCTTGTTTGAACTGGTTTAAAATTTCTTGGCACAGGCTCGACGAGGCTCAGGAAGGAACAAGGACCAGACGCTGGCAAGCTCAACCCAAAAGTCTGAGAAGCAAGAAGGTTGGTCAACTGAAAGCTCCTAACTTTCCTATATACAATTAACAATTTGATGCTTTGCCAAGCATTCTATTAAGATAGAATTAGAAATTATAGTTACCTGTGATTAAGAAAAAATATTGGGTAGAAAAAAATAAGGAAAGAAAATAATTGTTATAAGGATATAACAACTAAAAAATACTATGTTAAGAAAATGTAAATTAAACAAATGCATCAACACATATTTTACTCGTACTCGTATTGTACTGTGCTGTAATGGCTGTAAGGATATGGATACCACCTCTTAAGCCATTTGAAATATCAGATTCTTCTTTTATTATTAAGAGTCAGCAGCTGCTGTTACACCGCAGAGTATGTCGATAAATTAGTCAAATGGGTGCTAAGTGTTAGCTTAGTATTTAAGCGACATAAAAATGTTGCAACATTGCAAAATTCGAGTACTGCAGTCTGCAGATGCCGTTGTAGTCACAGGAGGAATGTCGTTTGACCTTCACCTGAAATTCCAATGGCCAGTATCTTTGGGCTGCACTGAGGACAAAGACGACTATGGGCTGATGATTTTCTGTACTCGTATGTATCCTGTGTGCAAGGCATTTGAAAAATTTATTTGAAAATATTTATGCCCGTCAAGGATGCAACGACAGCTTCTGTCCTAACATGGAAAGTGTCTGCGATCCCTAACATGATGTGCTGCCAAAAACATTTTTAATAATTTAGCACACATATTTTCACATCTTTGAAAGCATTCACTTTGAAGGCAAGGAAGGACTTCGGGCAGGTATTTGTACCTTTTTCGGGCTGGAAGAGAAGTGAAGTGAATTGAGGGAGGCGTCTGCCAACTGTCGATGTACGAGTATGAGTACTCCTACCGCATGAGGCATCTGGGAATCAGTGCCAGTCGGTGTGTGTGCCGATGACGGCAGTGTTGAGTAATGCGAAACCAATTTTCGACACAGCAGCAGTAGCAGTGTTTAAAATTTCAAAAGATGACACACCTTTGAAGTGAAGAGTCATTGCAGCAACCTTGTGAAACATGAGCAGCAGCTCACTGAATGCTCCGGGCACATTATTGAGCCTTACGCAAAGTCACAAAGTAAACAAATTAGTGGCATACACTTAGAGCCACAGAGCGGATTGGTCCCCAGAATATCTGTTAGCGACTTAGCAAAAACTGTTAACTATCCCTTTGATGTAGCACATAACACATAACTGTGCCCTGGGTTACAGCAACTCTAACTCCAATTCCCACTTCCAGCTTTAGCTTCAGCTGAACGTTAACTCATTATGCATAGTGCAACAGCAGCTCCGACATTTTAATTGAATTTCAATTCAGAACGCAGACTTATTATGCAGTAGAGCCCTTTATGCAGTAGAGCCCTATTCGCTGACATTTACCGAGCACTACACCGAGAGTGTAAAACGGTTCAAACTTTCCTTACAAACTTTATTTCGATTAGACCTGCGATGTAATCTAAAGAGGAATTCTTTCATACTGAGTCTCCATCGATTATTTTCTTACTTGACTGTGAAGACTCGAATATATACCAAAAAACTACTTTACGAGGTAAAAGTCTTTTCATGCGCCCGAATTTCTGATTGTCAAATATGCGATAAAGGATATTCAATATTTTACAATATTTTATATATAAATATTTATTATTTTTGATAATTTTATAATTGTATTTTAACTATAACTAATAATCTTTCTTTTGACTGCTTTTAGTTGACTTTATATAAATAAAATCAATAATTTTTGATTATATGATAAATATTGATTAAATTTCGACCACTGTGCGAAAGTAGTTATATTTAATTTGCTGTAGCAATGAGAGAATTGCGAGTACAGCTTCTACGAGCTAACATTCTTACATCATTTGGCTTGTTTTTTGTTTATTTGTATGTTTGTTTGTAGCTTTGTCCCTATGTTTAGCCAGTGCAAACACAAACACGCTTTTACATCATGCGTCGTTTCAAAATTGAATTTTAATACACAAAAGCAGCCGTTGCCTGAAGTCTCATTCTGTTATCTGTTTTCTGTTTTCCGTTAGCCGCTTTCCATCTCCCGTCTCCCGTCTTTCGTATTCTATCTTTCGTCTTCAGCGTGTGTGGTTGAATATGTCGGCTTGTCACGGCTGTGTCTTCTTAACCAAACACGGTCCTAGACAATGGGGCTCTTGAGTTGGTATCTTTGGTGTTTCTCTTTTTTTGCGGGCATCACAATTTTTGTGATACAAAGAATTTGTAAGTTCGGGGCAATTGCATTATCATCCATTTGGCATTAGCTCTTTATACACATGCAAAATTATCTGTAAACGTAATTCTATTTACCTGACTATGCACTCAACTTCAACAACTTTATGCCATGCTTATTGATTTAAATACCCTGTAACAAAATTTCATTATACGAATGAACAGCTGAAAAGTTCAGTATATCATGCACAGATCAATGTTATCTCAAAAACACGGTATCTTCGACTTGTCTACTGAGAATGCACATGTTTCCTAAATAAATTTTGCAACTTTAGTAACAGCAGCTAGAGTATAAACTGAGTTCTATCTTTTTATCTTATTGGACATTTTTATTTATTTACAAAAAATGCATTTGCTTCTTTGCTAGCTGTTTTATTTTTACAGCTAACCCATTTGTAACTATTGCTCCACGGAGGAAAAGAGCAAAAGGAGCAAAAGAACACTCGCAACGAAATCAAGTAAAAATTTTGAAATTAAATTTTCAAGTAACTTTCACTGAAGCGCAGTGCAAACTAAATAATTCATGGAAGCAATGTAAAGATGGGCGGGTATTTCAAGTGGGCGTGCCATGCCAGACAAACACGCACACACACACACAGACTGAGGACAGGTGTGCGAGGTGGATGAGTGTGTGAGCATATTTAAATAAGCAGCAGTCAACGTCAGCTCAAATTCTCATTCGCATTCGCATTCGCATTCTCTTTTCACTTTTGCTAGCATTCAGTTAACTTTTAGTTAGCTACAAGGAACCGGACCATATGATAACAGCATTCAAGAACCCTTTTTTTTTGGGCAGGGAGAGCTTTTCAGTGTACTGCGCTGCCATCGTCATGCCAAAATAGGCAAGTTCACTCAGGCAAAGCAATTGCACAAATGGCCAATTCTACTCGTAAGTAGAATTTTGTTCGTTTGAGCGGGTTTCGGTTTAGGTTTTTGGCAGTTACCAGTTCCAGTTACCACTTGCCATTTCCACTGCCATTGCCCGAAGGATAACTAGGGGAGAACTAACTGAAATTTAAGGGAGTGATGGGAGTGTGTGTGTGTGCTGGTGTGTAACGAAGCATAGATAAAATAAACAAAACACACAAATAAATACGTTGTTGCCTGGCCAAAGTTTAAAATGCTAAGAAAAATTGAAATAAAAGTTTACTCTGCAATGTACACTGATAACATCTAAGTTAATACCCTACAGAGCAATTTCCTCCCGCAAGCTGTCAAGTTAAACATACTCTGGCATTTGCATAAATTTAGCTCTAAATAATTGAACATACATATATAATTTTTAAAATAGTTACATCAAAAGTGTCTCTGGTAGTTCCTATTTGCAATCACATAATTAAAACTTGACCTTAATGTAATTTTTAGTACATCATATCTTATTGCAAGCCTTAACTTTCTCTAGGGAATACCCTTGGATAATCTTGCGTAGTTATAGTAAACTTACTATTCTTATCTTAACCCGAATCTTCCCAGCGTTACCATATGGTAACAAGCAATAGGCATTTACTAAAACTTTATTTTTAGACAACATATTAACGTTAGATTAACTTTTATTTGATATTCTAGAAGTAAATTGTTGTCTCTAACTAATAAAAAGTTGATTGAACAAATCTCTTGAAGTTAGCTGATCGAAAAATGAGCTTTAAGTTGCTCATTATATTCTGCAGTGCAAAAAAACGGCATTTGGCAATTCGTCGCAAGTAAATTTAAGCCGTTTGACTAATTTTAGTACTGAACTATATGCAATGCACACATCATTACAAAGGTAAAAGAGTGCACTTATTAATTATGAAAAAAATACTAAATAAAAACCACTTTTTTTCGCTTAATTTGCGTTTTTTATTTTCGTGTTACCATATGGTAACGCTGGGAAGTACAGGGTACAGGTTTTTTCCATACATTTTTTCGCTTTTAGGTATTGTTTTGTTTACAAAATATGATTGCTCCTATGGCAGCTATATGATATAATGGTCCGATTTGAACCAAATTTGGTCAGGATGTGTAGCAACATATAAGACACACATTCTAAGAGTTTGGTTGAGATATCTCAAAATAGAAAAAAGTTTTTCATACTAAAGGTGAATTTGACCCCGATTGTTCCTATGACAGTTGTGTTATATATACGATATACTGCACCGATTTGACCCAAATTTGGTCCTATATATCAAGGAAGAGCCCCCCTGTTGAGTTAAGTTGTGTTTATTAGACTTTTTCTCAAACATTTGTATTTTGTAGCATTAAGAAAACCTGTACCCTGTACTTCCCAGCGTTACCATATGGTAACAGCCGAAAAAATGGTCCTGTCGATTATCCTGACAAGGACAAACAAAATGAATATGTTTTTCGGATTCAGCGAACTCAAATTTATCAGTCCTGAAATTTTCATTAAGAAATTTGAAAAAATGTTGCTCAGGACGATTCGGGTTAATGACACGATCTGAATATCAGCTATAATTATTAAAGTTTTATAAATGAAATAGATTTCCGGATATCTGTGATTGTTGATCCCATACAATGCATATAATGTCGACAATCATTATGAATTGAACGGTCAATTTTAAGTTACGATAACTTCTTTTATTAATTTAAAACTGGCATTTGGCATATTCATGTAGATAGGACACTAGACACTGAGAGGGACGGGGAGCGTATTTGCTTGTAAAACTTAAGCACATGTGACCCGAGCTGCTTTATGCTTAATTGAGTATTATCATTGTTGCACAGAGTCACCAGTGAACACCAGTGAACAGTCGCTGGGAGTGGGATTGAGAGTGGAAGTGGGAGTGGGAGTGAGAGTGGGAGTGAGAGTGGGAGTGAGGGATGCAGGCCAAGTCATGTCTACAAGCAGAAGCAGCCTCTGTTTGCTTAATAGCATGGTCAGTAAATTTAATTAACTTCCCTTAAGGATACATGCAACATATAATAAAGGCACTGCACAGTCAACACAGAATAACACAAAAAAGCAACAGGAAAAAAAAAGAAACAGAAAGAAAAGAAATCAAGTTCAGATGACTGTCCCTGCTTCTGTTTCCAGTGTCCCGTGTCCCGTGTTCCGTGTCCCGTGTCCCGTTTTCCATGTCCCGCTTCTCTGGCTGTCGCGTCCATCTTTGGCTTCAAGTTGCACTGGGATTACACACATGTACGACGTCGCACGGACACAAGTTGACTGGCTGGCTGTACGGCTGTACGGCTATACAGCCCTGTAAGGTCTTGTCGTTGTCCTTTGAGATGTTGTGCAAACAAGCAGCTTAATGTCAGTCGACACAAGACACAAGACAAACACAAACACAAACATATATGTACAGTACAGAAATTAACTTCTTTTTGATGAGCATATGTTCCGCAGACAACAAAACGTTGCCTAAAGAGTCTTCCAAGCCCTCGAAGGAGACAACCGCATTCTGCAGACGCGGTATATCAATGCCTTCAAATTATAGTCGTTTCTATTTCATTGCAACATCTTGTGCATCCATCCAATTCAAAATGCCAGTTCAACTGCCCTTCGATCTCAGCCGTTTCCTATGCATTTTTTTGGGCATTCGCTTTTAACCCGCGATTCATAATTCATAGCATGCCCACTTTGCATGCCAAACGACACGTATCCGTAGCCGTATCCGTATCTCTGTTGCAGTCCCTGACCCCTGACCCTGTGGCATTCTCTTGTCTGGCCACGTTTCTGCCATAACAAATGACAGGCTGCAGATCCCGTGGTCCTTGTATGCATCTCCAGATATCATTGAAAGGGAACAGTAACTAGAGTAGTGGGGTGAATCCACTCTGAGTTCCAGTTGATCAAAAAAACAAAACAAAAAGTTTAATGATGTGAGTTCGGGCTTGAAAGCAGCCTTGTATCGTGTATGACTCCGTTCGGTTAAGTGAGTTAATCATATTCCCTCAAGAGGTTTTCCTTTTTAGAGGTCCTTTACTGTTGCGGGTATTTAAGTAGGTGTGTCAACCAAACTTCATTGAAACAAGCAAGAAAGCTTTAGCCAATTTATTCACAAATTTAATATAGGGCATAACAATCAACCGAATTTGCTTATGCCAAAAAATATACATTGAAGAAAAAAACATTCGTATATTTACGTATATTACGTATGTGTTCTCTAGCTAAGGAGCATTTATAATATTGAGAATGGACTCAAGAAGCATTTAATTATGACAGCTCGGTAATGTGCTGCATGATAAGTGATACAGTCAGCCGAATAAGTATTCCATCTGTGCCATATCTGATGCATGCAATCAAAGTCAAGCATGCACGACTGTCGACTATCGGAATAAGTCATTTTGTGGGGACATACGATATATATGGACATATATCAGCAGTCACACATACCCATAGAATAAGTTGATGTGAGTGGAAATGTAGAATTAATGCGGCAGTTAACATTGCGGTTAGCGGCCATTCATGTTGTCGCATTGCCTACAGCCCATGGGAATTTGGGGGCGTGGTAGGTTGCAAGTTGGAAGTTAGCAGTTGGCAGCTGCATTTAACACTCAGCGAGTGTTTCCTACAGACTGTCAGACACAGCTAATGTGTGCTGGCGTAAAGTTTAAGTTGACTGCCAGTAAAAGCCATTTAAAATTACGTGCTTGGATTTCTGTCCGCCGTGGTCGCTTCCTAGGTGCTGTTATTGAGCGCTAGCGTACGTGGCCAACTAAAAGAAAACCAACGTCCGACCAACGACCGACCGACGCACCGACGGACGGACCGACGACGACGACAGGCGCCTAACCAAAGAAGTTGCAGTCAGCCGCCCAGGTTTGTCATTTTGCCACTTTTGGCTACAATTTCTTGTTCGTGTGTAGGGTATACGTTTTTGTACGTATATGGGAGCGACCTGTACAGGCAACCTGACAACGTTGCACATAATTTTCACATAAACGAAAGCCTAATATAAAAATTCTATCAAATCGTGACCAGCAAGCGCAAAGCGTTTATCAAAAAATGTAACAAAAGACTTTTAAAAACGTTCATTACAAAACGCGTATACAATGTGAAATCTAATTTAAAGTCAGTAAAAAGGATAGTTGCTTATCATTGAGAATCCTTTAAAAAGATGCTATGCAAAATTTAAGAAAATATTATTATTTTCTATAAGTTCGTAGTATAATAATAAGTAGTAAAGTTTGTTGTAATAAAAACCTTCCGCTGCTACGCAATAAATAAATCATTTGCAAAAATGTTGCGCCAGCATCGACATCGACATTTTAAGTGTTGCTCATTGGCTTGTGATTACTTCTGGCCTTTGGCTCCACTGGGAATAGGAGTAGGAGTTGGAATTGGAATTGGAAGCAGTTGCTATGTGCTGTAGCAGCACAAAAAATTTAATGAGCTGGTAGTCAACAAAATCCACGCTTTGCCTTTTTTTTTTTGTGTTTATGTCCTTAGTTCCTTTTGTCCTTTCTGGATAACTTTTTCAGAGCCCCGAAAAACTATGTTCACCAAAATTTGTCAAATTAAATTGCATACACAGAGGGTGAGGAGTTGTTGCTGTTGTGTTGTAGCGGAGCAGAGCGGAACGGAGCAGAGCGGAACAGAACGGAGCAGACATCACAATGTCAGGCCGCAAGTTTCCTTCTTTAGATTGAATTAAAAAGTTGACGGGCGCGCGTCCAACAAATGCCGCAAATTAATGTGCATAGCTGTTGTTGGCGTTGGCTTTTAATTAAAATTGTTTACTAAATATGCTTGAATTTGTGTGCGGTCCAAAAGGGTGTCGACTGCTTTCTCATTGTGTTTGTGTGTGTTGTAAGAGGTTTTCAGTTTAAATCAGAATCAGGTCAATGCACAATTCAATTTAAGACGTAGTCAGTCAGTCAGTATAAAATCAGCTTTGTTACCAGTGTGACAAATGTTAATTATGACATTGCCCTCATCCCTCGCAAGTTCTGTGTTTTGATGCATTTAATAAGGCTCCAAGTTACATTGGGCAAATGGCAAAATGCATTACTTACAATGATTATGATGTTAGTGTTGTTGTTGTCTCTACTTTTGCTTCTGTTGCTACATAATTCAGCTCGACATGAACTGACAATAAAATTTAGTGCTGAGCGCACATAATAAAGCCGGCCATCGCAGAAAGCGGAAAGCAGATCCATCCTCCATCCTCCATCCTCCAGTCTTCATCCTTTATTCTTCAGCCCTTGACTGCCATGCCATGCCAGCTGGCCATAAGCAAAGGGCTAAAAAACTAAAAACAAAGTCATGCGGCCGGCATTAATGAAAAGCATGCCGAGAGAGCTAAGAAGCGAGATGGAGCTATTATTGCTGGTACTGCTCCTGCTCCTGCTTCTGCTCCTGCTCCCGGTACTGATCCCGGTACTGCTGCTGCTGCTGCCAGGCTGTAAAACTGTAAGTTGGCATTAAGTTGCAAGCATAATGAAATTATTTCTCTGGCTTGGCGACGCATCGCTGCCACTTTTGCCGCTGCTTGCTGCTTATGTTGTTGCCACTGTCGTTGCCAGAGTTGCCACTGTTACTGCCACTGTTGCTGCTCTGGCTAAGAAGCGCGTCGGCACATAAATACTTCATGCTTAATTGTCCTTTTGGGTGCAATTTCAAACGCTGCTACGCACATACAGTGGCAACAAACAGCAAAAGAAGCAGTACTCCTAACAATGGCCCTGACAACGAACACGAAGAAGAAGTCGAAGGAGTACTTTAGGAGTAGGAGGACGAAATGTCGATGACAGCTTAAGCTTGAGCTTTAAAAGGTGGAAACCTTCTTGACGCTTACTCCGATGACTTGAACTACTCTTAGCTTGTTGTGGCGAGTTCTTTCTATTTTCTCAATTACGTTAGGAATTCGTTTAATCTGTTGCTGCCTATAGAATTTGAGGTCAATCAATCATTACAATTAATAAAAAATTAAATATAACATAAATAAACTAAAGATCAAATCAAACTTTAATGCAAACAAACGGATGTTATTAAATTTGTGGTCTTACTAAAATAAAAAGCTAGTCTACTTGTTAATATTTATCCAATTGCCAATTTTCGTGTTTGGTTATGTTCCAATATATATCAAATGTAGACCATGTAAAGTTGATTAGGCAATTTATCGAAGGTTTATTTGTCGATATAGACTTACCATAAGTTAAAACATGGCCTAATGATCGGTCATTAGCAGCTACAATTTGCGCGCTGGGCAGAAATTCAATTTTGTCTCCAACTTCAACATTAACTCTGATGCCGTCTATTTCCGGACATAGCGAAAGTTTCTCGTGACTCAAAACTTTGCTTAGCAGATCCATACTCTTACTAAGGGTATTTTTATATTGTTATGAAATATGTAACGCTCTTCTTTCTAACTAAAAAAATAGAGTTTTATTTTGTATAAGATATTTACATTCATTTAGGAATTATATTAATAGTTTGGTTAATAAAACTCAGAAATGCTTATCTTGAACATATCGAATATAGGGTATCTTTCATGTTAGTTCTTGTTTCGGTTCTGCTTATGCTTTTTCTTTTAACTGCTCTTTGTCATCGTCATTTTTATTGCCTGCTTAATTATGAAGTCACTTTACATTGACCCGCTGCTTTCCGCGCTCCATGAAACTGAAAACGATGCAAAATAAATAGTAATAAGTTCGCGCCAAGCCGCTTAAAAGTTAACAGACTAACAAGTTGCAAGTTGAAACAAACTTTAACTTTGTCATAACCTCTTTTTGTTAGAAGCTTTGCTATTTTTTCACAGATGCCAATGAAGGCTTTGCTGTTGCAGTAAGAGAATTTTCACTATTTCTCGTAAATGGTTAATTAGCAATGGTAATGTTCTATAAATACAAATATACATATTGTAATAGAGACTCTGAGCAAAAATTTAAGAGGAGCATTGACGTTAGAAAGCATGCTTTCCACAATCAAATATCCACTGAAATCCCAAAAACAATATTTATTTCCAAGAAAAAATATACTTCTTCAAAGAAATTAAAAAATGTTCTATTGACAAGAAATAGCTTTGCATTTAGACACCTTGGCTGGTTATGAAGGGTGAAAATCATAGGAAAATGACTCATTATCTTGTTGACAACTGCAACACTTGACTTTCAAGTTATTGAAAAGAATCGCAAAGTGTTTCTCACCTGACGACGGTAGATAATGTCGCATGCTGTGTGACTGGATTACGTTTGGGTTAAAGTAACCTAAATCCCAGTGAAACGAGACTTCCATTTAGCCCACTGTACAATGTACACTACACATCGTACAGAGGCTTGACCCACCAACAGGCAGGTGTACATTTTGTCGCCAGCATCCCATATAGAAAACCACATTTCCGGATCTACAGACTTGTACATCCGTCAACGCTGCTTTACACCACACAACACCACTCAACACTACACAACACAATAATTTCCTTCCTCTGGCTACTGCGAATACTGCTAAAACAGCTACTTCGCCCACAAGCTTTCAAAAGTTGTTCTGCTTCTAACATTTTTGCATTTGAGTGTTTACACTTCGTTTGGTCGGGCAATAAAAACAAAGTGCCTAAGCTTTTGAAATGTTGAACTCAAACATTTGATTTGGCACATACGAGTACTCAAACTCATACTCGTATTCATACTCGTACTCTTTCTCGTAAGCAGTGTTTCCGCGTCGTCTTTATCCAATTACTTGGTATACGGTTTTGTTGGCTCACACGAGCTAGAAAACGAGTCAGCAGAACCATCAAATTGTTGGTCGCATGATGTGGCCATAGTTCACGTTAGTCCACTTGTTACATTAATGAATAAATCAACATGAACATCGTTACCAATGCACAGATACAGATACAGCAAAAATTTAAACAGAATTCAAAGTGGAAGTGGAATCCAGCCACGTCCTGGCGCTACTAATGAAGTCCCAGTCTGTGCGCACGTGCGTCACCATCATCATTATCACCATCATCATCGTCATCATTGGGAGAGAGTAGAACAAATGGTTTTGCCTTTTGCTCCAACAAATCAATTATGTGGGATACACACTGATAAAAACAAGGTTCTAAAGTCTACATTTAGAGCTTAGAACTAAGAGTTTTAGTCTACAATTATTTTTCTGGCTTGGTATTTTTCTAAATATATTTCTTTAGCAAGAGTGGGAGTCGAACCCGCGTTTTTCCCAACTATAGCGGTGAATCTAACAGATTACTACGAGACATTTGATGGTTTTACATGAAAATATAACATATTCATATTTTCCTAATAGTTTAAGATGGTCTAATTTTAAGGACAAAATATTATTATATATATGATTTTGGAAGTGGTTTTTTTTCCAGTGCAAGAACAGCACCATCTCATTTAAGGCAGCCACTTCGCAACTCAGCTCTCTTCATTATGCCCCAATGTTATTGTTGTTGTTGTTGTGGCTATTGTTGCTATTGTTGTTGCTGGCGCTGCAGTTTCCATGACAATCAAAAGTTATTTAATGCCCAGCGAGCAAATCACACATGCATACCAAAACTTTGACTGCTCTCCAAAAAATGAAAAATAAAACAACACAAACAATTTACATCAAACTGTTGAAAAGTTATAAGCATGCTAACACCTGTACAGTGTTTAGACCCCCTCCCCTACCTCCGGATGCCTAAACATTTTGCCAAATGTTGTGGCATTTTACCTGATTTGTTTTACACTCGACACACAATTTTGACATTTAACGAACTTGGGTGTAAAAGTTTACAACATATTTTATCATTGACAGGGAATTATGCTACGTTGGACACTCATCTAAGCGTATAGGGTTGTTAATGTCGTTCAGTAATTAACAACAAAGTTGACAACATAATTATGTGAGGCTTCTAATTATACAAATTCATATTATAATGGTATTACTATTGATACAGAAAAACTAATTTTAATTTAAAAGAATTGATATATTTGTGATGTATACGCCATGTTGCACGATTACTAAAGGTATGGGATTAAGTAAAATGACCCATTAACTGAGTTTGCGTGTGCTGACTCCTAGAATTTGGTTAATCCTATCGATTTGTGTTAATAATTGTTATTGACACTGTTCACTAAACTGTTTTTGCAAAGGTTACAGCTCAGACTCTTTGCTAAGAGCTATCGTGTTTTTGCCACGTTCCCAAATTTTATTAACAACAACCACAGCTGTTGTCGCCGTGTTTTTAGTTCTCCCTTCACAGATCGCAGTTCCACAAATTTGTTTTCAGGTTTTGTTTAAATTTGCGGCAAACAGCAAAAGTCCAACTTGAGCTTTTAAGTGGACTTTGAGGTAAATTGTCGCATCCATTCTGTTTTCTCCGTTTGTATGTGGATGTGTGTTCTTGTGTGTTTTCCTTATTCCATGGTGTATTGATATTTCACAAGAAATCAACACACTACATACAAATAGTCAAAAGCACACAAACAATTTCGAAATCCTTCTCGTCTGACTTTGTCACCATTTGCAGCGGAAATGAAAAATCAAATCGAAGAAAGGCACAGGAAATGTAGCTCTTCGTATTGTCACTTGAATTGTTTGTGTGTTTTTGTGTATATACATGTGAATGTGAGTGCTCTCTACTCTCCAGTCTCCACACTCGACTATTTATCTCTCTTTGGATCCATGTGTGTGCTTACCTACTCAGTCCTTTCATAAACATGAAATCGTTTTGTATTTTTTGTATTATTGTCTCTTGTCGCAATCCAGTAAGTTTAAAATACAAGTTCTTCAACATATCGCAGGCTTAAAGAGAAATATTTTTATGTGACTAAAAAGTTCTGTATTTTCTTAAATAATCTGCCATACTTAGCTTAAATAATGGAGAAATTTCTGATAAATGTCAAAAGATTAGTGTATTGTAAATTAAATGTATTATTATTTTATTTGAATACAATTTTATGTTGGTTTATTCTTGGTATTTTGTCTGCTCTTGAGACATCTTTATCGTATTTATCTGTAAGCTTAAAATAAAAACATGTTGACTCCAACGTTTGCAAGAAAATAAATAGAAAAAGAATTCAATTGATTTTAAGTTTGCCTATAACTATTGTTATCGGATATGACATTTACTGAAAGTCTTACAAATCCCTCGCAATGTCAGAAGTAACTAATTTAATGATGAATGCAATTGACAGAAGCTCAGGGAGTTGCATTCGATAATTAGTTGAGTGTACAAGTACGATATGTACATACTACGTAGTATTATGTACAGTGTAAACCTGTGCTGGGAAAACATCTTAGCAGCTGCCACGATTCCCAGAGGTCTGATTGAACAACAAATGATTTAATTAATAAATAAATAAGTGAGTGCGTGTAGAATGTAGAAGCAATCTAGTAATTGCAGATACATTGCACATTGCACAAGTGTGACAAACAATTAATTATTGAGACTCGATTGTGTTCCGTAGAAACTACAATTTCACTTAGTTGTATGTGGTGCAAGTGTTGCATGTGTTGCAACGTGTTTGAGACACTTGCTGACGATTATGCTGCGACATTTGCCATTTGTCATTCGATCTGACGTTTAACTATTGATTCTAACTGAAAATTTCGTTGGCAGATATAAGCTACAGATGCAGTAAATATTAACTTTCTAATATTAATTGCTTATTAATCCGTTAAAAAATATAACTTTAATTTGAACCAAACAATTGCATAATAAATTCAGTAGCACTTTTGGAAAATTTCATATTTATTGCGGTTGAGCTTCAGCTCTAACTTAAACTCGAATTCGAATTGAGAAGCCACAAAACTATTTTAGATTTTGAAGTAGAGGCAGCCACAAACTAGTTTGCCTCTGAACCTGCTAAACGTGCTACAAATATGGCGACGGATGTGCCAGCTGCTTGAATGTTCAATGTGTGGCTCGAATGGTGGAAAAGAGGAGTGGTGAAGTGAAGGAATGGTGGAGTTAGGTATGCGAGGCAACCACAGCACATAGCACACACCACACACCACACAGAAAGTTCCACAATCGAAAATGATAGCTTTAGGGCCTCAAGAAATTTGCCAGCAAGTTGCAGCTGCTCCAGCATCAATCCACTTATAGTGCCAATTTGAAATTGTTTCATTTTGTTGCCAATTTTAGCGAATATTCGTATTCGTATTCGAATTCGGACCCCTTTTGTGGCAATTGCTAATTCGTATAGCATACCTTGAGGCGCTCCATTAAAACGCAATTAGTGCCGATTTAAATACTGACGACAAATACTCAATACTGCTATTTATATTGAGATACTACTACTTGGGCTTTTTAAGCTTTTGAGTCTGCCCACGGCGTTTTGACGGTTCATTATTATTTTGGCACTTTTTTTACTTGCTTAAGTTTTCGCCTTTTTCTTAATGCTTTCAACACAAGACAATCAGGTTCATAATACAGCAGTTCTATTATTCTTTAAATCAATAAAAGCATGAACATAAACGAATCACACTTAAACGGTTCAATCAATCGTGAAATTTGTTCATTTTCGCCAGCCAAGTGCATAAGCATATGCATGATTGCGTACGTCAGTCTCATTGTGTGTGTGCGTGTGTACTTGTGTGTGCGTGTGTGTGTGACCACGACAGACGTCGCGACGCTAAAAGGTATTTCAAATTATATTGAAATATAAATACAAATGCATTGGGCGCATAAACAACGCAATCAGGCGCAAAATATGCGCGTAGAGAAGCGAAGTGAATTCCTAAAGTTGATAGAGCCAGTACTCGTGAAGGGAAATGTTACCTGAATATGCTCGATTTCGAGAAAGAACAGCAACACGAAGAAAAATCTAAGATCTAATTGCAACTAAATCTATTATTTTTCGATATACTTCGATTATGGTTTTTATGTTTTGATATATAACTCGATTCAAAGTTTAAATTTATGTCACTTATTTGCTCAAAGGGTTCCATTTCTAGTTTTACGTTTTAGTACACAAACGAAAAAATGGATTTAAAAAAAGGTACAAAACTATATTCATTTTACTTATTTTTTGAGTAACAGGTATAATTCACATTTGTCATTGAATTTATCTATTTTTGTTTTCATATAATAAACAAGTATGTGTATTTCTAGACTAGCTTTACGTATGACTATATATATCTAGTGAACAGAGTTTGCCTTTTCATAATGAGAAATAATTTTTAAAATTTAATTTTAAGAAAATTTTAGACATTGTCTGTAGTTTTTTTTTAGTAAAATTAAAATGGCTTCTGGTGGTACCATAATTCCACCGCCGAGTCCCAGTTCGCTCCTCTTTGCGCGTAACTTCTTTCGAGCCTTTAACGAGGCGGAGGAGGTCAGGGCCAGTAATATAATGGTATCACCAGCGGCAGCCCGCAGTGCGATGACTCTAGTGTTTATGGCTGCTGGCGGTAAAACCGCCGTCGAGTTGCGCTCGGGACTCGAGCTGGGCACGCATAAGAAGCTGGAGATTGCCCAAGAACATGCTGAATTCTTGAGCAAGGAGTGTGTGTGCAGTGATAAGGGAGTCTCAATGCGTCCAGCAATAGGACTCTTTGTCAAGAACGATCTGGAGTTGCGGCCCGACTTTAATATGACGGCTCTGGAGTTCTTCAATAGCCAGGCGGACAACTTGAACTTCTCGGATGCCCAGAATGCACTGCGCCATGTCAACAAATGGATTGAGCGACAAACATTTCATACGGTACGTGATCTGTTTAGTCCGGCATCTTTCGATCTTAAATCAAGCATCATTTTGGTCAACTCTCTGTACTTTCGTGCCAAGTGGGCCAAGCGCTTTTCTTTGGAGAACACTTTACTGGATGATTTCTGGATTAACGATAAGCAGAGAATGCAGGTGCTAATGATGCGACAGGTGCGTAATTTCCATCCCCAAATAGTGAGTCACTAGCAGACAAATTTCAAAAACAAGAATTGTGAATTATATGCAGGTTGGTCAGTTTCGCTATGGCGAATCCCGGAAGCTCAAATCACGAATTCTTCAGCTGCCCTTTGAGGAATCAGACATAAGCATGCTGCTAATTGCTCCATACGATGTTAATGGATTAGCGGAGCTTGAGTTGAAACTACAAGAATTTGATTTGAGCCAGGTGGCAATGAAGTCGATAATGCATGATGTTGATATTATGGTGCCTAAATTTCGGATGGAATGCGATGTAGATCTGAAAATGCCACTGCAGAAAGTAAGTTTACTTTATGCTATGTTACATATGATTTTTATATGCCTTAAGCATTATTATTAGATGGGAGTCACCCGAGTCTTTGAGCCTGGTAACGCCGACTTAAGCGGACTATTTACTAAGAAATTTTCTGGACTGATTACGGAGGCAAAGCAAAAACTTTATTTAAATGTGAACGAGGCGGGCTGCGAATCCGATGCTAACACACGTATGTCTAGTTTTTGATTTATTATGTGAATATTATTTGATAGTTTCTTTTATTTAATTTAGCTTTTCATGCAGCTGCAGCAAGCTCAAAGCCGGATCGTAAGATTTTCAAGGCAAATCGTCCATTTGTTTTGGCCATATTCAACAATAGAAACGCATATTTTATGGGTCATTTTGTCAAGCCCTGATTAGCACAGGCTTTGAAATGCGTAATTTGCAAATATATTCATGAAGTGCCCATAAAATCAATTGCAAATTTTTTTTTCAAACCTCGTGTCGTTTTCGGTATCAGGGCTTTTGTAATTTGCCAAGCTAATATCCAATAAAATTTTAATTGTTCCACAAATTCAACAAAATCAACGGCGATACCATATTTATATAGGACAAATACATTTTTGAAAATAGTCGTAAATGGAAACATTGCAAATGGGGATCTTATATATTTACATAAATTTATAAATTATTATAACAATTGCATTCTACAGACATATTTTAAAATATGTATACAAACACACTTTGTAGTAGCACCGATAGGTCAATAAATGAAAACTTATAAACAAGTCTATATAATTTGATAATGTGGAGTTGTGGAGAAATTTCAGTTCTCTACATAATCAGTCAGTCGGAACTTATTTTAAATAGATAGCGACATAGTACAAACTCTACTGCCTGACAACAGCAACACTTAAACAAATAGAGGAGTAGCAGAAGAGCAACAAAATTCAACAAATTGGAAACAAAACAGGCTGGTATAGAGGGTAGTAAAATAAGAGGTACTGCTTCGACTGATCATTGGAAATTTCGCAGATATGAAAAGAGCCAACTTTCATTGGTTGTGACTGTGACTGTGACTGCGAATGTGAATGTGAACAATGAACGGCAGACGGCAGAGGGAAGAGAAGAGAGAAAAGAGGAAAGAGAAATGAGAAATGAGAGAGTGGTACGTGAAGGCTGCTGAACTAAATGAAAAGTTGAAAGCAGCAAAAGGAGCGTCATTGGAATTGCCTTATTGCCATTTCTTCTGGCAATTGCTATACAAGTTGTTAGCCAATTTTAAATACAACTGCTGCCACTGACAGTAATCAAGATTGCATGGCGGTGCTGGATACAACAATGCCAAATGTCATTTGGCGGGGTCCAACAATTGAAAAATAAGTAATTTCACAACTGTAGTGAACTCTCTTCTCTCTCTGAACAGAAGGAACAACAGCAGAGGCAGCTGGGACAAGTACAAAACGCGAATCGTCCTCTTTCCCTATTCCCCTTTCCCCTTTCCCGCTGGAGTCACGTCCGGTTGCAAACTTTGCCGTCCAATTCATCGATGATTTTTGTAGACCGCCTTATGACATCGACATCGCCATCGACATCGCTATTCAGAGTGTCTGCCATTGATGGCAACTGCCGGGCTTTGTGGCAAATGTTTATCTTTTGGTTTGCTTTGGTCTGCTTTGGTTTTGCTTTTGCTTTTGGTTTGCTTTCGCATCTTTCTTGATTTTACTTATGCCTCTAGGCTGCCGACAGCGTCATCAAAACGGATGTGCAGCTGCACAAACTTTGTCCCAAAGGGACAATTTTAACAGACTGGAAATTGTGTTGGGTTCCTCAATTCCTCAATTCGTTGTGTAATTTGGATATGCTAATGTAATGTCACAGTAATGAAATTACTACAAAATAGTACAAGTGAGCAAATGTAATGTTGAAATTTTTGTTAAAAATGTATTGCTAGTAAGTTTGTTAATACTAGTTTTTTGTTTTCTAACATTAAGAATTTTATGTTCTCGTCGCATTTTTGTGCCCAAAATATTTGGTTCTAAGAAATTTAATATTTCTAAAAAAAAACAAAGATATAAATTTAATTACCGAAATCTACCTTAAATTTTTTTTTCGCTTAGTTGTAGCTTTCAAGCAAAATTAGTGAGTTGGCAGCGGTAATATGAACAGACCTGTCCTTAGCCTCGCTTATCGCTTATCACTCAGCTGCAGCTTGAACATCGCTTAATCCAGCGTGTGTGTGTCGGACCGTGTAAATTGCTGCCATCTCTTCATAATAATAAGCCGTCATGCAACCTCAACCCTAACGGCATGATAGTTGGTTACGTATACGCGGCGTTGCAGCGGCGAGTTTCAGCTATGCGTGCAAAAGATTGCTCTTAATTTCAAATGCACGGCAGCGAATTGCAAGTCAGATGCGTCATCGGTGGGGCAGGGTGAGAAGGGGTGGGGAATGGGGAATGGGGGAGTCAACTTATCCCATTTGCAAAATTCCGCAACAAAAACTGTAAGACTCAACGAGTCGGACAGGTGATTTAAAAGCCATTTGTCAGCAGCAGGCAAAATGACGATGACGACTTTTGCTTCCTTGAATGTCAGGCAGTTTAAGAGAGAGGGGTGATTGGCTTGGGTCAGTGAAATTATTCAAATTATCTTTTAGTGAAATTTTACTGTCAGGTGCCGTCAGGCAGTAGCAACAAAAGGACCGACGGACCGACGGACCGAAGGAAGACCAGACGATTGCAGCAGTTACAGTTAACCCTGAAGCAGCAATCAAACGGCTTTAGTAGCATTCTTTTATCGCGCAACCTCATCCAGACTCCAAACATGTAGTTGCCATGTGCCACCCCAAGAAACAGGCAACAGCAACCGACAGCTAACAGTCGACAGCCCTCTGGTACGGCTGGTACTAGCAAATTATGCAGTGAATTGACACAAGAAAATAAAAACTTATAACGAAAGTGTTACAGCGTTGCATTTAATGCACTGTTGATTTATAGATTGTGGATATTGGGAAGCTCAGCAGTTGTGAATGATATCTTGTGAATATTAAAATTAAATTCGCCAATGATTTATATGAGCGATACTTTGACAAGTAACCTATGGTGGTGAATAGTAACCAGTGAAGTCACTAGTCTTTCACCAGTGAGCCGTACTAGAGGGAGGCTGCTGTGTCCTGTTCCTAGTCCTCTGCTGTCTACACTCACTACAGGTCTTGTTCTTGCTGTTGTTGTTGTTGTTGTTGTTGTTGACGACAATTGTAAATCCCATCTATTATAAGTGCTTCTTACCACTTCGTCGTCGAGCATTGACATTTGGCTAATGGCAAAAATGTCACCAAAATGCAGACAAACAAGAAGCTGCCATGACAGCAGCTACATCTCGATGTAGCGACGACATTAGAGCAGCTCAGCATCAGCATCGGCTTCAGCTGACGACTCTGCTTCTTTCTGCTTTGCAGCATTTATTACTCTATTTACAAACATTTTGGCCATCTACTTACAAGTGATACCAAATATTGTCGAATCTTGTGTTGATAACTCTGATCCCTTTTTAGCACCCAACAGCTTGTTTCATCTCCCAAAGCATCTTTCTATTTATCTTGTTTCAATAAACCAAATCAAATAATTATATAGAAATGGTTGCCCTATCATAATTAACTTAATTAAACATACATACTCTTACATTTTATAAAATTTTATTTTAATGGGAAGAAGATATAAATATAATTTAATAGATATCTTATTTAATGTTTAAATTTAAAATAAATATTTTTATTTTATTTGCAAATTAACTGCATTAAGCAATAAACACCACATATAGTTAATAATGTAGTGGGTCACTAAATTTATGAAACCAAACAAAAAGAAAAATATTTTTAAATGCAACAAATATTTCATTAAACAGTAGGAACCCATTGAGTGTGAGTTGCAAATCAATGGCAATCATAAATCAAACACAATTTGATTCATTGATTAGAATGTGTGTCTTTGATTGCGTGTGCGCGTGTGTGTGTGTGTGTGTATGTCTGTGTGTGTGTGTGTATCTGCTTTAACACACCTATTTAATCAACCCAAACCCCAATGGCAATTGATTAATAACAACAATGCACAGCATGGTATATTCCCAACTAAATTACCCACTCGAATGTGTGCCTAATGGTAATCTGCAAGAATAGCATGAAAATCTTATAAAGATTTACCGATAAAACATTTTTGCCATTTAGCAACAATTGAAAATGCTTTACTCTGTGCACACAAAAGCAATTAACTTTACTATTCGATAAAATCATAAATATATATACTCGTGTGTATTCGGTCCTTAATTGATAGGGACACATTGTAGCTGCAGCAACAACAAAAACCATCTAAAAATATACAAAATTCTTACACAAAATACAAAGTGTCATGTCCGTGTCCGTGTCCGTGTCGGTGTCAGTGTCCGGGTCACATTTGTTATGACAAGTGATGTCGACATCGTTTTTGTTTGCATTTTGTATATTCTCAAATTGTTTTTTGTAATTACACTCAAGTGTTAAAGTCGAAAACTTGCAACTCAAATGCAGTTCATCGTATCTTTAATTGGAAACGAAACAATTACTCATTAGCATAACATTCTGCCTACCAGATTCTGCCAGATTCTGTTAGATTCTGCACTTTCGAGTAACATATGCGCCAACATTTCAATCTGTCAATCAGTGCAAATTTGGCAACACGCAACAAAACATTTGCCAGTTGCATATGTCAGTTTTGTAGTTGTTTGTTCTATGTTGAATGCAAATGTCTCCGTCGTTTCTCCGTCGTCTTCTGATCACCCGAGAGTAAGAATCTGCTTTGATAACTCCAAAGTTCTGTCAAACTTTTTTTGGAAACACATATTACACGTTAAAAAAATTTACAAAATTATACTATAATTAAATAGTATTGTAATTTTGTTACTATGCAATGTTGAAAAAAAAAAAATTTTTCTAATTTTTGTACTCTTAATACATATTTTTGGTTTGACTTTTTAAATGATTCCTTATATTGGTTTTTTAAAATTTTAGTTCTATTTTATTGTCTCTTTCCTTAGGAAATAGTTGATTAGTTAATTCTATACGTTTTGTTCTTCTTTTATGCTCATTTCTCATGTATATATCCTATTTTTGCTCGTATCAAAAAAGCAAATGTACAAGAATAATTGTATGAAATAAAAAAAGGGATTTGCATTTTAGATTCCCAGCATTCACCTTTTATATGTTGTTGATTTTTGTTTGTCATTAGAGCGAAACAGAAGCAAAAGCAGACGGAGAAGGAGCAGTAGAAGTAGCAACAATAATATTTTGTTCTGCGCTGACAGACGAGCTGTGGGACCTGGAAATAACCTCGGAACTGAGAACTGGAAACTGGGACCAAAACCTGGACGCACAGATAAGAAACGGTCTGCATAAATGCAGCAGTTGCGAGTGGACACTGAATGAATGTCAGCAACGGTTGGCAGCTTGTCACAGACAAAAACTAATACTTAAGACAATTTTTTATGACAGCATAAGACCCCCACAATACCCAGCAGGAACACAGGAAGAGACGCAGCAATGCTGCCTTCTTGTGACGGATGATTTAAAGTTTTGGCCATTTTGTTAGACCTCAGTTCATGAACATGTCTGTCTGTGTTTTTTGGTGTTTAGTTACATTTTTGTCTTTACTTTGTATGGAGAATGGAATGGAAGAAAGGAAATGCGGGACGGCAGGACGGCAGGAAGGCAAAGAGAAAGGGAATCTGATGAAGTGCCAGCATTGCTTTAAAGTGGGTAATATATTTTTATGATTTCCTGCCTCCCTTAATGAGATTTGGCTAAACAATGTTTTGTCGTAACTTTTGTAAGTCGCTTTTTATTTGCGCTCATTTTGAGGTAATGCTACAAGTTTTATGTGTTGTGATTTGCTTTGATTGATGCACCACATATTTTATTTTTATTTTTTTTTGTACCAGACAATCTGAACGCGGATTGTCAACGGCAATTAGCTAAATTAGCACAGAAATCACATTCAAAAACAAAAGTTAAAAAAAATAGAATCTGGCACTTATTGCCACTTATTGAATGAAATATTTGAAAGGTGCTACTTAAAAAGTGAATTATCCTCATGTAACAGTATTGTTTGAATATTCTTGACTAACAATGCGAGTCGTAAGGAAATACAAATTTCTTAGAGCTATTCAAAAGCAAATATTCATGAAATACAAAAAATTAGATAAAATTGTCGTCTTTTCTTATTCTCTTACCTTATTCAGCTAGTGTCATCTGAAAATTATATTCTTTTTTTTTTATGTATAACACCGCACACATTCTGTGTGTGTGTTTGTGGCAACATGCAAATTTTCATTTCGCTACTCGAAAACATAAAATGCAGCAGCCAACTAGGAGTATTTGCGCAAAACAGTAGCGCAGTGAAAAGCGAACAGCTTGTCTAATTGTAATCCAAGTTGTAAGTCGTTTAAAACAGACAACGAGGACGATGGCGAGTACTCGAATTAATTACCCTCGGAAGTTGCTTGCTAACAACGCGCAGCGAAACGGAACGGCATACGGAAATGCCAGAACAGACCGGGCAGGACCGTACCGTACCGGACACTACCGGACCGGACCGGACTAGACTGGAGCAAGCTACGGGCTCCGTTACAGATTCAGATTCGTATTCGCATTTGTACTTGGACGATCTGTGTGGACTTTGCGTTTTGGCAATGTCATCATCAACGCGTTGAAAGTTGAGTTTGAGTTGGAGCTTGTGTACGGCAGTGTTGAAGTCGAGTGGAGGTCGGGTGGTCGGGTGATCGGGTGGTCGGGTCTTGTGGCCGCAGTCCAATGAAATTGCGACCGCAATGTCCCTCCATCTGACTTTCTGTGTGTTGTTGTGTGTATCTGTGTGTTGGTGACGTGCAAATGAATGCAGCGGAAATGAAATGAATTCGTTAGAGGCCGCAAAAAAAAATCTGCTTACAGCTTGCTGCATGCAACATTCAGCGTTCAACGAGCTGCGAACATTGCAAACGGTTTGCAATTAATGAGCGCCTGCTGCTATGCAATAAAGAACTACATAAAGCTGTGAAATCTCTGGAAAAAATAGACCAGTTTTAAGTGTAAATACAATTTGGCGTAACTGCTGGACTACAACTGTCAAAATCACATCATAAATATCATATGAAAATTATGCGTAAAGGTATTAAGGACTCACATTCAGAATAAAGCTTTTAATTTCGAAATATCTAATTTGTATGAATAGTTAAGAGGACTATATATTATCTCAAAGGCAAGCAAATGGAAATTGTGTCCACCTCTACATATTCCTTTGTCATTTGCCTTCATGCACTTGCGCCTTTGAACAGCTTAACATAATGAGCTCAAATTAAAATCTTGTTAAAAGTGCTGATAAAAATATAAAAAAGTCAAAAATGCAAGTAGTACGCACGACATTTGCTAGGAGAGCTGCTCACGATTTAGCAGCCAAGTCAGTTAATCTTGGAAAGCTACTTAAAAGTCAACACAAAAGCAACAAGAACAAGAACAAGATGAAGAAGAAGAAGTAGAGAAGAACGCAGAAAGTGCATCGAGAAGCAGAAGAGCCAAAGAAACTTAATTAGAAAATTATTCGCGCAACTTCAAAAGCTGCTGCCACTTTGGTATTAGAGATGCGTCTTCCTCTTCCTTCATACGAGTGTGTGTGTACACTGAAAGACCAACGCTCTGATTCTTATCCTCCTGAAGGACTTATCGTAAAATATAGATTTAGTCGATTTAAAGTGTATTAAATAATGAATTAAATAGTTTAAACTATTAAAATATTTTTCAAATTTAATAAAGGTATTACAATTTTTGAATTTAATATACTTTAAAGTTAATGTAAAATATGTGTAACTTAAAGATTTACGAAATATTTAAATTAATTACAAAAACTTTTTAGTTTAACTTAAATATTTTGTAATTCTGGTCATTATTATTGTAAAATAAATATGATTTGTCCCTAAAATAAGTATTTCATCTTTGATTAAAGTGTTCTCACTTTGGCTTTACTTTATTCAAGTTAACTATGATATTTGTTTTTTTTTAATATGTATAATTTTCTATCAGTGTATGTGCATGTTTCTGGCTGAAGCTGAAGCTGAATTTAGTGCTTATAATTTGCATATTAAATGTCATGAAGTGATTTTCTAATGAATCAAAAGCCATCAAATTCAGTAGCGACTTTAACTGAACATTTTCAGCAAACGCTCATGCAGTTTTAATGATGGTTTTGTATTAAGGGCTGTCAAATTTGTTGCCTTGGCTGCACTTAGACACACAATTTCACTTCTCTCACTTCTCGCAGTCATACACCCAACAACATAAGCAGCAACTCACAAAATAAGATGTAAACTTCTATCTTGCACTTTTTTACCTTTTCTTGCATTTTTTATACCATTAATTTTTGGCTACGTACTCGTATATGTTGGTAAGGACATCATCACGTTTTGACTTGTTTCTTTCCTGTTTTATACTGAAGTCTTGTTGTCGTTGCTTATAAACCATGGCATCAAAGCAAACTTTCCTATTAGTAGTAGCAACGGCTGCAGTTAAATTACGAACTCGTCGCTGTAATGCTGATTTGCAGGTAAACTTTTGCAGATGTACATGGAAACGATAATTTCACACATATTTGCAAAATACTCACATAGTAATCATAACTTAATCACGCGCGTTTTCGCCTCTTGACGTTGATGAAGTTGTGCTTAAAGTTTACCAGAATGCCGGGAAACCAGCGCATAATGAATAAATTCTTGAAGACGAGTTCTTGTGGCAAAAACTTTGCTGTCAAACTCAGGATCACATGAAGGAAGAGCTGAGAATTTAGAATACCATAAGATCGAATTGCCCAAATATAATAAAATGAGACTTAAAAATTGTAATCTAGGATCTAATTCAATAGAAGAAAATTTAAAAATTTAAATTTAAAAAATTTTGAATGCAAATCGGTTGAGCTTTGACGGAGTTGTGACAATTTAAATTTGGACGGACTTGTGACCTAGGAACTTAAAAAGTCAAAATATTTCTTAATATGGACATGATTTTCCAAAGGGGGTCCCTTACCATCAAACCATGGCTATGATCGAAAAATATATAAATTATATAAATAAGCAAAATTTAAATGCAGAATGAATTCATAGGCCAAGTAATGATCAAAATCATTCCGCTTGAAAATCGGTTGAGTTTTAATAAAGCTACGAAGGTTTGAAGTTGGCCATACCTTAGATCTAGCATCCAAAATAGGCTGGGACTCTTCTAATACTGAATGCAACGATGCTGACTAAGTTTTAATTGAACTTAAGTTCGTTGTGCTGCTTGAACTGCAAACGCAACAAAAGCTCAGCTAGGACACAGACTAAGATGTCAACAAAGCAAGAGTAAGAGGAAAAGAAAGGCATATTTAAAAATGGAAATTGTAGCGGAGCTAGCAGGTAGATTATTTTAATGGAATAATTAAGCATGTTTGCGGCCGTGGCGAGGGAATTCTACCCGAATAAAGCGCCGAGTAGCGCTCCAATTTGATTTTCTTAGTCTTCGACGGTTCTCGTATTGTATGGCATGTAAAGAAATGACTTTGGAAACGGCTCGCGGCTACTTCACATTGATGCTCAATATGCAAGGTGCATAATGGCAAACGCAATTGTCAAATACCAGTAACCATTCACCAGTCACCAGTAACCAGTCACCAGTAACCAGTGAGCCAGGCCATAATCGTATTGAATGACAAATAATTGAGGTTAGTTTAGCCATTGAGCTGTGAGAAAGGCGAGAAGGAACTACTCGTAAATGTCAAACACGTCTCTGGGCTCATGAACAAGTGTTGAAGGCACTGTCTGACTGACAGTGGGAGTATTGGGAGTATATATACATATATATATACATATGTATATATATATATATATATATGGGAACTTAGAGACCACACGTGCTGATGCGGGCGCTGCTATTGCCCGTTTTCCAATACAAAAGCACACAATTTTCTAAAGAAAAACTTTTGTAACGGAAAAAGCAAAAGTTTTGCCTTCGACACCGCAACGGGAATTGTGTTTAGTTAGAGAAAAGTGAAGCTATCTAGGATGAGAGAAGCAAAAGGACTACTTGCCACTTCTAGCCGACTGCTAATCCATAGCCACAGACTATGACTGGCAGGGCTATAGAGCCATGTTTATGGCCATAGTCACACTCGGCTAGTGATAGTTTTAGGCGTACGTGTGGAACGTTTCAATTTAGCTCTTTCTTCAGTTGCTGCATTGCACGACTCGCGAGCACAGCAAAAATTGAATTTATTATTATTGGAATTGAAAGTGAGATGGTCACTCTTGAAAGCATCGGTCAACTTTACAAATTAAGCTATTATTTAGATTTACAATGAACATTTACAGGCGCCTTTTGAAAGTCTAGAAGGCTCGAAAAGTCACGGAAGTTTGAATTTGTATTAAAATAATAAATCTGTGTAAGATCAAATATTTTGGATTGGTTTGAAAGCTGTTTTAATATATTTTAGAAATGTTGTATCATTTAATAATAAATAAATAAATCAAAACATGCTTTTAATTTTTAAAGTATCTTTAAATAAAATACGTTTTCACTAGATTCTGGTAACCAGTGCTTCTGATTAAATTGTCTCTATTTTAACTTCTAACTTCTGGCTTCTCCGAATAAATGGAAATGGTTTCTGGTCAAAGTCGTTTAAGTTCAATTTCCGGCGCATTTATCCAATAATGGATCAAAAAGTGCTGATGACCGTCCATTGTTTGTTTGACTCCATGAAGAAATCTAAATCATTTCTATTAAATGCTTAAAACCCAAATGATTAAACCGAAATGAACTTTCATTTACCATTTAATTTAAGGAAATTCAGTTGGAAATAAGAATGTAATTACTTGAATTAGACTTACTTTGGAAAACAACGAATGACATTAATGAATTTCATGTGATAACATAGTTCAAAGTATAAGCTCGACTAATCAGCACACTGTTTTACAATTTATAGCAAGGTTGCATTTTTTTATTTAAGTGTAAGGTGTAAAGAAGCTTTTGTAAAATTCGTGTGATTACAGCAAACACTTTCATTAAAATTATTAATGCGGAAAATGCTTTTTGCTGTTGCAATTGTGTCTACTGTCGTACTTAACCTGAAGTTGCACACACACACTGACATACAACTCACACACAACACACACTGCAATTTGCATGCAACGAGTTGTTGTTGTTGTTGTTGCTGTTGCTGTTGGTGTTGGTGTTGCCACTAGCCAAAGGCAACAAACTGAATCCAGTTGAGGCTGTTGATATTCGTGGTTGTGGGTGGTGCTGTGGGTGGTTGTAGGGTTGCCACCACCTCGATGGCATTGCCGGTATTTGTCTGCGGTGCCGCGTGTGCTGATTGCTTGGCTGCCAATGCCAAAGGCGGTGGGTTCGGTGGGTTGCTTTGGTTCGGGCCAACATGAAAATGCAATGTGCTTGAAATGAAAACATTAAAAATTTAATTGCGATAATACAAGCGCATAAAATGTTAATGGAGTGTATGTAATCTGACACAGCAGAATGCTGGCGACGTTGACGTTGACGCTGACGTCGACGTCGACGCCGGCGAAGGACGCGAAACACAACGAAATAGCCAAAGGGAAGCAGCTGTAATGAAGGATAAAAGAAATTAAAATGCTTTGTGTGTTGGCAGCGCCAACAAGGAGCTACCAGTTTTTCACCCTCCACTCTCAGCCCTCCATTCGCCACTCTCGGAATCTCCGTATCCGGATGATGTGCCACTTTCAACGCCAAAACCAAGATCGCAAGCAATGCATATTAAAGTCTCAAGCACCAAATTGATACTGAACTAGTCGGATATTCTATATTCGAGACCCCGACTATAGGAATACCCGTTGCATACTTTTGTACAGTTCTGTTAAAGCGATCTGGTTGCGATAAAGGACGATAATAGATTTTTTATAGGCAACGCAAATAATAATTAATTTTATTATAAAAGATTATTTTAACTCTCTTTTCGACATTATTATGGTATAATTAACTTAAATTTTAAAATTGTTATATTACTTTTGTACTTTAGAAATAAATCTTGGATGTAAGAACCTTTTAAACCAATTGATGTAATTCCAAAAAATAGAAATTATCACGATGTGTTACTCAATACCTTTCATTGTAGCCTTCAAAAGACATACAGCCATATTAAAAATTAATGCTTTATTTAATTTCGACGAGCACAATATACCCGTTTACTTATGTCTTAAGTAACTGGTATAAAGACTCAGCAACATGAAAATGGAACGACATTGCAACAACAAATAGCAAAATGCAAAAAGGTAACATAAGACGATGCACAAAGAACTTTATAGCAGTGTGGAAATAGAAACAGGAACAAAAACATAAACAGAAACTTAAACTGCAAAAAAAAAAAAAAAAAATCAAGTGGAAAACAACCTGAAGCTAAAACGTGAAGCTGCCAGAAACTGAAGCATTGTAAATTCAGCGAAGTTGACGCCGCATCTTCTTCTTCTTCTTTTTCTTTTTCTTGTACTCGTAGTCGTACTCGTAACTGGTATTGGCAAAACAAAAACAAAAACAGGAAGTGCTCTGCGTTGCTCTTAAGTACATCCTGCTGCTTCAGTGCTCATTGTTGGGCGACGCCATTGCTCCATTATCCATTATCAAGTTATCGAGCCCCACAGCCAGAAAATAGTTCTCGCATTCTTCCTATAATTGCTTCAGGCTGTTTTTCTTCCTTTCTTACCTGTCAGAACAGCAATCAAAAAGTTATAAAAACACTCACTGCGCACCGCCAGATATATTATTTACCATATCGGATGCCCGTGGCGTTGTCAACCAATCCATCTCTTTCTATTTCACCGTACAGTAGTGTTTCGATTTGACCACGCGTAGACAAGTCGGAAGGACTATATTCGAGATCCCGTCCATAGAATATACGTTACTTATTTCTTATTACTTATGTAGAAATAGAAATTATTATCTAATAAAACCTACTGCATAGTTTTGGTTGCTTTTATTGCCACAATTATTAATAACTTTGTTTAGCTATTACTGCCGTTCTACTTGTCCGATCTTGCTGCGATTAAGTGGATTAATAGATAATACAAATAGATAACATAAATTCCTATAAAAACTGAAATATCTTCTTTTGTATAGTAAAATAATATTATTTATAATAATCAATATAATATGTGTGTACATATGATAACTTTCCCTCTTTCATCTCTTAATCCAACTATGTAAATTGCCAACTTTATTAGCCATATGCCGTGTTTGTTGTTTTTGTTGTTGTTGTTGTTGTTGTTGTTGCTGCCTTTGAGAAGGACCACCTTTTTAAAATGCAAAACAAAACTTTCGGTTAACAATACTAATCCGGCAATTTATGCAGGGGATTTCGACAGCTGGACCACAGCTGCTTAAACAAACTTAGTGGCTAGAAACCAACACAAAAAGCGACAAATACAATGCAGGCAAGGGAAGGACAGAGGGGGGGTCAAAGGATGGGGTGGGCAGTTACAGCTACTACAATAAATAAGTGTTTGAGTGGTTACGGTGCCACAAAAATAGCACAGCACCGTTGAAAGATGACCAATTATTCCGACAAGAACAACAACTTCAAATTTACACAAATATAAGAAACAGTGGAAAAAAGACAATAACCAAAAATGTGATTATGAAACTTTGTATATTCTTATATCTTATAGATAAACAGTCCGAAATTTATTCTCGCTCCTGCTTGTTCTTGCTACGGGGCGTATGCGTAACTTTTGATGCCGCCTCAACGTAAATTTCTTTCGTTGGCCGACAAAAGCAATTCATTATGGAATTAGAAAGTAATTCAAACGGAAATTTTACTTGTGGACCGCTGCACAACACAAAGTTTCCAAGCTGTATGTTTATGAGGGTGGAATGAGGGGTGGGGTTGGGTGGGGAGGGGAAGGGAAGGGTCTCGGGGCATCTGTGCACCTCAACATGAAATTTAAGGCGATTATAATGTCAAACACGACAAAGCGTGCAATATTAAAAATGTCAACAACGAGGCAAAAACCAAACCACAAACAAACACACATACAGTCCAGCCATTGGTGACCATTGATTTTATCAACATCCCTTTATACAGCATGTTGTCTAATTTCCTCAATGGAAATTAAAAATTCCAATTCATCTTTGTTTTAAAAATTGTTTGTAAGCACAACTATATTTTTTAGGAAAATATTTTGAGCTTACTTATTATTTTCATGCAGAACTCCGAGTTATATGAGTATAATAAAATGATATATATCCCGACAATTAAAAATTGAATATTCGTACTATGTATCCAATCTTTACATTACAATTATTAAGAAAGTACGTCTTAACTGCTCAAATATTAAATATGAAATGTTAGGCATTTTAAAAAGATTTACATACCTATTAGTACAGAGCCATTGAATTTGAAACACTCTCAATTTACAATTGTTCCCGTTCTCATTTTTATCTCTTTCGAATGTTTTGAATGTCTCCCTGGATTTCCTTGCTTCTGTTTTATGTATTGTATTTGTTGCTGTTGCATTTTGTTGTTGCTACTGTTTTCGCTGTTTGCTTCCAGAGTTAAGTACTTAACAGCATGTCAACGTTGTTGGTCAGCGGCTGATTTGTTTCTCTCTTTTTCTCTCTCCTCTTTTTATTTTTTTGGTCTCAATTCACAGCGTCGTTGGTGGTTTAAATATTGAAAGCAAACTGTGACCGCTTTTCCTGTCAATTAGTTTTCGGTTACTCGCTGCTGCAGCAAAAATTAATGCAACTTAATTTAGAGCACACTTTAAGAAACCACTGTCTGGGGATCTGCCCTGATAAAAGTGATAAAAGTGTTTTAAAACCAAGATTTTTATTAAGGGACTAAGAATTTTGGTCTAAAATTCTTAATGTAAGAAAACACATCTTGGTATTAAGAATAAGTTCTTATAAAACAGATAAAAAAAAAATTACTTTCTCAAGAACACAAATACAAAATAATTGTATAAAAATAATATGGCAGGTTTGAATTTTATAATATGATTCTATTGAAATTTTGTTTGGCATCGTCTTTTTAAGTACTACATTAATAAAAATATTTCCTTGGCCAGAGTGAGGCTCGAACCTGCGCTAGTGTCAAACTGAGGCGGCGACTTTAATCAAAGCGCAACGGGTCAATTCTTGGATTATCATGAAAATATTCCATATAAATATTTTCTTAACAATTCAGTATTAATATTCTTATATTAAGTAAATATTTTTTAAATAGTTACTTGGTTTAAATGGTCTTATTTTAAGAACAGAATATGTACGATAAATGCTTTTGATTTTAGAAATGGTATATTTTTCACTGTACTTAATCTAGACACACTTTAAGAAACCACTGCCTGGGGATCTGTCATTGTGAGACAGACTATCTGTCTGTCTGTCTGTCTGTCTGTCTGTACATAGCACGCTGGATCGTCGCGAAATTGCAAAAGAAATTGCGCAAATTGTGTGACAGCGTGTAAAGTTGGCACTTTCACACATAACTCATAACTTTGGTGGTAAAACTTTCGCTCATGTCGACGGGTAGCCAAATCGGCCAAAGAGGGGGTTGAAGGTGGGATATAAGCCTTACATTGGCGACTATTTCGACGCTCATGTAGACTATTTATCTCGACGAGTGAATGGGGGCGAGTTTTGCCAGAGTTTTGACAGCGCATATAAAAGGCCATAAAACAAAAGTTTTTGCTTTAACTTTCAGCATAGAAGAAGCAACTTTAACGCCTACAAAGCAACTCACATATAAACTATCACTGTGCTGCAAAAGCATTCGAAACTATAAACTCTTTGCGGCATTAGAAACGCAGACCAAAACAGAGATTTAACATTTTTTACCAAGTATTTTTTGCTCACTGACAAAAACAAAAAACAAGAAAAAAGTTTTGGCGCAGTTTTTGTGTGTGGGCCAACAAACAAACGTCAGCAACAATACTACAGGGTAGAAATAAATAAAAACAAAAATGAAAATAAAAATGAAAATGACTAAAAAAGGAGCTGCCACTCATGAATTATGAAATTTTAAAAGGCTCCATTCAGCTTCAACTCTATCGCAATGAAACTTTGTAGCGGCTGCCCAATTTTTTGTTATTTTGCCTTGGAAATTAACTGGTAAATGACGGTTTTCAATTGCTCTTTTATAAAGATTCTTTCATTTTTTACAATATTACCCCCCTCCCCCAACCCCTTCAATCAAACTTTTAGAAACTTACTTATATGTTTGTATATTTGCAATTACCGAAATGCAGCTTACTTGAAACTGATCATTGTCTGCTTATGAGGTTGCTATATGTAACTTTATTTCACAACCATAAATTCACAACAATAATGAATATAATAGAAATATATGTGTGCAAATATGTCCGTAAATGGATGAAAATAAATTAAAACCAATTTAAATTGGAATGGAAAATGTTTTCCAGCTCTCTTTGATCAAATTAAACTGTAGCAATAAAACTCCCTTTGGCCCTAAAAGTGATTGCCACACACACACATCATACACATACACACACACACACACACACATGCCCGTCACTGCTGCATTGCCATTGCATTTTGTTTGAGCTTGCCGCGTATAATGAAGTAATTGAAAATGCAAAGCGTTGCATAAAAAATGATGTGAAATTTTTCAAAAAAAATATAAAACACACGCCCGCAATTATGCTGGCAAGCAGTTACAGTAGCCGTGAGGACGCCAATGTCAGTCAGTCAGTCAGTCAGTCAGTCAGGAGCGTGTTGTACTTTTAAGCTGACGTCACAGCATCCCCTTCATCATCGTCATCATCATCATTAGCATCAGCATTGCAATTGCAGCTAATAATAATAACAGCTCATGAGCACTGACGCTTGACAAATGGCACCACCCTACAAAGACTATAACTATAGTATATATTATATATAGGTCTCCCTCCCTCCGCCCGGCCACCCGCCATCACACTACCTCTCTTCCACACTCCCCACTGCCTCCCTTTCTCCACCCACTGCCATTTGACATGCAAACGCAACTGCAATGGGCGAAAAATATTTCAAAGGCATCGTTTTTATTTACGGCGGACAAAACAACAACAGTAGAAACAAGCTAGCAAAACAGTCAAGTCAAATCGACAAAAATATACCCTGTTTATATAAGTATTTACAACATTTTTTCATTATTAAAATCGTATTAATTTTATAAGTATTTGTCTGATATTTTTATTCTGCATGAAAATTGAAAAACTCAATTTTTCTTCCTTCAATGTCCCTTTTTACCCTACTTTCGATCACTCATTTCTCAAAATTTCAATTTTCATAAATTTTTCACACCTTCACCGATTTCCGTGAGGAATACCAATTTCATCATTATATGTCCTATGTTTTCATTCTGTCACTTTCCATCTCTTTATACTCTTCCTTTGAATCTTTTCACAAACTTCAAACTGTCATAACTTTTTCAAATCTTCACCGATTTCCATGTGGATTATTAATTTTATCATTATTTGTCCTCTATTTTCAACCTGAACTTTCGGTCACTGTCACTCGATTCACAGTTTGGATTTAACTCACAGTACAGGGTATAAAAACAAGGTATTAAACATGGCAGTCTGAGTTGGTATGACTTTTAATTCATCAGCCAAATGGACAAGCTGACTTAACTTGATTGGTTACATAGACAATAAGCCTCTAGGAGTATTTGTGTCTCAGTTTCGTAGGCGGAGACAAATGTCGATTCAACGTTCAAAACCATCTTCAAGTACTTGACAAATCAAACAGACAGCTTATCCAAAAACAACAACAACTTCGGGAACAGAACAGCAACAGATTCTTCTTATTCTTCTCCTTCATTTTTTTATTGTTTGCCTGGTCAAAACTTCAGCGTTGATTTTCTTTTCCTGCTGTGTCTTTCGTCTATTTATTAAAAAACTTTTGTAATTATAGCATTGCGTCTGTTAGATGTACGAGTACGAGAATCACCTGAAGTGAACTAAACCAAGCTGGTCACACTTTTTCACCGGTCATCACATCACAGCAAATTAAAATCAAACATGGCAAATGTCACCTTCTAATGCATTTTAGAGATAATGCTTGGAGTGCCTTGTATTTTTTTGTCCATGAAGTAAACTATTGTAATTATTTTTAACAGCCAATAAAGTTTTTGGTCACATGAACATTGAACACACACAAACAAAGACATCTAATGGCCAAGCACAAATGGCCTTTGCTGCATTTGGGATATGGAAACAAACCCAGAGACAGAGACAGAGATAGAGATAGAGATAGAGGTGGAGATAGATACTGTTGCGTGTCTTTCTCTTCCTCATCCTTCAAGTTGTTGTCCCTCTTTCCCATAGTACTCAAGTATTTTATGCTGCAAGCACAACATGGCTGCCAACTTGTGTCCTGTGTAGATTCTCAACTACCCACTACCCTCTAGACTACCCTCTAACACTATAGTTGTTCTTGTTGTTGTTCTTGTTGTTGTTGTTGTTCTTGTTGTTGTTGTGTTTACTGTTGTTGCCTGCAAACATGACACTCTCTGTGTTTTTCCCTTTGTTGTACAACATTTTGTGCCACAATTTTTGGCAAATTACTTAAACAAATGCCGAGGTAACCTTTTGGGCCCCAGCCAGTGTGACCAGTTTATATCAGATTTCAGCTATCAGAATTGACTACTGCATAAAATTCTGTGTGTAAAACTCTGTTGTGACAAATAGTTTTCACCTTGTGATCCTTATGCTTTACCGTAAGATATTTATTTCTACAAATTATATGGGTATAAAATTATTTTTAAAAAATTACACGTCAGCAGTATTATTAAATGTGTTAATTAAATTTAATTCATGAAAAATTACTTCATCAATTTAGTTAAATTGTAGTTTTAAATTTTGTGTGAATTAATATACATATTTTCCTATATTATCTTCATGTTAATCCTGAATATCGATTGCTAAATCAACATCTGCTTATGATCCCAACCTGCTCGATTTACTCCTAATTTCCCCATAGAAAAGAAAAGAAAAATTGCATATTAGTTGCTGTTGGCAAACCACACGCAAACAGAGCAACGGCAGCTAATTAATTTTAATAAATTGGCCGCAGACACTCACACACACACAGATACAAAGATACAGTTGCTGTTGTCTAGGCTCAAGATTTTCAGAGACGCCTCTTTTTGTGTGTTGTCTGCTGTCTAAACCGAAAATTAAATAAATCCAGTGCCGTCAAATTAACACACGCAAGGCACTACAGTACAGTAAGCTTGAAAAAGCGTTTTCGCAGCCATGACCACGCCTACTTTCTAGGAGGTTTTCCTCCTTAGCTCCCAACTTTATCCGAGGTTGTCGCTTGCGACTGATAAAACGCCGCATATGAATATTTATGTACATGAAATTGATGCCGCTACAATTACCGTTACCGCTAACTACACACCACACCCAACACACACACACACACACACACACACACACACACACAACAACATGTAGAAAACAGCTACTGAAAATTTACAGTACTTTTGCTTTACAGTTTTGACGGCGAATAAATTATTGACAGCTTGTAAATTTCACTAAAGTCGGTAGTGGCTTGGGTGTGTGCGTATGTGTGAGTGTGTGTAGGCCATAAAAGTTGGCAGATGAAAATATGTATGTTACATATACAAACATATGGATATGAACTAAATAAGTTTCATTGCTGCTGTGTAATGACCGAATTAACATTTGGAAACAAAAAACAAAATTAGAAAAAGAAAAACATTTAATTTAATATGGAAATAAAACTAGGAGTATAGTTTTTGGGAAGTACAAATTATGATAACAACAAAATTGAGAAGACAAAAATATCTAAATGCAAAAATTGGGAATAAGTTGGTTTCTTAAATTTTATTCTTACCCGAAAACATGACGAATATCAAATTAAAATAGATGTATCTGATCAACTCTTTAATGTCACATGCAAAGTAGTTACTGCACCAACAGACGGAATTTGCATATTACACAGTGCACAGTGCACAGTGCACAGTGCAAATAAGGATGAAGAGGGGTGTAATGGAAAGGACTATGGCCGGGGATCATCATAGCGTGAAAGAGCCGTCACTGCCAGCGTTAATTTCTTTGCACTTTTACAGAGCTTCACTAATTTTTTATTTCACAGGCTTCCGTTTTTAGCACACTTAATTCCATTTGTAACTCTCATGGCGAACATGGCGAGCGGCGATGATGTCGCTATTAAGGACACATTAGCCAGAACACTCTAGAATTATGTATGTGTGCATATGACCACCATACTATTCTATACTATATAGTATATACTATATACTATTTACTATAGAGAGCGACCATGCAGGCATGCATGCTAATGACACGGAAAGAGATGGAGACAGCGACAGCGAAAGAGACGGACACAAAGACACACAATTTCATTAGTTTGCTAAAGAATTCAATCTGCATATTTGCACATGCATATTCACAAGCATACTCTTTAATATACACAAACATAATTATATGTGTATGCAATATATTACATACAGTCTTTCAAGTAATTGTTTGTTTTGGCGTAGAAAAAAGATACATGTTTATAATTTTATTTAAATACAAAGTGGTTAAATTTAAAGCAAATATTTATTTTTTTTATCTGTAATGTTTTATATTACAAAATACAATATACAAGTTATATATTTTTTTCAAGAGAAGATTTGTTTGTATTTTATTTTGTCAAGAATCGTTTATGTCTTTGTCCAAACAATTACAGTATAGAATATTTTTCGCTCATTTTCCATTATCCAAATATTGCCAGTTAAATTAAAGGTAAAAAAAAACTCTTGGCCGCCTGCTGAGCTCCTATTAACTCATTTAGCAGTTGCCAGTTGTCAGTTCAGGCAACAGCTAGGCGCATAAAAATATGCTTTAGTTTTTGCTGACACAAGTAAACTATTATGTTTCCCAAATTGCACAATTGCTTTCTATATGGACTATGAATTTAAACAAGATTAATGAAGCCGCATGTGGACATCAACGTGGTCGTGAACAAAGAAATTAGCGAATTAGGAAACGATTTCGATACTCGACATTTGGTTAACATCGAAATAAAGAGCGTGAGAAGAGAGGCAAATATTGCAGTATAAGAGAGACTCCGTAAGCGTTCTCTAATACGTTGCCATAAACTATTGCGTGTATAACAGTAGAGAGCATACTTCGTATGTTAAGTATTAACAGCAGTTAAAAATATTCTGTTAACTCGGGAGCAAAGGTTAACCACTGTTTAAAATAAATAGTAGAGTTCGAGGATGTTAAATAATTTGGAATAAAATTATTTGAAAATTATCATGTAGTTTTAGGTTAGGTACTGCAGTTTAATTTACATATTATAATTTGGCTAAATGTTGAAAATTTATCGGTAGTCGAAATTTAATTGTACTGTTCTCAAATGGAGCTCATTCGGTTTTTTATGCAAAAGCTTAAATTGGGCAGCTTGCAGACGCATATAAAGTAACTTGCAGAGTGAGCCGTAAGTTTGGTAAAAAGTTGAAGAAGAAACGCACAAACCGGAAATAATAATCAGCAACAAATACTCACACAGACACTCAGCAAGAAACAGACTACACTCAGAAAAAAAGTTAAGATTTTCGAACATATACAGAAGATATTCAAGAAACAATAAACATTAGAAACACTCCAAAAGAAACTTGTTTCACGTGTTATATTCCTATTTTTAAGTTATTTTCAGAAATGAGACTCTGTTGTTTCTGGTAGTTTTTAAAGAGACTCGCATATTTTATATTTTTTATGGTCTAATATATTTTGACTTAGGCTGTCTAAATTCAGACTATAATATCTAAATGTAGGACGGTCGTACCTAATTTTTAGAATGGTATATTCTTCTGAGTGTATGAACTCAACTGATACGAAACTGTTTTCATTACGCGGCTGCTTTCATAGAGAAGAATGTGTGTGAGTGTGTGTGTGTGTGTGTGTGTGTGTGTGTGTGTGTGCGTGTGAGTGTTAACATCAACCAAACAAACGAATACGAATACAAATACGCTTGATGAATACTCGACATCACGTACGCTTGAGAAATGTACGTGTTCCCATTGTAAGAAAAGTCAAACCCGAATACATGACAGACAAAAGCAAGTATCTACTGCTGGCCAGGCTACAAAAAATAAAATAGGGAAACATGAAAAACAGTAAAGCATGCAGGAAACTGAGTACTCGTATCTATAACTCTGTTACTTTGGCTACCAAGACGCTCGCGGTTATGCGACTGCTAAGTGAGAGATCCAGAGCTGAAAAGCCGGTCCGGTACGGCACCACAACGAGGAGCATAAAAGCTTGAGAGCCGTGCGCATAATGTCATTTATCATATTTGTTGGTTCGCCTTTTATTTGTATTTTTCTGGATCACAAGTGTTTTATTGCAATTTATCATTAGACGAGTACACGTAGACATACAAATAGACTCACACGCACTCACATCTAAAACTTATTCCCTTTCTCCTTGTTAAAACTCTATCTCTAAATAAGGTGTTCTTTAATTTGATAAACTGTTTTTGTCGTGTGTCTCTTGTTGTTTATTTTTTTTGTGCACCTCCCGTTCAAGTTTTTAATCAGAATTTAAGCAAGTGTATTCATTATCGACATCTAGCTTTCTATCTAACATACTACCATTCAAAACAAACTAAAGCAATTTCCTGTGTAAATATCATTTAGTCGTCTCTGTATCGTAATAATCCTTCTGGCCATCTCTAGTGCAATAACTAATATTAAGCAAAACATTTCACTAAAATAATTAGCAAGGTAAATATTTGTACATCTAATTAGATTCAATTGCAAGCAAATTTCTCATATCAATTTGACTAGCTGTGCGTATACATAATATTAATAAGCAACATTGCTGGAAGACAAGACAGAAATAAATGTAATGAAAACAATAAAAATGAAAACACCAAAACTATAATTCAAATGCATTTTGCGTAAATTAAATTCAATGTTCAAGAAGTTAAACAACTAAAAAAAAGTTACGGGGCAAAAGTTGAAGCGAGAAATAGCAAATAATAGTGACATGACGAAATACAATCATAATCGTGGTACAGTGCAACCGCACAAAAAACTTTTGCCATAAAGAAGGACTAAAGGAGTGCAGCGACAGTGTTGCCATTTCAGCAATTTTATAGCTAGACTGCTTGCCACTTTGTAAACGCAACAAACTGGAGAAAATGCCCAAAAATCAAATTTTTAAATATGTCAAAAAGTCGTTGTTCTGTAATATTTTAGAAAATATTATATATTAATAGCTTCCTCGTGATCTTAACTTTTTTATTGTATTCTTATAATTTTTTTGACTTTTTTCCCCCACTTTTTTTAAGTTCATGTTGAAGTTCGGGCAACACCGAGTAACAGCAGAAGAAGGAGCGGATGCAGGATATGGATGAGGATGAGGATGAGGAAAAGCAGCAGAGCGAATAACAAGTAACATAATGGGAAGATAGTTGTTATTGTTGTTGTTGTTGCTTATGCTGAAGGAAAAAGTAAGATACAAGAGATGGGAAAGAGAGAAAAAATATGGAAGAATGGATACGAGCACCACAACAAAAATAATAATGGCATATAAATGAAGTAACAAACATTGTTTTCCTTTGACATAACTCATTAACCAGCAGCAGAGGCCACAAGACGAATTGAAGTGAGCCTAAACTAAGAAATGGAGAAACGGAGAAATGTAGAAATGTAAAAATGGCAAGAGAGGAGAATGAGAATAGATGAAGGCATTGCAAAGCTATTCAAAAGCGTGCTGACAGTAGGAAAATGAATGCCTTGCAACTACAACTAAATAAGCAGTCAACTAGCCAGCAGCGACTGCAACTTTGACTTTTAGCTGATTTAAATAGACTGCAAGCTAAAATTTCTTAATTAAAACAATAAGCAGGCAGTCGGGCAGGATCAGGCCACAAATGTCTGCTATTATTTGCATGGGGAACAGAACACATTGAAGAACCACAAGGCAACATCAACAGCTGCCAGTTGGATGATGATGATGCTCCGCTCCGCTCTGCTCTCCGCTCTGCTCTCCGCTCTGCTCTCCGCTCTGCCAGCGTGTGCAAATCTATCCGCAGAAACGCGACCACAACCACAACTCGACTTTTACTGGTGTCCTGTCAGCAATGTCGACTGTCGACTGTCGACACGACGACACGACAGGAACGTCGACGACGATGCCTCCTGTAAATGAAGAAATTCCGCTGTCGTCTGTTGTCTTCGGGGCTGTCGCCCTCGGCACGTTGTATGCTTTACTCTCTACTCTCCTCTCTTCACTCTCCACTTTGCTCTGCCTTATGACTAATGATTGAAATTTCATGCTCCATATGGGTGCCAGTTGCCAGTTTATTGGGTGCCATGAAATAGCAAAAATACGTAGTAAATATTACGTATACGCACACTAATCAGAATAAATAAATAAATCAAAATTTTGGTCTCGGAACTAAGAAAAATTGGTCTTCCAGACCACAAATATAAGTATGAGAATAAATGTTCTTGAATTCTCTAGACTAAAAAGTATAAATAATGCAGGTTTTTTTTCATTTTATAATATTTTTTTTCTTTATAACTAGGTTTTCTTGGCCACAGTGGGATTCGAACCCGCATGCTTTAAAGCTAAAACGTAATTCTTCATTTTAGAAGTTGATCCTATTTTTTCAGTGTAGTACTTATGGGCAGTCACTGCTAATTACAGTAAACTATTCACTTCTTAACCGAAACTGACAAATTTAACGCTTGCTAGCACAATTTTGGGGGAATTTACGAGTTCACAATTGGCAATCAGAAATACGAAATTGTCGATTGACGGCACGTGAGTTGGCA
>OY729850.1:164783-320578 GCA_951394115.2 Drosophila phalerata
AAGTATGTGTACTACGTTGATTTGAGTAAATGACGCTAATGGCCGATCGAAGGTAGCCCACAGCCCACAGTCCACTTATCTGTATTTGGAGTGGATTTTGCGCGGCAATTATTTTGCTCAATACTCGGCACTTGACTTTAAATTGTCGCCGGGTGTGTCAGTCCTACCTGAGTGAGCCCGACTGAACATTCATCCACAGCCATTCCATTTTGAGACAAGGCTGTTGCCCTACACTGAAAACCAAGATCAACTTCTAAAATCCAAAAAAAATTCATCTTATATTTTATTGTTATTTAAATTGAAACTATTTGTAGACCAAAACTAAGAATATTCATTTAAAAAATCGCAAGTTTTAATCTTTTATAAATATAAAATTATTTGTCCTAACTAACTCACTTACTGTCTGATGATTAGTATGAAAACTTTACTCACCGATTGAGTAGGAATATTTTTAGAAATCCAGAAAAAAATCTCTAATATTTTGTAGACCGAAATTAATAGTTCTGTGGCAAAAATATTGACTCTAGAACCTATTTTTTATCAGTGTAGCGTTTTTAATTTGTCGCCCTTTTACCAATTGTTAAGCAAAAGTGGCTAATTTGAAATTCTTTTGAGCAAAGTGCGCACATTTTTGAATGTCAACTTGACGACGTTGGTGGCCCAGCTGCGCCCTTTGTGGAATGGGCATTTGTGACTGGGAACTGGGAACAGGCAACTGGTAAACTGGTAAGCTGGTAACTGGGAAAACTGTGGACTGTCTGTCGTTCCTGCTGCCTGCCTTTGTCTTTGTGTCACGCGGCATGAAATTGAATTTCGGTCCGTGGCAGTCGACTGACGACAAAACCCAGCCAATTGGTCCAAACCCAGTCTCAGTCCCTGTCTCTGTCCCTGTCCCTGTCCCATTCTCAATTCCATACCCAGTCCCTCATAACCCTTGCCTTCAATTATGGCTTACGGCCAAACGCCGCCATTTTGTCACTCATACAGCGTAATTCGAAATGAATGAAAATTCTTTATAACTACCGTCAGTTTTTCTACTGTTTTCTCTGTTGTTTGTGCTGCTGTTTTGTGCGCTTGAATTTCAATTTACATAAGTCTCTGCATCTGCACCAAGTACCAGACTCTAGTCGCAGTCCTCAATCCTCAATCCTCTATCCACAATCCACGGTCCTCTGTCTCATCCCTTTGTAAAACTTTTATCTTAACTTTATGTTTCGCCTTCTTTTTTCCGTTTTTTGTCGTCGGCTGTGAAACTTGAGTTGTTTTTGTGGTTAAATGTAAATTTTATTGAATTTAACTCATTTGTGTCGCAGGCACAAAGACTTGGCGTTAAAGAGGAAATCACATAATTATAGCCTAATCTTGAGACCTATTGTATAAAAAAAATCTGAAAAATCGGGGTTGGGATTTAGACCTCTTGTCAAGAGCATTAATTGAAGGTTTTAATAAAATATGATAATATGTATTAAATACATCAATCCGGTAAAAATTATTATGCAAGTGTCTTAGGAGCAATCCAAAAGGTAGAGATAAATGAAAGACAGAGATAATGAATGGAAAAGAATTGCATAAATGGTTGCAACATTTCAATCATTAATAAATCAATTAAAATAAATTGGAATTTTGTGCGCTGATGTTGAACACACAGCGGTTTTTTTCACGGCCATTTCTTCAACTGTGAAGCTTTTCCGTTCCGTTCCATTCCGTATTTCGTATTCCGTGATGAATTCGGTTCCATGCCATTTAATGCAATTACGCAAAGCCCTGTCCGTAATTTTGTTTTTGTTGTTGGCTGATATACATAAATCACAAAAAAATTGCATCATTTGATATGCTCAATAGATCGACGGGTCCGGCCCATAACTTATTTAATTCATTTGATTTACAGACACATTAATTTTTGGCCAATATCAATGTTAACTTTGGGATGAGGAAGCGCAAAATTGATTTTAAATGCATTTCATAAACAGCGCATAAAAGATATGCATGTTTGCCAGACGGACAAACAGACAAACAGACAGACAGACAGACAACTATATATAGAGTAGTTGTATTTGGCACAGAACATTCTTTTTACCAATTTTGGACATAAAACTACTTTCAACGTTCTACAAGACAGTCATGTCAAAATTTGCACAACGGCTGTCGATGTACCGATGTAATAAGTACACTGAGAAAAATATGCCAGTCTTTAATCAAGTACACTCGTACTTGATAATACAATTTAATGATTGCTGTGTTAGCATCGATCTTAAATTTACAATTATAACTGACCAATCCAGCTACAAATATAATAGTTTTATTTTGCACAAACTTAGTCAGAAGATATGAGATACCGCCAAATTTAAAATCTGTGAGTTTTGTTAAGATACCCCCAAACAGAACCAGGTTTTGTAAACTACACTAAACTAAATCAGTATAATTTGTTTTTGTTTTTTAAAAGTTTTACTATAGTTTAAAGAAATTATAAATGAGAATGATTTGCACAAGGAATGAAAACAATTATTGCGTTTGTTTCGATCCTTAAATGACTTAAATGAATTAAATCCAAAACGTACTTAAAGTATCCCAATTAAATCTAATTTTATGGAAAGTGAACTTGAAATCGTTTGTTCCTGAATATTCGCTAATTAAGTACGAATAACTTAGCTTTTTTCTGAGTGTACGCATAAATGGCGCACATTCAAAGATGGCAAGTCCCTGCACTCACACACACACACACACACACACACACACACACACACACACACACACACACACACACACACACACACACACCCACACACATTTAGTACATATATACGCATCCATAAGAGAGCGGTTAGACATCAACGTTAAGAGCATTAAAACTTTGCCTCGAAGTATGGAAAGTCCCCCTCTAATAGATGCCAAACACACAGTCTGCTGATTTCATTTTGGGTTTCAGATCAAGTCAAAGTGCAACCAGCTACTAACACACTGTCACTGTCACCTCATACATACGCACATACACACATACATCTGAAATGGTAAGCAGCTTGCCGTTAAGTAGCCAAAGACACATCTGATAAATTCACACCTTTTAGAGACTTGATTTTTCTGCGGTATTATTTTCATTGCCTATTCATCCAAGACTTCAATGAATTCTCATTTCTAATCAGCATTTAAGTAAAAGTCGATCCTAAGTAGTTTTCCTGCATTAAGCCAACTTTGAATCTTAAAATGTTACTCACTGTAACATACAACATACATATATAATATGTTACCCTAACGAGCGGAGACCGCGCTGCTTCCGGTTCCGGCTTCAAGCGTCGTACATAGCACATATTAAAATTCAACATATTTATTAAGCGACAATTTTCCATAATTTCCTAACAAAAGATAAAATACTAAATAAAACGACTAATAATTATTAATTAAGTTCTAACGAATAAAAAGAAGGACAATTGTAATTCATAACTCCATTCAAATTAATATTTAAAATTATGCATGCGATAAGATTGTAAATATAATAAATAAATATATGTATAATGTATAATTGTATAAAAGAATCATTAAAGCAGAGATAAAAAACAGCAACAGGCAAAGCGATAAGAATTGCAATTAAAATCGGCTAACCATGTTTAACTCAAATCAACAGCTGATCTCGAGGCATGACTCTCAAACTGTATTGAAACTAGGTCAACCATGTTTAACTCAAATCAACAGCTGATCTCGAGGCATGACTCTCAAACTGTATTGAAACTAGGTCAACCAATGCTCTCGATTATGGAACTGTTCTCAGTGTCACAAAATGCGAGAGCCTCGCTCGCACACTTGCACATTCACTTATTGCTCTCTTTAATAATAGCACTCGTAGACCATATACTCTCTTTGCAATTACCGCTCATTGGACATTAAATCTCTTTTTCTTTTCTATCCTTTTCTTATCGCTGTTGCCTTTTTCTTAATTCGCGAAGAGAAATTTAATAATATTTTATGTGTGACTTACGTACATACCATCCATCTCCAAAAGCGCTGCTGCAAAACGCTGTAACACAGAAAAAAAATTTGGCACAAGAAAAAAAATTCTAGAAAAGAAAAAAAAACACTTGGCATATTCACTTGAGCTATGATTTTACTCTCTCTCTCGTTCACTCTCACTCTCGCTCGTTCAAAAATTTCCTTAAAACTTGGCTGCTCACACCAAAATGGCTGCCGCCGCAAAGAGCAGAACACAACCTATTGCAAAAAAAAAGGCGACCCGAAAAGGAATGAGCGATTAAAATTTTCTTGTATGCATTTTATTTTATTTTTTTTTTCTTTTTTAACGCTGATCAACGGCAGAAACTGAGACTCGAATTAAAATGTGTACACTGATTTTGCTTTATGTTGGCGATTATGACGCACAGTTACCTGCACAGTTTCTAGCTCTGCTTCAATGCCCTTTTCTCCTATTGAACTTAATTTTTTTCTTTTTCAGCACTAAACTTTCACTATTTAAGCCATAATTGGCCGACGCAAAAAAGAATATAAAAAAAAACGAATAGAGTTCATATATATATAAATTCCGGGTTTGAAGGTCCGCAGCTTCCCGACACGTCGATTGCTGCAGAGGCGCGGGTTTAACTAACTCGACCAAATTGCAGCGAGTTCAGGCTCTCCTCATGCACACCATCTAATGCCGGCGCGGCGAATTCAATTAGTGAGAGCGCCTATTGTCCTCTCCCGAGTGAATTATGCGTGGCCAGCTGATTTGTTGTTGGGCACATTTGATCTCCATTATTTGGGTTGCTTATTAATTGCTGCAGATATCGTATTTGGCCCACAATTGACTGACGGAAAATTATATCTGGAACTAATGCCAATCCGCTGATTCGCGATTTACAATGATATATTTACAATGAGATTGGGCCACCCGCCATTACCCTTTTTTGCCCATTGTGATATTGTGCTGCCCGCCTCCTTGACGAGGTTCTTCATATTGAAATTGGGCAATTGATGTTCATTTTTATGCGGTTTCTGCAAGCCACATTTTTTGTTTGTATTTATTTTTTATCAAAAAAGTCTCGAGAGTTGCCCATCCCGAAAAGTTTGCGATCTGGCTTGATTTTTTTTTGGCGCCGGCGAAATTTGACGATCTGGCTTGATTTTGTACTTGAGGCTAATTTTATTTTTGTACCTTTTTTCGAATTTTTTTTTTTTTTTGATTTTCTAGAATTTTTTACATTTTTGCATAATTTTTTTTAGATTTTTCTTGATTTTTTGATATAATTTTTTTTTTTTTTCAGAATTAAATTTCCTATCTTCTCTTCCCGGGGACTTACGAACTTCAAATCTTCATTAAAATGTTAATTTTAATTTTGTCTAATTTCTAAATTTTAATTTTCATCAAATTTATTAATAAAATATATATTCAAGCGTCACTACATCACACAGATTTAGTAATTTGTCTTACCATGTTATTATTGCAAGTACTAACTCGAAAATATCAATGCAATGAGCCAATGAGCATAAACCGCTTAGCCAAATATTTTTTTTTATTGCCATTGCCAAAAATACTCCAAGCTTTGGTGCTTGAAAAGTTTTAGCCGCAGTTTTAATAATGCAAAGTAGTCGAAGGCAGCCAAAATCAAAATCAGAATCAAATTGATGCCAATGTCGATACTTGAGAACGACTTCAAAAACTGATGTTGCCCGTAGGAAGTTCAACAAAAAAGTTGCAACAAAATTAAAACAAAACAAGTACCAACCGGAAAACGCCTTTGAAGCACAACGAAGCTCAATTACACTACCACTAAGCGCAATTATGAAACAATTGAAAAAAAAATTCAAAATGCTCCAAAGAATTAATTGATTTTTGAAGTATTCGAAAGTAAAAAATACATTTTCATAGCAGTAAAAGTGACTTTTAAAGTGCGTAGGAATATTTTAACAACTAACTTCGAAGCACTTTCTATATAACTACTTAATATCTTGATGTGTATATATAATAAATATGCATATAGAAGATTATTAAACTTGCATTAGTTGTTTTTTGTTTGGTTTTTGTAATTCCTAAAAAAAATTCGGATTTCTTATGGGGTACTACCATTGACGAAAACTTCTTTGAGGTCCTTCCGCTGCTGTTGTTAAGGACTGCGACTATTTCCACTAGAAAATAAATACTACGACTACTACAATACTATTTCCACTACTCGCATTAACTGCAGTCGCATAACTTTTCCAATTTGCTTTTGGCAATTATTGATATAAGCCAGCGGCAAAAACACTTGAGCTCAGTTTTTCTCCAGTCTCTCTCTCTCTCTCTTTAGTTTTGGGGTTATTTTGGGGTATTTGGGTTTGAGAGGTTCTCGTCCAAGCATATTTTCTTGCATTTTGCGCATATTTGTGCAACATTCTCAAAATTCTTGAACAAAGTTTTGTTATTATTGCCTTTTTGCTCGAGACTCGAGAGCCTAGAGAATTGGGAAGAGGGAAGAGAGAAGAGAGCTGAGACTTGGTTTGGATGCTGACTACCATTTTGATTACTTTTGCAGTTGCCGATGCAATTAGTTTGTTCATTAGACGTGGCAATAAACAGCCTATGAGAGAGATACAGATATACCAAATGAGAGAGTGAGAGTTGAATGTTGCCTTGAGTTAATTTGAGTTGATTGGAATTCACACACTTAATTAGTTACATGCCTAGTTAATTTGCTCTTTGTTGCACATTGTATCTTAAGGTTGTACATTCTGATTGTGATAAGAATGCAAATATGCCAACCCAAAAAATAAAAATAGTTGTGTTGAGTGATTTGCAAGATAATTTGTTCTTTTTTTCCGTACCAATCTTTATTTGCTGAGACCTAACAATAAATGCCACTTCCAAATCTGAGGTCTCTATATCTTTGACTTAACCAAAACGATTTGCATAAGCTTATCCACTCATACTACTACTGATTCTTCTACAATACTACTACTAATACTACTCCTACTACTACTACACATATTACTTGAGGTTTGTGTGCACTACATTGTACACATATTTGTTGCAGAATGCTTACTTATGTATGTTAGACCAGTTAGTTGTCCAGCATTCTGAGTAAAGTCTCCAACTCGGATCCTTTGTATTTTTATTATTTGCCGATAGTCTAATGCTAAAGCGGTTTAGTAGAAAAGTAGAAAAATCTACAAGTCGCATGCCGCAAAACAAAAAACAAAAGCAAATGCAAAATGCAAAATGCCAGAGACAAACTCGTCAAGATGAATGACAGTAAGCAAATCCAGCGATTTCTGCAGCATTGAAATACCAGCATTATTTCACGTCAGTGGCCTGAACATTTCAAATTGCACATGTCCAGACCCGAAAAATAGAAAAATAGAAAAAGAAGAACTCAACGAGTATGTGATCCGGGGCAGTAGTTTTCTGAATGCATCCTGCAAAATACTCAAGTAAAATTCATTTCAAAACGAAATAAATAAGTAAATACTTGAAATAACTCAAGAGTTCTTCTATGCTGTGGCAATTTTCAAATCCGCTTTAAAATTAAATTTACCCCCGGAAAAAATTAGAAATTGAAAATCCCTTTAGAATGCAAAACACATGCAGAGCAGCATTTAGGCGCTTTCACTTGTCAGGGACTGACTGAAATCAATAATGAAGTAAACCAAATCCAACTGCAAATACTTGGCCAAAGAATGTGTGGCCAAAACAAATCAAGTATGACAAGCCAGGCAACAACGAAAGTCAACGTGGCAAGTAAATAAATGTGAAAAGGCACAAATGAAACGTGACAAAGTCAGTTGACAAGGAATGAGTCAAACCACAAACAAGGATATACGAATATTTATCAACTTATTTAATAATAATAAGGTGGAAACGAGAAAGGGTTTTCTGGAAGAGTGTGTCGGATTTCAAAGCTATTGCAATCGTGGATTAACTTAAGGCTTAAAGCTCAAATTATAAATAAAGTATAGTTACTAAAATGTTGATTCTCTAAGTAAAATAATTTAATCAAATGCATTTTTAATAACTACTTTACTTAAATAACCAGTCCAAACCATAAGACATGAATGTCTGAAACTTTCACACAACATAGCTGAGACAATTTTATCCTGCAATAGAACGGCGTTTTGCGAAATTCTAATTGCAAGGGGGTCAAAGCTCAACAAATTTAGAAAATTGCTGGTAAAAATAAAAAATATCAAAAATACAAATATACAAAGTAATGCCATAAATAAAATATAGTGACTAAAATGTGGCTTCCTTAAGTAAAATAATTCTATTAAATTCTTAATAGTTGTTAAATGTTAAATGTATGTTTTCAAATTGAAACTTGCAAATCGTTTTGGCAACCGTAGAACATGTGACAGAAAACTGTCAGCTATCTTTTCTACAGAGAATGAAGTTGAGACATGCTTTGTTGGCAGACAACTTCCCGGAGGCCAATGTAAGATCCGTATTCGTATGCTCGAAGGAAAAGTCGAAGTTGACTGTCGTCTGACTTGGATTCTTTAGCTGATTTTGTCATTTTCATATACTATAGTTTGATAAAGGCACTAACATGAGGCGGTGCTGACAACAAGGCTAAATAAACTACTTTATTTTGGGCAAAGACTCGCAAAAAAATTATATACGAATACGAATACGAATTATTTTTAAGAGGTCGCAGTTAACGTTGCCATGGCTCCTGGCGAATGTCCTGACTGGTTTACTGCATTCTTTTGGGCTCCTAGACATGATCTCATTTGTTTGGCGCTTGTTTAGCTGATTTCCACTGACTGAGGCCCACTGCACTGATTGTAAATTAAGTTTTAAGCAACATGTCTGCAAGAATCAAGCCCGGGGACAACAGCCAAAGCTTTCTCCCTTCCTCTCCCTCTCTCTCTCTTTTTCTCTCTCTCTCTCTCTCTCTCTCTCTCTCTCTCTCTCTCCTAGTTGCTGTTGCAGTCAGTTGCAAGATTTCTTTTCTTTTCTGTTCTCGTATTCCTATTTGAAAAATGAAAATTGTGTTTTGTGTGTTTGCTGCAGCGGCTGCTTTCCTTGAAGAGCTGCTTTGCTATTTTCGCATCATGTTTTTATACACAGAAAAAAATCATTTAAATATGTTTACAAATCTTGATATTAGCATGTATTTTTAATTATGTATTCAGTATTTTTTTTTTGTAATTAAGTCAATGTTCGTATAAAAAGGCAAATACTCAATATAAAAAATGTCAAAGAAACCTAAAATATCCCGCAAAAAAATAGCCCTATAATTTCTGATATTCAATTTTGTGACGAACAAAATTCAGTTTAATATACAATTTAAACAAATAATATTAATAAAAAAAACACGAAAATTGGCATTGGCATTAGCATACTTATGCAATGGCTTGATTTTATTCCGGAATAACAGAGAATTTTTCAGTGTACTTTTTTTTATTATAAATTCTTTTTTATTGTATTTTTGCTCGCCGTGCTATTTACACTGCCGCAGTCAACAGTCTTTTCATGTGCCTATTTATATATATACAATACTATATATGTATGCTTGCCAGGAATAGAACAGCAAGACGTCTTAGAGCCCTCGTATTTGTGTGTGTGTTTATATTTGTATTTGTCCTTTAGTTTATGGGACTGAGGCCAGAACAACAGCTACGAAGTTTAACTGCAAGTTTTGTGTTTCTGTTTGGGTTTCGTTGAGGCAAGGAATTCAATTTTCGAATTTCGAATCGCAAAGGACTCGGCGCAATTGTTGTGGCTCGTTGGCTTTGTACTAACTGACTGTCTGTCTGTCTGACTACATTTGATTATAGCTGGTTTCGTTCTAAATGATTTGTGCAGTTGATCAATTTAGTTGGGCCAAGGCAGCTCCTAATTAATCCCAGCAAAATAAGATACTCCAATTAGGTATGCTACGCTATAAAACACTCTGTAATTGCAATCATTTGTTTTCACTTGCATCCAAATTATAGTTGCACGATAAATTAGTCTCAGCTATGTTGTGTCCAAATTTCAGCCTCCTTTTTCCTACCGTTTGGGATGCACAAATATCAGTCAGTCAGGACAAAAGTTGTATCAACGCGGACGGGAGTTCGCGCTAGTGACGAAAGCAGCAAGAAGGGTACGAAAGACGGCTAGCAATATATACAACTAATATAGAAAATCGATCGAGCTATATTTTTTTTTTCATAGTAATTTCGGAGTCTCCGAAAGTAGAGTAGCATTTAGTAGTAGTAGTATTTTTATTTAAAAATTTTATATTTAACTCATTTTTGTTCGTCACAAATTTGGACATCAGAAATTTTGGGGCTAGAAATTGCTTTCGTCACTAGACTTTGACCTCGTGTAGAGATTTTTTTTGTGATATATATATATACAGACGTGTACGAAATATTAAGAACAGCGTATATGAAAACTTAATTCATTTTTTCAAATATAATAATCTAATCGATGAGCTAGGGGTAGACGTTAAGAAAGAAGTCAGAGATGCTATTATAAAGGATAAGGACATAAAAGGATATGCATTCTTTTTGGATATAAATAGTTTAATATGTGTACTATTAAAATAATATAAAGATATTTTGTTAATATATTATTATTGCAATTTTTTGAACAAATTAAATTTGTACACATGTTGTTCTTTTTATTTCGCACACGTCTATATATATAAAGAAAACAAAGTGAAAAATGAAGAGAAATACAGCAGCGATAAGATAAGACTACAAATTTATATAAACAACAGGAGAGCTTAGGACTGAGCAGCTTTGTTAGAATTGTAAGAACACTTGCTGGCGATTCTAGTTAATTAAAACGTAATAAAGCCAAGCAGGCAAGTCAAGTCAGTCAACCAACAACACACATATATAGTAGTAAAGATACTGTAAAGTAAAAGACAACAACAACAACAACAATAGGAACAAAAACACAAGCAATTAAATGCAGCCTTAGAGTTTGATACTTTGCACCGTCCCCCGTAAGTCTTCCACCAGTTGACGTATGGCCACAGTGCATCCCACAATGCCAAAGATAATCCCTATTATTATAAGCGTAATGTCACGTATTAGCTTCCAACGCAGTCTACCATATCCCGTATCGTAGTTGATAAACATATCAATCAGAGCTGGACATATGAGATTTAAATTACATAGAGAGAATGCTCCTTCCAATTCGGTTAAAGCGGCCAAATTCGGCACCACAACAGCCACAACTCCTACAAAGAGATATATATGATATTATGAGTGTTGAAAAACAAGTCAATCAATTCTCAACTTACCCGTCAAGAAGAGAAAGCATAGTCGCACGGCAAATTCCACGGAATAATGATAATTATTACTAGGTCCATTTCCATAGTCCCTGAAGACAACAGTAATCACAACGAAGCCATTTAGTGGATAACTAAGAAAAATACCGCATGCAATTGACGTCTTGATAATCTGGGAAAGACTGAAAGAAATACACAGAATAAAAATCATGCTAAAACTCAATTTAAATATTCTGAATTTCAGCAAGTATCTTTTCAGGATATAATTGTTAAATAAAGAGAACTTGCGGATGAAATGAAAGGATTTAGTTACTCAACCTCTCTTATAGCATATATGTGGCTTATAAGGTTGAAAAACATTTTGTTTTTTTAATGCTGCTCCTATAAGCTACAGAATCAATTTAGAGACGAAAGAATGATATATTTGAAATTCCGCATGAAAATCGGGCTAGCTCTGACAAAGTTATGCAAGTAAGAAGTTTTGTAAAATTGTTCTAAATATAATAAATGAATAAAAAAATAAATAAAGGAATTACTTCATTACTCACACCTCATTCTGGGGAATATTTAGTGTAACGCTAGCTTCCACTTGCTCTCCAAATCGCCAATAGCCCATAATGCCGAAAAATATATTTGTAAAGAGTATGAAAAACACGGCCATATTAAGGACACCACAAAATCCCAGATAGTTTTCTGGATGTGCCATATTCGCCTCCACGACAAGCATCTGCGTAAGTCCAAATAAATATTAATAAAAGGCATATACATTTCAAGAATTTAGGGTTTGCTCGCACCGAACCCACAGCAGTAAGAGAGAAAGCAGCAATACCAAAAAACATCATCCAATCCGAAGGTGGTTTAATCATTTCACGCTCTTCTGGTTTCGGAAGTCCCCTTACCAAATAATACATGATGCAGATGAAGCCCACATAGAGCAAAAAGTTGGAGATGAGATTCAGCGGTACCAGATACTTGAGTTTGCGTATCATAAAAAATGGGAGTTGAAGCAGACAAACACCTACAACATAGTAACGCTCATTATGGTCCTTCCAGTAATAATCACCGATTTCCTTAAAGTTCTTGGCCACAAAAACAATATAAACACAACAGAGGCCAAATTGTCCAATAACCAGGACACAGCTGGTCAAAAATCCAGCCGCACTGGCAAAACAATGCACACATCCTGGCCCCAATTGATAGGCAATCTGGACGGCTTCCGGCATCGATACCTGTGGCACATGAATACGTCGACAGCACTCAGTCATGCCATTGATCTGTGCAGGAAAGCTAAATGCAAATAATTCCAATTGGACCGTGCACGGACAAGGCACAGTGGTTCTCACTCTGTCAACCTGTCAAGCTGGCAGGCAATAAATGCAATAACAAAACTGCAAACTTTTTTGGTAACAGCTTGCACAAATTTAGTATTATTTGTAAGCAAAAGTATGAGTATTATAAAAAAAATAAATAAAAAAAATTTTTAAATAATGAAAAAGAAGTTAAGACTTGACTTGCTTTATAGACTAATTTCCAAAACGAAAAAAAAAAATATTTAACCTAATTAGCAATATGTTCTAATTTTTAAAACAAACAAAATAAAATAATACACAATTTTAGAAAAATCAAAAAAAAAAAAGATACAATTAGCTTGCTATGCAGAATAATTTATCAATTTAAAAAAATAATTGTACTTAAACTTGACTTGCTTTATGTATTAATATCTAAAATTGAAATATATATATATATATATATATATATTGGCCTATCATTAGTAAGCTTTTTGGCTTACAAAAAACATTTAAAATAATAAATTAACAAAAAAAAATATAAACCCATTTGCTATATTTTTTAAAATTAAAAAAATATATATTACCCCTTACGATTTGAAGTTTAACAGAATAGAACCACTGTGTAACGGCTGCAAATACACACCAGCAAATGGATGCAGTAGGTGAGCAAAATCATTAGCAACACCGAAAGGAGAACTCCGACCACAATCCCGGAGTATCGAATGGCCAACGGCATGGCCAGAATTCCTGTGCCCATTACGCATTTTAACAGTGAGACGAAGGCATCAAAGTTGCTATTTGAGAGAAAAGAGAATAGGAAATAGGGAACAGAGAACCGAGAACCGAGAACAGAAATGGAAGCTAATTAACTTATCGGCATCTTTTTATCAACTTTAACAATGCTTACTTCAATGGCACCTCAACTGTCCGTCTCTCATACGGATCGTAGTAATAATACGACGAACTCGATTGCCTGCCAAACAAAAAGTCCCAGAATTTTAGAGGATTATCGAGTCTATTTTGTGGTACATACTTACACCAAGGTCATTTGCGCATGCTGCGATTCAACTTGTGCATTTGCCATTTTCTATTTCTCGTGTTGTAAAATCTCAGAATAAAAGATCCAATAATGACTGGCAATTTTGACAACAAATTCAATGAGTTTAGTTCTTGTTATAGCTGTGCACACATTCAATTCACTTTAAACTAATCACTGAGATAAGCGCCAAGCGGGACAGACAGACAGACAGACGGACAGACTGACAGACAGACGGAAGGACACTATCAAAATGGCTGCACATGCGCGTCGGTCATTACCATAACATACGGAAATTATTGCCTACTTTGGGGCGTTGCACCCACTAAACTGCCTCAACTCGCTGAAGCCAGAGATAGTTGCAAGTTACACAGTTACACAGTTACCAGATACACAGTTAGCGACAGTGACAAAGCGACTATACAGTGAATACTACCCATGTTTGTACATTACGATTGCATATTTTCGAAAATTATGCATATTTAGACTTTATTGATCGCAATAGATTTAGTTACTCATAACTCTCAGTTTATTAACAATAATTATAATTTAAGAACAAAATAAACAATAATATAACATTAGAAAACAAACCCTAAGGAATTGATGCATTCGTTTGTAAAAATTTTAATTTTATATTTAAGTTAGTCTATGTGCACTGTACTAAGTTGATATTTAAAAGAATAAAATTAAATTAAATATCCAAAAAAATATATGATATAAAAATTCAAGAATCTACAATGGAAGCTTCCACTGTATCTTCTAGGAGTATCTGGATAAGCAGCTCTCTAGCTCAAATTTCAATTCCAGCTGCAGACTGTGCTGCGTCTGTCGCGTCTGTCATGTCTGTCGAGTCCACGTTGGAAGAGAGAGGGAGACGGAGAGAGGCAGAGGATGGGAGAGGACGATTGTCATGCCAGAATGTGCACTTCCGCGTCCGTTTAGTTGTGTGAACTTAACAGTAAATTGAATTAAAATTTATTGTGAAAATTGCAAAATTCCAAAACGCAGCAGCAGCTACAAGAAGCTGAATAAGAAGAAGAAGTGAGCTTCAAGGAGACATCAGCGCAAATCCAATACAAATAAAATTAAGTAAAAATGCACACACACTCGCATCGTAGTCGCATATCGCAGGGATGTCTGAGAGAGGCCGGGAGGGGGTGGGAGTGGGAGTGGGATGGCCTCGTGGGTCGCCGTGTTTTTGCACAAAAATATGCAAATGTGATATTGTCGCTGGCGACATTTACAACAATTACAATAACAACGAGGACTCTGTCGGACAAGGCTGGCAAGGATGAGTGAGGATAGGGGGAAGGGTAGGGGGATGGGTAGGGGAATGGGGAATGGGGAACGACTAACTGCGTGCGACATGTGACACGATATTCAGATAAAGATGGCCCACAGGCAACAGAAGAGCAAACCAGCGACGTAGGCGTGGCATTCATAGAATATATTTAAGTACATACACTCAGAAAAATAAAAGGTAAAATTCATGTTAGTTTTAAGAACATTTCAAATATTAAAATCAGAAATTCTTATATTTTCAAGAACACAAATATAAGTCTAAGAATAAATATTCTTAAATACTAAGGACCATGATGAATTAAATATAAGTTGACGTCGTCGATGCGTTGAGGTCCCCTAAACTATTGTCATCTCGCTCTTTCGGCAATCACTAAAGATGAGATAGCAAACGACGTTTGCCTGCAAACTGTCAAACTTATGGGACCTCGAAAGAGACCAGCTGTGGTGACAACGTCACCTTAGACTACAAATAAAAAAATATAAGACAAGTTTTTAATCATATAGTATTTTTTTTTTGTTTTATTTAGATATATATTCAATTTTTTCTGGCTTGGTATTTTATAAATATTTTTATAATATGTTCTTTCTTGGCAAGAGTGGGATTTGAACCCGCGCATGGTTCCAAACTTAATAACATATTCATAATTTAGATTTTTTTCTAAGATTAGAAACTGCGTTTTGTTCTGGATGTTAGAAGTCTATATTTTTTTCCGTGTACATGTGTACATTCATACTTACATATTTTGCATAAAAAGAGAAATATGCTGAAAGCAGCAGAGCAAGAAAACGAGCGAAGGCAGCACAGAAATCAAATAAAACAAATTTGGAATTTCACAGCAGACGAACTGGAGAATCTTTTATAAATACATACATATATATGTATGTTTGTATTCACATACATGTACAATGTACATTCATATGTGCACGAAGGAGTCTTTGGAAACTGTTTCCCAATGTGTGAGAATGTCCTTGTCTTCTATTTCTATTTCTATTTCTATTATTTTTTATTTTTCTATGGAAACAAACAAACTGACATTCAATTTAAATTCCTATACAAATAATTGCGTGGCAGTTCCAAATCTAAACAGATGGGTTTGGGTTTGGATTTGAAATCGGGTTTTGACGAGGTGTATATGCGAACGGACCGAAAGTCCCACAAACCCAATTACCCGCGTACACTTTAGCTACTGGGCTAACATTGAACTAGAGTGCGCGTATTTTGAAAACTCTCGAATATTAAATACCCTTTATAATTTTTAAAAATAATATTATTAGCAAATGCTTCGAATTTTTATTTTATAAAATATACAGTATTTGCAAAAAGGATTAGAAAAAATATTTAGCAAATAGACAAATAGAACATAAGGAAATTGCATTTAATAACTTTTGATTAGAGGGTATAAAATTAAATTGCAATTCAGTCAAATATTCAAATATTTCCAATGCAGAGCACGCAACTCAGCTGCCAGCTCTTCTGTCTGTCCCTCCGTCCGTCCGTCCGTCTGTCTGTCCCTCCGTCCGTCCGTCCGTCTGTCTGCCTGTCCGTCCGTCTGTCTGTCTGTCTGTCCTTGGCAATTGGCAGCCGCTTACCTGACTGTGTCTTCAAGCATTATCACTGCGGTTATCTATCTGCCCTTTGCTTCCTTCTACTTTCAGCTATCATCATCAATGTTATCAAAAGCTTAGCTAAAACTTTACGCCACTAAAAGATGCACCACGTTCCTGAAGCTGAAGCTGAAGCTAAGCTGATACTTAACACTGAAAAAAAACACTAAAAATATTAAAATAAAATATTGTAGTTTTTCATTTAAGAATCTAAGAATTTAAGAATCATCTAAAGTTGTTTGAAAATTATGAATATGTTAAATTTCCATGTAAAGCCAATTATTGACCCGTGGCAGTCTGGCTGAAGTTGCACATTTTTCAGACCCGTCTTGAATTTAAAAACCTGCTTTTTAACAGTGTAGCTATTTCCTGATGCTTCTTGCATCAATGATTTTGATCAGATTTACTTGACGCTGTCCAGCGTTGATGCTGATAATGCTAATGATAATGATGATGATGATGATGATAATCATGATAATGATGACGACGCAGCTACAGACTGCGTTTACCAGTTTTTTTATCTCGCTGCCCACAATATTTTTGCATTTTTAATGAAATTTATCGTCATTTTTCATACTTGCACAAAGTGGATTTTTATTAGATTTGCATATCTTACAAACCTTTTATAAAAACTTATATATGCGTAAGTGTGTATAAACTTACATACATTTTTTCATCTATCTATTCTTTGGCAACCATATGGTAAAGTGGCTAACAAAAAGCGTTACCTTAAATTTCACCAGATTGTTTGATTTATTTATTTTATGTTCTATTGACGTAATTGAATAACCATTAATATTTCTGTTACGTGTAAATGCAATATTTGTGTGTATTTTTAAAAAACGCACCATGCAGCAAATATTCTATAAGATAAACTGTCAATCATTTGCGGTGACATTAGAAGCATTCACTGTGGACGTGAGACCCGTAAAGTCAATATACGAAAGTCATCTGATGATAATTCAAATAATAGGAATACCCAACCCAATAAAATATCTTCACTCGCTACGACTAAAGTATACCGTGTAAAAAATGCAAGCTCGGAAATATGAATCAACGAAAATCTAAAAATAATTATAATGCTTTTTTTTACTAGTAATTTAAAAATAATTTTCTTTTACCTAAATAGTTATAATTTGGCTAAAGGGTATATTTATTAACACTTTGGCACGGAATCAGCGAGTAAGCACAGACAACACAGCAACAACAACTATTGGTAAACTGTACATATGAGCTGTCGTCTGGGCCATAATTGAATGTTACACGTAAAATATTGAAAAATGCAGTGTGTTCATTATGTGGCTGCGAAACGTGAGCTAAGAATACATCTTCAGTCCCCCAACTATTCGCATCATCTTTCCCGCCTTATTCAGGTTAAGACCATTTATCAAAGATCCATATATTAGTTATTTTAGTGGGAAATATCAATTAAGAAATAAATTCAAATTATTATTAAATAAATAAATGTTTTTTTAATTGTTACGTCTCTATCTAATTTAAATGTAACTGCCATTGAACTCAATCTCATATATATTAATATAATAATAATAAATTATTTAAATCAAAAATGGATGACGTCGCTGCAAAGTTTAAATGTTTGAATTAATTAATTCCATCTTAACTTCCAGTGGGGAACACTAGGGAGGGGAGGGGTTTCCTTTCTACTTACACATCATATACCTCCATCCAAAATGTAAGGGATTCTTTTTGTTTCGGCCATTTCAAGAAAAGTCAAATGACAATTTTAAATTTAACAGTTGTTAACAGGTTCTAGCGCTGCCATACTTGGCAAAACGCAAAGTAATATTCAAATATGCGAGAGAGGATTGGGTCTAAGACATAATTGTTAGTTAGATAACTAACATAATTGTTAGTTGCATGTTAGTTATGAGTGACAACAGTAATAACATAAGAAACAGCACGAGGGCTTTTGAATTTGATTTTAGCGCGGGCAAATGCGGGGTGGCAGCGCCATGAATATTAGTGAAAACAAATTAAGCTACTGTGCAACACTGAATTTAAAACCACTGCTGTCAACTTAACTAAAAATAGCTAGTTCTGTGCATTTTCAAAGTTTGATTGAAAAAAATGCGAGAAATCTAGTTATTTAAAATATACATAAAGCCACGTTAGTGAAAGTTTCAGCCCATTTTGAAAATTGATAAATTCGCGAGCCACGAATATTAAAACAAGTTGGCAGTACTGAAACTGTCTTGGCTATATTGCATCGCAATTTCAGCTATTTTTCGGCTGCTTTCTAGCCAGTAACAGCTAGTTTTTCCTCTAGCAAGTTGGCAGCAGTGTTTGTCAGAATTTAGTATTTTTAATAAACGCTCAGTTTAATACCAAAACATGTGATGATTGGCAAAGCTGGTCACACTTGTCTGCTATTTGCAAAATAAAGACGCCGCGTGTTCTAGCTAAAAAATAAAATTAAAACAATAAACAATAATAAGTAATAAATAATGGATGACGAGGCGGAAACCTACAAATTGTGGCGCATTCGCAAGACCATCATGCAGCTGAGTCACGACCGGGGTTACCTTGTGACCCAGGATGAACTCGACCAGACACTGGAGCAGTTCAAGGAGATGTTCGGAGATAAGCCGAGTGATAAGCGTCCCTCTCGCTCGGATCTGATCGTGTTGGTTGCCCACAACGATGACCCGACCGACCAGATGTTCGTATTCTTTCCCGAGGAGCCGAAGATCGGCATCAAGACGATCAAGACGTACTGCACCCGCATGCAGGAGGAGAACATTCATCGAGCCATCGTCGTTGTCCAGGGCGGCATGACGCCGTCGGCCAAGCAGTCCCTGGTCGACATGGCGCCCAAGTACATCCTGGAGCAGTTCCTCGAGTCGGAGCTGCTCATCAACATTACGGAGCACGAACTCGTGCCGGAGCACGTCGTGATGACGGCGGAGGAGAAACAGGAGCTCCTCAGCCGCTACAAGCTCAAGGAGAACATGCTGATGCGCATCCAGGCGGGAGATCCCGTTGCCCGTTATTTCGGTCTCAAGCGGGGACAGGTCGTCAAGATCATTCGCTCCTCGGAGACAGCTGGCCGATATATATCGTATCGTCTGGTCTGCTAAATGACCAGAATTACCAACCAGCTCATAGTCTAAGTACATTATTTTTAATATAAACGCAATAAACATATTTGTTGCATTCACGACTGTGCATTTGTATATTTATTTCATCATTATTATGTACATATATACAAATTTCCAATTCTCTTACCTCCATAAGTCAAAATTTTCCATTTTTTTATCTAAAAGAATTGGTACACTTAATATTTGCAGAAATTTCTCGACTTTTTTTAGAATAGAATAGAAGGGTGGGAAATTTTTACCTTTATTTTATCTAATTTCGTATTTTAAATTTTAATCAAATTTATTAATTTTTATTGATTTTTATTATTTTAAAATTTGCATTTTTATCAGTGCTGACTTTTGATAAAAGTTTGAAAAAAAAAAAACTGTTTCTGGCTTAAAAGTAGTGATGTAAGAAATTAATGATCACTGAAACGGCGCTAACTTATTTAGCTACTATGCATCGAAATTTCAGCTATTTTTTGGCTGCTTTCAGTTATAAGATGACAGCACTGTTCCTGAAACAGATATTTTTCACCTAAGTTGGCAGCACTGTTGTTAATACACAAGATTATTTGTATTTGTATTTTATAAAACAATTCTGCACTTGGAAACAACAATTAATTGCATTATTGATGTCGTCGCCGGAGTATAATGCCGCTGAGGCATCCCAGTCTTCCCAGGCATCAGAGGAAGTATCGGCACACGATTATATTGAGTTGAAGACAATGCAAGATGTGGAGGCTCTGGAGCAAAAGCAGCTTTATTTGTACATCGAGAAATTACATGGAATCATTCGGAAATACGACACCAAAATTGCAATATACAAGAAGAAACTAAAACACTTTGTGAGACGAATGAATGTTTTCATATAAATATTATGAGTACGTTTTTAACGAACGCACAATTAATATTCTCCACATTTCCCATTGCAGCTGAACCAGGAAACAAAGAGAACGGAGGAAAACGGAGAATTGGAGAAAACGCTGAAGAGCGAAGGAAACGATCAGAAGCAGGAGGATGAGAAGGAGGAGGGAGAACAAGCAGTTAAGGAACGTGAGTGTAAAACAAACTCATTGCTATACCAATTACTTCATAAATAAGCAGAGGGTATGTTGTGATCGTTTGAATGTGTGTAACAGGCAGATGGAGGTATCTCCGACTCCAAAAAGTATATATATTCATGAGCACCCTCAACAGTCGATTCGATATAGTCTATCCGTCCGTCTGTTTGAACGCTTCAAACTCAGAGAATATAAGACCTAGAGACTCCAAACTTGGTGTGTAGGTTCCTGAATACCCTAAGCAGATCAAGTTTCTTTTTAATTTTTGGATCTGACCTCTATATCATAAAGCTGCCATAGGAACCATAGGTCTAAAATGAAGTTTTAGTATTAAAAACTTTCTAGTTTTTTGAGACTACTAAATAACAAATGTAAAAATCCATTAAATAATGGACACAATATACATCTGGGCTGGTATTATACATCCCGACCAAATTTGGTTCAAATCGGTCAACAATATCATATAGCTGTCATCAGAATAATTTGTCGAATAAGTAATACAGTTTTCAAAGTGCAGCAAAGTGTATCAAATATTCGGCGTCCAGCACGGTATCTAAGAGTCTAGGCACAGGGTATTCTACTGTCAGAAAGGCGCTGCTGATTCCCTTGTTTTCAGTATTTTTTATTTTGACTTTTATATCGGAATATTTTTCTTAGTTGAGCTTCCTTATTTATAATTCCTTTTGATTCCTTTTAATGTCTTAGAAAAAATGTAAGGCTATTGTTGTTTAGAGAAGGCTATAACACAGTCACATCGATATGAGGAAAACACCATACTCATATAGTCGGTCTAAAACCAGATTCGAATGTCTAGACATTATTCTTGGGAATATTAAAATAAATAGCGTTCTGATAGAATTGTTATATTAATCGGTTATCCTTACAGTATCATAGGGTATGAGAGTATACTCTGATAGATTTGTAAATGTACAAGAGATGATCAAGTTTCATTTTGTTTTGCTGGCTACGGCGGCAACCAGGGCCGCTCCACGTCCGGATCCGTCCTCGGATAACATGATATCGAATTGCTTGTCGGATTTTACGAGCTTATGCATCGTTTCGCGTATATAAGCATCGAATTTCGGATGATATCGATACACAGAGCCATCGATACCGACTACAACTTTGCGATCATTGATCCTGTTGATTAACCCACTGATGCCAATGGCCACCAATGTGGCAGCACGACGGGACACACACTCGCAGATGTATTTAAACTTCTGACAGTCCTCAACGGTCGCTTTCTCCAGTCCAAACAGTTGCTTTATAATGCGTCGTGTGTTTAGGAATTCGGGAAACGAGTCGCTCTCAACTTCCGATATATGTTTTGTCTCATAGATGTGAACTTTGTGCTGCAAGGTCTCCAAATATACCTTCCTTTTGGGGCTGAGCTTAAAGATAATGTTCCGCTCAATTGCGCGCAGTAGAACAAGACGCACCAACTCTCCCAGATACATGCCCGAGGTCATCTTCTCAAAGAGCTGCTCCGAGCGATTTATCGATTTGCTATCCACTTCTTTATCGTATTCGGTGCGCACGAAATCCAACTGTCCACTCTCTCCAAAGGCACCCCACTCAATATTGACAATGACCTGTGTTTGTGGAAGATAAAAAAACGTATCTCAATCAAAAAGAATTTGTCGGTGGATTACAAATTAAAACCTTTTTTTATATAGATTTTTTCTATTTATTAATATGTTTAGGTACAGAAGTCCTTTTTTATTTTGAATATATTTTGGTTTTCAGTTAGCGCTTACGTAAATTGGTTTCGTACCGATTACCGCTTTTTCGTGTATTTCGGTTTCGAAACATATGTATGATATCGGTTTACAAAAAAACAAAATTGTAGAAATGATAAAAAACATACATGAAAAAAATATTTGATTTCAGAAAAGATCTTGCTAAATAAGATCACTATTAAAACGTAAAATCAAAATAAGTTTGAAAATGAATTGTCACCTTAACAACTTAATTAAATACAATGCCCGATTGAACCGAACATGAATCGGCAATTAATCGGTTATTTCGGTTTAAAGCTGTTTTTCCGCATCGGGATTGTAAAAAAGTGTTGTTTTGGCTCGGCTATCAGTTACGGTTGCCAATTTCTATCCGCTAATACTGGTTAAAGGCTTAAGGCTACGAGTTTGATTACTATTCGATTCGATTTTAATCCCTGATATTTTCTTATAAAACTGACCTGTTGATGTCCTCCCCTAAATTGGTGCTCCAAGAGCTCGACGTTTTGCACATCCTCCAGATAGCAGGCATTGCAACCGGTGCCCACAATGACGCCCACCCGGCACTCAGGATTACGATGGGCGCAGGACATTAAAGTGCCCGTGGTGTCATTGAGTATGGCCACCACGGCAATATCCGCATCGCCACGCCGTTGAATGGCCTCGTGCAGCATACGTCCCACATCCTCGCCCTCGACCCCGGGACAGTCGAATCCCTTGGTCCAACGCGTCAGCATCGCCTCCTTAAGGCCCATCTGCACACAGGGAAAGGAGAACGTGAATCCGAGAGGTAGATGGGCATTACGCATCTCGTGCTTATCCACAAACTTGGCCAGACACTCGGCAATGTGATCGAACAGCTCCACACCAGGTCCAATCATCAGATCCTTGGGCACTGCGTATATCTGTGACTGCACCGTGTCATCGTGATGACCTTTAAGTGTGACGAGCAGCACACGGAAATTGGTACCGCCCAAATCGAGTGCCAGATACTTTCCCATCTCATTGCCAGTGGGCAATTCGTGGACATAGGTCGGGAAGCACTTCGTATTGGCCTGTGCATGTGTAGAACGCCTTAATCCCTTACCGATCTCATTGCAAAAGCGACTGTACACCTCTTGCACCTGATAGTCGCTCAGAAGAAAGGGTTGCATAAGTTCTCGTACCTCCACGTCCATCATTTTAAACCGACTGATTGCTTTGAATAATGAGTAACAACTAACGACCAACTCACTAAAGACTGACTGAGTGACTGACTGACCAGGCACCTGCCAATGTTTCTGTCTCTGTCTTCCTGTCTGTATCACTGACGTTGTCGTCGTCAGTGGCTTGTGTTGCACATGATGATAAGAATTAGCTCAAAATTCCTACTCTCATTGCTATTTTTTTAGACGTCGTAACAACTGTGCAATCTTACCAGCAATTAAAAAATAAAAACAAAATCCAGTCGACATGTGCTAAAACTAAATTAAAATACGCTGCGTCTGCTTAGCACCAACTATGAAAAAAAAGCTGACAATTTGTTTCTCAAAAAACTAGCAATTTATTGAAAATACCTTATTAAAGATACTTTTCAAAAAACAGGCACCGTAACGTTTATAGTAACTATTTATTAAACAAAATATGAAAAAGAGCGTTTTCTAAACTATATATCTGCTTTTCATTTATTAAAATAATTGTAAAATATAATATTATAAATTACAATAATTATTATTTGCAATCCCTGCTAAAAGAATATACAAACTTTTATTTTAAGGTGTTAAAACATCTTGTTATCAAAATACTTTATTATACTTTATCTAAAGTAAAGAAGTACATCCGCTCAGAGTTTCTAGCCTTAGTATTTTATAATACATTTTATAATTAGAAAATCATAAAGCCTTCTACTAATGCTATTGATTGGCGCCATTTCCCGTTTACGGTTCATGATGTAAGAAACTTGACATTTGTGACATGAAAATGATTTGAATTGATTGTTGATAGCGTTATGTTTACTTGCACTAATATAAGTAAGAAGTAGTTTAATGACCATGCTTATACTGTGATTATTATAAATTATTTTATATATGTATATTTTTAGTTTCGGCCCGTGATGCATTCAGCTTGGTGGATGAAATGCGTCAGGCAGCGAAGCACGCAGAGAACCTTAACAACTTTGTATATGAGCCGACATCGGGCATGTACTATGATCCAAAGACGGGCTACTACTATAATGCGGTAAATGGTTTATGATATATGATTTACAACAGCGTAATCTTTATGACGTGCTGTGCAGTGTAGTGTGCACTGCACTGCAGTGATGAGACCTTTGGAGGTTATCACTATCACTATGAACCTACATCAATGCCCACAAATATATTGCTAGTTGTACTACAGAATTTTAATAATGTTTTGTTTCTGTTTCTTTGTAGGAATACGGGCTTTACTACGATGGAAATACGGGCTGCTACTATAGCTATGATCAGGCGAAAGATTCGTACGAGTTTCACTCGCAGGCGCAGGTGCAGGTGAGTGAAGGAATACGATGAAAGATACGATGATACGATGATTAACCATGATTCTTTTCCTCCTGCTCCTGCCTTGTAATTGCAAGGATCACGATTACTATCTCGATCACTGCGTTAATAGTAGACTCTTAGCAGATTTTCGCAAACTAAGCATAGACCGAATGCGTAGCAATGCATTAGGTAAGAATTAAAACCCAGAATGTGTGATAAAAACGCGGATTTCTTTTCTTTTCACTGGTTTCAGGCAAATGCTGCGGCGTCAGCGGATGTTAATGATAATCATGATGATGATGATGTCCAGGACATTGATGTTGAGTTCGATGAGCACGGTGGTGTGATAACCGACATTAAAACATTGCAACAGATCAAAGCTGAGAAACAAAAGTTCAAAGAACGTGCTGAAAAAAGCAAACGCAAGGCAAAAAAGAAGCATAAGAAGAAGCGCAAGAAGGAACATCGTCACAAGTCCAGAAAACGACAGAAACATCGAGATAGCGATGAGGATGAGAATGAGAGTAAAAGCAAAGAGGACACAGGACGCAGAAAGAAGAAGGCACGCAAAACTGCACACGATGTTGAAGACGGCGAGCTGTCGCAGTCATCGAGCAGTTCCAGCTCCGATTCTCATTCCAGCGACAATGAAAATGGCAGCAGCAACAGTGAACAGGAAAATGACCAGGATCAGGAGCAGGACAATGGTGTGCCTCTCTTTAAAGCCACCGGTCGCTTTCAAGGTGTTTACGAAATTCGCGTTTTTGTCTCGCATCTGTCTCTCAATTTATTTAATATTTTAATCTGCTTTATTTGTCTAATCCAATTGCAGATATTGCCAAAAAGTATCCACCCTCACTCCGAATCATTGTACAGGAGACAAATGTGCAGGAACTGACAGTTGGCAGCCTGCATTTGATAACCTACAAAGGCGGATCTCTGGGCCGCGAAGGAGCACACGACGTTATCATACCAGATGTGAATGTCAGCAAGTGTCATTTGAATTTCTGCTATGACACTAAGCAAGGCATTTACAAATGTCGTGATTTGGGCTCACGCAATGGCACCGTTCTCAATGGTGTCCGGCTAGAGAGTGAGAGAGTCCAGGACCTGGTGCACGGCAGTGTTTTGGGCATTGGTCAGACCAAGTTACTTTGCCACATACACGAGGGCAACAGCACCTGTGGATTATGTGAGCCGGGCTTGTTGATTGAGACGCCAGTGTCCACAACAACAGCAGTAATAACAAATGCATCCAATGTGCTGTCCCATAAGGAACAGCTAAAAAAACTTCAAAAAAAGTACGGCTTGGAGAATGATAGTAAGTGAGCTGAAACTTTTTAATTTAGATGGATTCAACGAATAATTTGAGTAGCGATGTAAGACCAAGACCAAAGACCAATATTAGGAATGTTATTAGAAAATTAAATTGGGTAAACACATTAACATTATTCCCAATTTTGACTTTTCCTAATTTTTGTCTTCCCATTCGTGTTTACCTAATTTAATTTTCTAATAACATTCCTAATATTGGTCTTTTCTAATTTTTTTATACAAATTTATTTTAGCTAATTTTTGTAGTCTGAACATTTTATTAATTAAATTTTCCAATTTATGATTCCTGTTTGTTTCTTCCGTATTTTGGTTTTCTAAAATTTTATTCTTAGTTTCTTATGTTTTTTTTTGTTTTTGTAATTCCTTAACGAATATTGGGAATTCTGCATATTTTCCTTAGTTGAATTTCCCAATTTATGATTTATTTTTGTATCTTCCGTATATTGGTTTCTTAAGATTTTACTTTGGTATTTTTCTTTTGTATTGTTTTGTGATTCCTTCGATATTTGTATGAGGTACCAGTTGGGTGATAACTACTAAATGCTTGATTATTCCCCACAGAATTCTTGGAAACGAACGCCAGCTCTAATCCAAAATATAATGACCGTAGTGCTCAAAGACGCATTAAGGTGGGAAGTAGCACGGATAAGGAAAAAACCGAAGTGGCGTGTGTGCATACGTAAGTAAAACGATTGTTAATCATCATACTGCGGTTAACATTTGATTGACCTTTAATTATAGTGAGATTGCCAGTTCAAACATGGGCTTTAAAATGCTCAGTAAACTGGGCTGGCAAAAGGGCGATACTTTGGGCAAAAGCAATCAGGGACTCCTAACACCTGTAAGTAATTCTAAATCACTTTCAATTTCGATTTCTTAGCAATATGTCTGTATTATATGTCTCTAGATCAATGTGGTGGCTAATGAGGGCACAACCGGACTGGGCAGCAATGAACCAACTGCCTCTCGACACGTGGATAAGCGTAAATTAGCCAATCTTAAGATTACCCAGGCTCGATATCAGAGAGCCAATGATATTTTCTTATTATCCGATGAAAGCGATTGATAAGCAAGTTAGTTTGAAACACACATTTAATAAACAATTACTCATACATTTTATGGTCATAATTATACATATATATTGTATATTGTTTTTAAAGATAGGGGTATACAAGTGTATACATATTATGTAATTAGAAGATCTTGCTATATAAGTTTAAGCTATCAGTCAATTAGTTAATTAAAATAGCTTCACTCATAAGCACAATATAAAAATTAAAATGAAAAAATTACACATATAAATATATTTATATATTTCGAGTAATAAATAAATTAAATACATTCGCTTAGCTCTATTATCTTAGAAAAGACAAACGTGCCAATCAATTTATATCAATTAATTATGAATAAGTTTTAATTTTATGTTTAATACAAAAGCCTCTTAAGATATGTGGTTTTCTCCCGCCAAACACAACAAACAAATGTTTGGCAATATACAAAAGAATTGTTGTAATCAGTGTGTTAAAGTTGTTGCTAACGTTGTTAATAACGGAAATGCGCTAATACTTGGCCATGTGGGATTAAGTCAGAGTGAAAATGACTCTTTCTTGCGAAAGTTCTGTATCATTAATGAATGCTAAGATATAAAAGCAATAACTGTGCAAAAAAATCTACATTTTTGGAGTTAAGAAATCAATCGAAGAATAAAAAAAATTCGTCATAACTGAGTTTTACACTTAAAAGATAATAATTTTTTTTAGTTAGCCCTTACTGTTTGCTTTTCAAAAAGATCTCAATTTTTAAGAATGCAAACATTTATTTAAAAAAATGTGTAAAGTATGCAGTAGGCACGTTGTTTTGGAATGTGTGCAATATATAAAGAAAGCACGTTATTTTTGGAAAATGTTTGAATAAATTTTTTAGGTTTATTGCTAATTATTAATAGCAGTTTGGAAAACAGAAAAAGTCATTTTCGATCCGGCCTTATGTGCATTTAATATAATATGCATGTATTGTATGTATTATAGTTATGTATCTATATGTATGTATATATATGCTTATTACGCACAACGAGAATCTTTGGATGTTGGAACTACACAGAGAATGCGCTATATAGTATATGCTAGTGTGATTTATCTATATATATAAAACTCTTTGCCTTGACTGACTGAGCATTGTACTGGCCAAATCGTTAGACGTGCGGCCTTGAAATTCTGCCACAACATAGCTAAGACAAAATTCATCGTGATTTATACTATATATGTATTTCGCTAATTTGATCTAACAGACGCCCGTTCCTCGAACTCCTATGAAGTATCCTGTGGCACAGGAATCCTTGCGCATCTCGCACCACGAGTTATACGTGTGATTGTTGTGGCCACAGATTTTATCCACCCGAAATTGCTATAAAATAAAATACAGCTTATATTAAAATAGTGGTTTCTTCAGTTTATTGCCAACTGTTATTTATTGCTGTCACTCACCGTCCGCTGTTGCTTCCGGGAGCATTTGTAGCGGCAGGAGACGCAACGCGGCATCTGCGTCTGCAGGTCGACCAGACAAGTGTCCCTCGGACCACACTTGATGTCCTCACAGCTCACGTGGTCCGCTGCAAATTACATTGAAATATACTATTAGAAAAATGATCTGAAATTTTATAATTTACACGTTGGTTTACCTATTTTACTTTACGACTTAACGTTAAAAATGGATTTAAAAAACTTAAAAAAAATTAAAGTGAAATATATTTAATTTAAAAAGATTTCATATAAAATATAATTTTCTTTCACATTTAATTTAAGGATTATATTATTTAGATTTAAAATACTTTACTTAAAATGAATATTTTCCTATTTTGTGTATTATTTGTATTGTATATTACTTTTTTTTATATCAGTGTACATTTTACAAGTCAGATATTTAAAGCAGCTCTTCTTAAATTTAAGTTTAAGTTTCTTGGCTGGTTTCTTGTATTTTATGACTGACATTTTCAGGTTTGCTTTAATGGCCTATTCCGCTTGTCTTGGCTTAAAAGCATGTGAACTTTTGCTGCCGTTGTTGTGGCTGTCTGAGATTTTTCGACTGGATCAAGCAGTCAGAGTTGGTGAGTGTTCGCAATAGTTCAGAATAGTTCTTTTAAGAATTGCAACAACTAAGAAAACGAATTAAAAAAAATTTAAATAACCAATTTATTATCTTCAATAAATTTATCTTCAATTTGACATGATTTTTTACAGAAAAGTAAAAGGTCTCAGAATCAATCTCAAAGTGTTGTTTTATACTAATTATGATATAAGGAGTTGATTAAAAGTGAAAACTTGAGAATTAAAATTTTAAATTTTCAAAATTTCAAAGGGGGGACCCTTACCATAAAAATCGAATTTCAGCAAAAAATAATTTTTTTTAAGAAATTAATAAAATTTGAATGCAAAATGAAATTAGAGGCCAAATTATGACCGAAATGACATTCCGTTTGAAAATCGGTTATGTTTTGACGAAATTATGAAAGTTTGAAGTTGGTCAGAGATTGGATCTAGCACGTTACAAGTCAAAATTTTCGTTCAATTTCCCATGATTTTTGACAAGAAAATGAAAGGTCTCAGAATCAAGTTTGAAGTGTTGTTTTATACTAATTATGATATAAGGAGTTGATTAAAAGTGAAAACTTGAGAATTAAAATTTTAAATTTTCAAAATTTCAAAGGGGGGACCCTTACCATAAAAATCGAATTTCAGCAAAAAATAATTTTTTTTAAGAAATTAATAAAATTTGAATGCAAAATGAAATTAGAGGCCAAATTATGACCGAAATGACATTCCGTTTGAAAATCGGTTATGTTTTGACGAAATTATGAAAGTTTGAAGTTGGTCAGAGATTGGATCTAGCACGTTACAAGTCAAAATTTTCGTTCAATTTCCCATGATTTTTGACAAGAAAATTAAAGGTCTCAGAATCAAGTTTGAAGTGTTGTTTTATACTAATTATGATATAAGGAGTTGATTAAAAGTGAAAACTTGAGAATTAAAATTTTAAATTTTCAAAATTTCAAAGGGGGGACCCTTACCATAAAAATCGAATTTCAGCAAAAAATAATTTTTTTTAAGAAATTAATAAAATTTGAATGCAAAATGAAATTAGAGGCCAAATTATGACCGAAATGACATTCCGTTTGAAAATCGGTTATGTTTTGACGAAATTATGAAAGTTTGAAGTTGGTCAGAGATTGGATCTAGCACGTTACAAGTCAAAATTTTCGTTCAATTTCCCATGATTTTTGACAAGAAAATTAAAGGTCTCAGAATCAAGTTTGAAGTGTTGTTTTATACTAATTATGATATAAGGAGTTGATTAAAAGTGAAAACTTGAGAACTAAAATTTTAAATTTTCAAAATTTCAAAGGGGGGACCCTTACCATAAAAATCGAATTTCAGCAAAAAATAATTTTTTTTAAGAAATTAATAAAATTTGAATGCAAAATGAAATTAGAGGCCAAATTATGACCGAAATAACATTCCGTTTGAAAATCGGTTATGTTTTGACCAAATTATGAAAGTTTGAAGTTGGTCAGAGATTGGATCTAGCACGTTACAAGTCAAAATTTTCGTTCAATTTCCCATGATTTTTGACAAGAAAATGAAAGGTCTCAGAATCAAGTTTGAAGTGTTGTTTTATACTAATTATGATATAAGGAGTTGATTAAAAGTGAAAACTTGAGAATTAAAATTTTAAATTTTCAAAATTTCAAAGGGGGGACCCTTACCATAAAAATCTAATTTCAGCAAAAAATAATTTTTTTTAAGAAATTAATAAAATTTGAATGCAAAATGAAATTAGAGGCCAAATTATGACCGAAATGACATTCCGTTTGAAAATCGGTTATGTTTTGACCAAATTATGAAAGTTTGAAGTTGGTCAGAGATTGGATCTAGCACGTTACAAGTCAAAATTTTCGTTCAATTTCCCATGATTTTTGACAAGAAAATGAAAGGTCTCAGAATCAAGTTTGAAGTGTTGTTTTATACTAATTATGATATAAGGAGTTGATTAAAAGTGAAAACTTGAGAATTAAAATTTTAAATTTTCAAAATTTCAAAGGGGGGACCCTTACCATAAAAATCGAATTTCAGCAAAAAATAATTTTTTTTAAGAAATTAATAAAATTTGAATGCAAAATGAAATTAGAGGCCAAATTATGACCGAAATGACATTCCGTTTGAAAATCGGTTATGTTTTGACGAAATTATGAAAGTTTGAAGTTGGTCAGAGATTGGATCTAGCACGTTACAAGTCAAAATTTTCGTTCAATTTCCCATGATTTTTGACAAGAAAATGAAAGGTCTCAGAATCAAGTTTGAAGTGTTGTTTTATACTAATTATGATATAAGGAGTTGATTAAAAGTGAAAACTTGAGAATTAAAATTTTAAATTTTCAAAATTTCAAAGGGGGGACCCTTACCATAAAAATCGAATTTCAGCAAAAAATAATTTTTTTTAAGAAATTAATAAAATTTGAATGCAAAATGAAATTAGAGGCCAAATTATGACCGAAATGACATTCCGTTTGAAAATCGGTTATGTTTTGACGAAATTATGAAAGTTTGAAGTTGGTCAGAGATTGGATCTAGCACGTTACAAGTCAAAATTTTCGTTCAATTTCCCATGATTTTTGACAAGAAAATTAAAGGTCTCAGAATCAAGTTTGAAGTGTTGTTTTATACTAATTATGATATAAGGAGTTGATTAAAAGTGAAAACTTGAGAATTAAAATTTTAAATTTTCAAAATTTCAAAGGGGGGACCCTTACCATAAAAATCGAATTTCAGCAAAAAATAATTTTTTTTAAGAAATTAATAAAATTTGAATGCAAAATGAAATTAGAGGCCAAATTATGACCGAAATGACATTCCGTTTGAAAATCGGTTATGTTTTGACGAAATTATGAAAGTTTGAAGTTGGTCAGAGATTGGATCTAGCACGTTACAAGTCAAAATTTTCGTTCAATTTCCCATGATTTTTGACAAGAAAATGAAAGGTCTCAGAATCAAGTTTGAAGTGTTGTTTTATACTAATTATGATATAAGGAGTTGATTAAAAGTGAAAACTTGAGAATTAAAATTTTAAATTTTCAAAATTTCAAAGGGGGGACCCTTACCATAAAAATCTAATTTCAGCAAAAAATAATTTTTTTTAAGAAATTAATAAAATTTGAATGCAAAATGAAATTAGAGGCCAAATTATGACCGAAATGACATTCCGTTTGAAAATCGGTTATGTTTTGACCAAATTATGAAAGTTTGAAGTTGGTCAGAGATTGGATCTAGCACGTTACAAGTCAAAATTTTCGTTCAATTTCCCATGATTTTTGACAAGAAAATGAAAGGTCTCAGAATCAAGTTTGAAGTGTTGTTTTATACTAATTATGATATAAGGAGTTGATTAAAAGTGAAAACTTGAGAATTAAAATTTTAAATTTTCAAAATTTCAAAGGGGGGACCCTTACCATAAAAATCTAATTTCAGCAAAAAATAATTTTTTTTAAGAAATTAATAAAATTTGAATGCAAAATGAAATTAGAGGCCAAATTATGACCGAAATGACATTCCGTTTGAAAATCGGTTATGTTTTGACCAAATTATGAAAGTTTGAAGTTGGTCAGAGATTGGATCTAGCACGTTACAAGTCAAAATTTTCGTTCAATTTCCCATGATTTTTGACAAGAAAATGAAAGGTCTCAGAATCAAGTTTGAAGTGTTGTTTTATACTAATTATGATATAAGGAGTTGATTAAAAGTGAAAACTTGAGAATTAAAATTTTAAATTTTCAAAATTTCAAAGGGGGGACCCTTACCATAAAAATCGAATTTCAGCAAAAAATAATTTTTTTTAAGAAATTAATAAAATTTGAATGCAAAATGAAATTAGAGGCCAAATTATGACCGAAATGACATTCCGTTTGAAAATCGGTTATGTTTTGACGAAATTATGAAAGTTTGAAGTTGGTCAGAGATTGGATCTAGCACGTTACAAGTCAAAATTTTCGTTCAATTTCCCATGATTTTTGACAAGAAAATGAAAGGTCTCAGAATCAAGTTTGAAGTGTTGTTTTATACTAATTATGATATAAGGAGTTGATTAAAAGTGAAAACTTGAGAATTAAAATTTTAAATTTTCAAAATTTCAAAGGGGGGACCCTTACCATAAAAATCGAATTTCAGCAAAAAATAATTTTTTTTAAGAAATTAATAAAATTTGAATGCAAAATGAAATTAGAGGCCAAATTATGACCGAAATGACATTCCGTTTGAAAATCGGTTATGTTTTGACGAAATTATGAAAGTTTGAAGTTGGTCAGAGATTGGATCTAGCACGTTACAAGTCAAAATTTTCGTTCAATTTCCCATGATTTTTGACAAGAAAATTAAAGGTCTCAGAATCAAGTTTGAAGTGTTGTTTTATACTAATTATGATATAAGGAGTTGATTAAAAGTGAAAACTTGAGAATTAAAATTTTAAATTTTCAAAATTTCAAAGGGGGGACCCTTACCATAAAAATCGAATTTCAGCAAAAAATAATTTTTTTTAAGAAATTAATAAAATTTGAATGCAAAATGAAATTAGAGGCCAAATTATGACCGAAATGACATTCCGTTTGAAAATCGGTTATGTTTTGACGAAATTATGAAAGTTTGAAGTTGGTCAGAGATTGGATCTAGCACGTTACAAGTCAAAATTTTCGTTCAATTTCCCATGATTTTTGACAAGAAAATGAAAGGTCTCAGAATCAAGTTTGAAGTGTTGTTTTATACTAATTATGATATAAGGAGTTGATTAAAAGTGAAAACTTGAGAATTAAAATTTTAAATTTTCAAAATTTCAAAGGGGGGACCCTTACCATAAAAATCTAATTTCAGCAAAAAATAATTTTTTTTAAGAAATTAATAAAATTTGAATGCAAAATGAAATTAGAGGCCAAATTATGACCGAAATGACATTCCGTTTGAAAATCGGTTATGTTTTGACCAAATTATGAAAGTTTGAAGTTGGTCAGAGATTGGATCTAGCACGTTACAAGTCAAAATTTTCGTTCAATTTCCCATGATTTTTGACAAGAAAATGAAAGGTCTCAGAATCAAGTTTGAAGTGTTGTTTTATACTAATTATGATATAAGGAGTTGATTAAAAGTGAAAACTTGAGAATTAAAATTTTAAATTTTCAAAATTTCAAAGGGGGGACCCTTACCATAAAAATCGAATTTCAGCAAAAAATAATTTTTTTTAAGAAATTAATAAAATTTGAATGCAAAATGAAATTAGAGGCCAAATTATGACCGAAATGACATTCCGTTTGAAAATCGGTTATGTTTTGACCAAATTATGAAAGTTTGAAGTTGGTCAGAGATTGGATCTAGCACGTTACAAGTCAAAATTTTCGTTCAATTTCCCATGATTTTTGACAAGAAAATGAAAGGTCTCAGAATCAAGTTTGAAGTGTTGTTTTATACTAATTATGATATAAGGAGTTGATTAAATGTGAAAACTTGAGAATTAAAATTTTAAATTTTCAAAATTTCAAAGGGGGGACCCTTACCATAAAAATCGAATTTCAGCAAAAAATAATTTTTTTTAAGAAATTAATAAAATTTGAATGCAAAATGAAATTAGAGGCCAAATTATGACCGAAATAACATTCCGTTTGAAAATCGGTTATGTTTTGACCAAATTATGAAAGTTTGAAGTTGGTCAGAGATTGGATCTAGCATGTTACAAGTCAAAATTTTCGTTCAATTTCCCATGATTTTTGACAAGAAAATGAAAGGTCTCAGAATCAAGTTTGAAGTGTTGTTTTATACTAATTATGATATAAGGAGTTGATTAAAAGTGAAAACTTGAGAATTAAAATTTTAAATTTTCAAAATTTCAAAGGGGGGACCCTTACCATAAAAATCGAATTTCAGCAAAAAATAATTTTTTTTAAGAAATTAATAAAATTTGAATGCAAAATGAAATTAAAGGCCAAATTATGACCGAAATGACATTCCGTTTGAAAATCGGTTATGTTTTGACGAAATTATGAAAGTTTGAAGTTGGTCAGAGATTGGATCTAGCACGTTACAAGTCAAAATTTTCGTTCAATTTCCCATGATTTTTGACAAGAAAATGAAAGGTCTCAGAATCAAGTTTGAAGTGTTGTTTTATACTAATTATGATATAAGGAGTTGATTAAAAGTGAAAACTTGAGAATTAAAATTTTAAATTTTCAAAATTTCAAAGGGGGGACCCTTACCATAAAAATCGAATTTCAGCAAAAAATAATTTTTTTTAAGAAATTAATAAAATTTGAATGCAAAATGAAATTAGAGGCCAAATTATGACCGAAATGACATTCCGTTTGAAAATCGGTTATGTTTTGACGAAATTATGAAAGTTTGAAGTTGGTCAGAGATTGGATCTAGCACGTTACAAGTCAAAATTTTCGTTCAATTTCCCATGATTTTTGACAAGAAAATGAAAGGTCTCAGAATCAAGTTTGAAGTGTTGTTTTATACTAATTATGATATAAGGAGTTGATTAAAAGTGAAAACTTGAGAATTAAAATTTAAAATTTTCAAAATTTCAAAGGGGGGACCCTTACCATAAAAATCGAATTTCAGCAAAAAATAATTTTTTTTAAGAAATTAATAAAATTTGAATGCAAAATGAAATGAGAGGCCAAAATATGACCGAAATGACATTCCGTTTGAAAATCGGTTATGTTTTGACGAAATTATGAAAGTTTGAAGTTGGTCAGAGATTGGATCTAGCACGTTACAAGTCAAAATTTTCGTTCAATTTCACATGATTTTTGACAAGAAAATGAAAGGTCTCAGAATCAAGTTTGAAGTGTTGTTTTATACTAATTTTGATATAAGGAGTTGATTAAATGTGAAAACTTGAGAATTAAAATTTTAAATTTTCAAAATTTCAAAGGGGGGACCCTTACCATAAAAATCGAATTTCAGCAAAAAATAATTTTTTTTAAGAAATTAATAAAATTTGAATGCAAAATGAAATTAGAGGCCAAATTATGACCGAAATGACATTCCGTTTGAAAATCGGTTATGTTTTGACCAAATTATGAAAGTTTGAAGTTGGTCAGAGATTGGATCTAGCACGTTACAAGTCAAAATTTTCGTTCAATTTCCCATGATTTTTGACAAGAAAATGAAAGGTCTCAGAATCAAGTTTGAAGTGTTGTTTTATACTAATTATGATATAAGGAGTTGATTAAATGTGAAAACTTGCGATTTTCAATTTTCAAACTTCCAAAGGGGGGACCCTTATCATCGAAATCGAGTTCTAGAGGAAAATAATTTTTATCCCGAATTTAATAAAATTTGAATACAGGGAAAAAGGGATTCCCTTAGCAATAAAATCAACATCGAGATCTTGAGAAAGTTGCTCAGACTTTACGATCCAAATTATGTGCAGTACACATTTCCAGAGTATTTGTTGGTCCAGCATGCTCGCTATTGTCAACTCTTGGACAATTTTTAAAACGCTTACAGCTGTTTTGGCTTTTAAATTGGGTGTTGTCCTTGTTTTCGCTCGTCGCTCGTAAGTCAGACGCAGCAATTTTTAACGCCGCCACATTATTCACACCCCAGGCAATGGCAATATGTACACGTAAGTATAATGTATGGAGAGCCCGCCCCATTCTTGACATGCGCAACACGGTAGCCAAGAAGCCAGGTAGAAAGGGCAGCCAAGCGGCGCAGCCGCAAACGCCATGCAGACACACACACACACACACACACACACACTCAGAGACACAGACATGCTTGCTTGAGACTTGGCAACAATGTTGCAGAATGCCTTCAGGGCAATGTTGTGCACAATAGCTTATGCTAAAGAGAAAACGGCATGCGGTGGCAGATGCAGATGCATACATACATATATACATACAGATATCTATATCTGACAAACATATGTAAAAAAGATGACTTTACGTGTAAGGTTCAGCGACAATGGCAATTTATAACAGTGAATGTTTATTAATTTTAACTACCAATTTCAGCTGAAGGCTTGAAAAACCTTTGCAAGAGTAAAACAATCTATTGCATCCAGGGATTGTTAATAAAAGTTGTGTATATATTTTTTGTGTAAATATATAATTGAGTCATATTTAATTTTAATTTAAACTACTCTTTCTTTTAGTCTTGTTAGGATTACGAACCCTTATTATTTGCTTATGTTATAAAATTAAAAATAATTATTGTATCACGAATTGAATGTAAAACTCTGGTGTACTTCCAAAATCTAAAAACATTCCCAATTTGTACCTCAATACCTTTCATACATATGATACTAATAATGTATTTTTATTTATATTATTTAAATGATTTTTAAAATTTTTTTCATTACTCCCGCTGATAAAAATAATATTTATTCCATATTATTAGCGATATTGTTGGTAATTTACATGGAAAGTTGAATACCCCTACTGGTAGTACTTGTTGATTGTGATAGATATGTCAGGATTGGCGGCATGACTGCGCCAGCTGATAAGGCCGCCACAATGCAACTCAACTGTAGTTTGTAATGCCGACGTAGTTTAATCAACTCCAACTTCAACTGCAAATGCAACTCCTAACCAACTGCAATTCTTCCGTCCATCCGGTTTTCATAGCCAGCAGCGAGAGCGGCAGCAGACGCGTCTGATACGCTCCTGGCGGGCGGAACTTATTGCAACATTGTGTCTGTGTGGCATGCCAAAAGATTCGTCGTGGTCGTGGGTCATATATGCGTTTTAGCGTGTTTTTTGCCCATTGCCCATTTTACCCGTTGCAGTTGCCAGTTGTTGCTTGTTGGTTGTCGGTTGTCGGTTGTTGGTTGGGCAACTGTCTGGCCATTTTGGTGTTGCGTGTTGTTTAAGGTGATTTTAATACGATCGTAAACTTCAGTCGGCCCAGACGCAACAGACGCTGAGCCAGACAAAAGTGACGTCGCGACGTCATAAGGGTAGATAGGGGAAGGGAAAGGGTAAACTGAACCGGACCGGGACCGGACACGCACACTGAAAAAAAAACCAACTTCTAAAATTACAAACATTCATATTACATATTTTGTTCTTAAAATAAGTCCGTTTTAAAACAAAAATACCAATTCTTATAATGTTTATCTAAAAATCGCAGTTCTTAATAAAAGAATAAAAATCTGAATCCCACTTTTGCCAAGGAAAATCATATAATAGGAATATCAATTTAAACAAAATATATCATGCCAGTAAAAAATTGATATGTATCAAAGTAACAATAAAAATATTATAGCTTTTAAAACCTTCCTTATTTTCGATCCCATATTTGGGTATTTGAAAATATAAGAGTTTTTGATCTTAATAATGAGAAATTGGAAAATATGTGTTTTCTAAGGTTAGGAGTTTTTTGTTCTCGACGCATATTTTATTCCTAAATTCATAGTTCTGAGACCGAAATCTGTAGATTGTAGAACGTTAGTTTTCTAAGTGGAGTTAAAATCACAGAACCTGCGTCGCCCTCTTCGCAAAACTGGCGTTTTTAATGGCTTGTACGTGTAGTCATATTTCTTGGGGCTACAATCCATGGCGATGAATATGTGTGTGTGTGTGTGTGTAGTTGTAGTTGTGAGCTTTTTCTTATTGGGGTCTTATAGGCTCGATCGCGACGTAGCAAATATTTATGTGAAAGCATACAAGCACACGAAAACCATAAACTTACTAACCATAAAGATAAAATGCTCAAAAACCAACAAAAAAAAGAAAAAGAAAACACACACGCACATATTCGTAAAGCAAGACTTTTACATAAGTATAGTATTTATATGCTTTATTTTTTTATCAGATGAGGACACAGAAGAGGAACAGAAGCTGCCTTTAAGAGAAAAAAAAAACAGCCTAGATCATTAGGCAATTTGGCTAGCACACACACAAATACACGCACACATTTGAGCTAAAAGCAAAAGTGATCAATTGGCTATGATCTTAATTTAATTTTAATACTCGGCTGCACTTTACTCGGCAATGCTGAGGTGTAACAAAACTGAATTATAAGCTTTATTTATTTTAGAAAAGCAAAGAAAGAAAATGGTACAATTAATATTTTCAGGAAACTAAAATAATGGAGAAAAAAGGAATTATAGATTAGGTAGTTCAATTAAGAAAAAGATTCATAACGATTATTAAAAACCCCTACTATTAATAACAGTTTTCGACCAACCAAACGTATCTAATTAATTTTGGTATTTCCTTATAAGAGTCAATGAATTTGAGATTGGCAACTGATGGCATTGCCATTTCTGCTATAAAGTAAAATGTTTGGGGAGAATTTCAGGGAGCAGCTGCTTGTTTGGCTTGGTTTTTAGGAAGTCGTATCTTTTGTTTTAGTTTCTGTTTTATTTAACATTAATTACAAGCTGTTATTTGCAACAAAACACTGCAATTAGCACGCAATTGCAGCCGGCAGCCGCCTCTGACACACTTAACCAGTTTGGTCAGTCAGTCAGTCAGTCTGTCATTTGTCCAGTTACGAGAGTGTACAGTAGTTCAAGCAAGTTTTTGACCACATACTAAAATTTACCTAATTTAATTTCCAATATATATATATATATTGTTTATGAATTGTTATCTTAAGTATTAACAGTCAGTGAGTGAGTCAGGACAAGTAGTTTTATGTATTTAGACTTTTCTTAGAAAAAAAAAAGTAGAACAGTAATTTTGAATTTAAACAATTAATAAAAGAAACAAACAAATATGTGAATTTGTACTCTGTCAAAAAACTTTCTTAACTAACTGTATGAATAAATATGTCGCGCGAGAATGCAACACCCGAGAATGCCACGCCTTTAATTGTTGCGTAGACTGACACCAAGGCGGCGACTGCGATGCAGCAGCAGCAACAACAACAACCGCAGCAACAGCAGCAACATCTGATTGTAGGCGGTCTGTTTTTGCATGTAATTAATTGGAAATCGGAGTTGATTAATCGCATTGAAACCACAAAATTAATAAGCATGCATTAAGCCGAGAGATGCGAGAGATGTTGCTGTTGCTGCTGTTGTCGTTGTTGTTATTGTTATTGTTGTCAATGTAGAGCAATACTGACAGCTGCAGCTGCAGCAGCAACAACTAAACTCATAGCAACAGCAACTGGCTAATCAAATTGCTGGCAATCATGGAGCCGTATAAGCAAATGTAGCAATTTCAGTCAACAAACACCGAGAGCAACTTAATATGGCTCGACAGTTGCAGACGACAGTGCGAAGACAACAGCAACAACAACAGCAATAGCAACATTAACAACAACGACTTGTGGTTGGTACTCGACTTGAAACTTCAGCCAAGTCAAGTCAATCAAATGCAAAATTGCGGTTTTGCGTTGATTGTTGTTAAATTTGCACAGCCGCTAGCCTTACTAACAACAACAACAACAACAACACAAACAACAACAACAACCGTAACAACCAGCATCTGGGAGCAACAACAACTGCATTTGCAATTGCTGGCAATAATTTTCTAGACTTTCAATTAATTTGATTGAGTTTTAAAGCTTATCAATCAAAAAAAAAAAATAATAATAATCAAATTACATACTACATAGTAAACACTACATATGAAAAGTACTCGTTCATACCTCGACACGGTCCCGGATATGCCACGGCAATGGATCGTCCAATTTTGCAAATCATACGATTTATATCACAAGTGCTCCTGTAAGTCTTGCCATCGACACCGCACACCGCACTCTCTTTCCCATCAACACCAACTCCAACTCCAATGGATGCCTCCTCATTGCTATCCAGATCGTAGGATCCATTCTCATCATCATCCCAGGGGCAATCGATTTTGCAGGTTATACAATGTGGCATCATATACTGATCCTCAACACAGGTTAAACCATTCAGACATTGAACTCCATTGCAGCTGGCTACAAATATATGAAATTCAATTAGATAATCAACAGTAATTTTATAAGTCAATCGTAATTAAATATTAGTGATCTTTTTTTTTTTTTTTTTCAAATCAATAACAACAAGTTAAATGGATTAATCATTATTGTAAGAATGCTCCTATAAACGAGCAGTTTCTAATTATTCCGTTAATAAAGTGTTGCCAATTTCTTTGATTGGCGCCAGAATGCGCATAGGCACTCAAACATAAACTGAACACACCACCACACAAATACACATAAATACACATACAGCTGAAACTATAAACTGTCAAATTTATCAGTGCATATGGTCCGTTGGAACGCCTTGGCGCCAACTGTGACACTCGCAAAAAATTGCATTCATTTTTCTGCTGAAAATTACGAGTAAGAGAGTGTGTCTGTCTTATTGAAGGCGTTTACCGGTCGCGGGAGGAAATGGAGAGAAATAAAGCGGACGGACGGACAGACGGACGGACAGACGGACGGACAGACGGACGGACGGACGGACTGACTTGAGGTGCAAGAGATCTGCATTGCACAGTCAATAGTGAATAGCCAATAGTGAATAGCCAATAGCCAAGATTGCCGATTGCCGATTGCACATTCCACAGAGCTGAAGCTGAAACTGCAGCTGAAGTTGGAGCGGGAGCGGGAGCTGAAGTTGAAGCGGAAGTGCACTATGGGAAAAAAGCTCGATGTTCAGATATAAAGACAATTTTTTTGTGGTTTAGTATCTTCACCATTTTTTTGAATTTACTAATTCTCACTCGACGACAAAACGACAACAAATTCTATATCTAACGACTTATATAAAAAATTTCATATCTCTTACTTAATACTTTAGAGTTTTTGCTAAAATAGCGAGCTATTTTTCCCATAGTGGAGCGGTAGCGGGATCAGAATCTTGTCGTCATTGGCACGCGCCAACATTAGATGGTTGCAGTTGTTGTTGTGTTGCTGTTGCTGCTGTTGTTGCTGCTGCCACTGCCGTTTTATGTCTTGGCAACAGCAACAACAAGCGACAGCAACAGGCTGCTTGCGGCTAATCCAACAAGTTCTTTTGGCCACATTGCAGTTGGCTCAGTCCTCATCGTTCTTGTACATTTTTATTGATCATTTGAGCATGTTTGCGAGTGCTTCCTGTATCATTAAATTATTACACAACATTCGCTGTCAATGGGATGAAATGGGAAGAGAGGGAAGGGAGGGAAGAAAGGAGGGGCAACATTGCTGTGAAATGGCCAATCGATTGGCATAATGGTTGCATGGCAGCGTCCAGTGTCCAGTTGATTTCACCACTAGCAACAAGTTGTTGGCCGTAATTGAAATGTGCAATAATTTGTCATCTAATCTAATTGTGACGCTGTTGCGTTTTGGCACGCAAGTGAGTACACTCGTATTCGAACTTGTATTCATATTCGGGACGTCTGTCATATTTCAACTCAGAGTCAACAATAGTGATATAAACAAATCATTGACTCATCGGTGAATCGGTGTTAGTCGATGTTAGTGTCAGTGATTTAAAGCTACATTGTTCAATCGATTTTTATTTACGCTGAATCGACTGTAGCACATCGATATATTTTTTCACCGTTGAACCGACAGTTCAAGGTTTTCATTGGCGATGTTAAAAATTCTATTGTAAACTGAATGTTTGAATTAACATCAATATTCAGTAAAATAAGAACTAAGAATAACAATTAACTTATTTTTTTCAATATTTATATATTGATATGGAAAATCAATTAGTCAATTTTTCAAGGATGAAATAAATTTTTATCTCAATGTTGAATGAATGAGCTTATATCACTACTAAATAGTTCAAATTTATACGTGTATCCCGTAAAAAAAAAAACACTTAAAAAGCTAAGAATTTAGAACCACATATAATTTTTTTGTCAATACTTAAAAGTGAATATGGAAAATCGATTAAAGTATCAAAATTTTACCGATAAAACGAAAATTTCAATTTGAAATTGAATTTTCAGTGGGAATTTACAGCACTATTAAGTAGTTTATATTTATGCGAGGATTCAAAGTGTTTTTTGAACTGATAACGATAGCGATAGAAATACCGATACCGATAACAATAGTAATACTCACTCTTGCAGTGACCGCGATAGGCGACCTCCAGTTGGACGTTGTTGGTGCGGCAGGCCCGTTTGCGCAGCTGGCATTCGGTATTGTAGGTGCGACCGTCATTGCCACAAACCGGATTTGTATGTTGCTGCCGCTGTTGCTGTTGAGAATGAGCAACAGAGTAAAGTATTATATGTAATTGCAAAGTGTGATGCCCCAATGAGTATGCAATGGTATATGCTAACTTACCACAGGCGCTGCCTCATAAATTCCAGCCAGAAATGTTAAATCATCGGTAGTAGCCGATGACGCAGCCGTTTCACTTCCGTGTTCAGCCAGATACAGACGACGTGTGGCAGAGTGCGAGCCATAAGTTGAGACAGGGACAGGGTCAGAATTATACCCAGACATTGTGGTATTCACTGTCAGCAATATTCCTGCTGTTGCTGTTTCTGCTGCAGATGTTGCTGTTGTGTGTTGCTTATCCTTGTGATTGTTGTTGTGCTTGTGCTTATGCCCGCGTTGTTGTTGATGTTGCAATCCATTGTCGTGATTTGGAGCATGCTGTTGATGTTGGTGTTGGTGTCTGACTCGAGCTGAAGCATTGTCTTGCTGCTGTTGCGATTGTTGCTGCTGCTGCTGCTGCGACTGTCTGTTAATGTTGTTGGCGGGTTCATTAGCATTTGCCAACTTGTGTCTAGACTGAGCTGTCTGCGCAGGCGTCGTGGACGAGTCATTGGCTCCTGTTGTTGCTGTTGTCATTGATCTTGTTAAGTGTTTACCATCGCCATTGTTGTTGCTGTTGCTGTTGCTGTTATTTTTTCTATGTCTGCGACGTTCGTAACCCCCTCTCTCCATATCCATCTCCATATCCACATCCATCTCAACCTTCGTCTGCACTTTGTCGTCGTTGTTTTTGCTGTTGCTGTTGCCGTTGCCCTCCATTTGCAAGCGTCTGGTTGTCGGCTGCTCTTGCAAATTGCTGCTGTCTATAATCAAAAGTCTTCTGTGTTTCGTTTCGCCCAGCATTCCTCCTCCTCTCCTTCTATGGCTGGCTCGCTTTGGCATTGGCTGTTTATGTTGTTGTGGTCGTTGTTGTTGTTGTTGATTTCTTTGGTTATCAGTACAGTTGTTGTTGTGCTGGCTTTTGGCGCCATCTAAACCTAAATTGGTATTTGTAATTCCGCTACTTAAACTACGTAAAGCGTGCGACGGCACTGAAGACAACAACATCGACGGCGACAACAGCTGTTGCTCTGGGGCAATGTGATGTTGCTGCTGCTGTTGCTGTTGTTGCTGTTGCTGTTGCTGCTGCCTCCGGCGTAAACTCGCGCCACACTCCGGCGCACACACACATTTCGGTCGTCCTTTACGTTTCACACACTTTTTATTTGGCCCACACTTGAAGCCCTTGCAAGTCTCTGAAAAATGTGAAATTGAAAATATTCTGCCGTTTTTAATTACGCTGAAATATTGTAAGAAGCAACGTAATACCTTAAATATAAATTACTTATTTATAATAATCGAGAAATGAAATCAAAAATGTTATTTTAAAAATGTTTAGTTTTAAAACAGTAATTAAATTTAAATTTTTATAAAAAATCAGTTATCTTTTAATATAATAATTTATTGATAATGATTTAAATTATCTACGTTTGTCTTTATTTATACCATACAAACTAGTTGGTTAACCATTATTTATTATTATAATTAGTATAAATAAATACATTAAATTATATACATTTTTTATAATTAAAATAAAAATAAAAGTTTTCTATTTTTTCCAGAATATCCCATACACAATCCATATTTGAGGTATTTCCATTCAACATTCTTTTATCCAGGTAAGATTTAAAACTTATAATTCTTTTTTATGTCTTAAATTTAATGCAGATACCAAAAATACAAACAAGGCATAGAAACATTTTGGGTAACAGCATAATTTTTCAATGAAAATAATTTGAATAGTTATGATTTTTTTTTTATTTGTATATTTATTAGTCTAGCTAATTAACTCACCTGTACAGGGTACACACTCAACGCCGCCTCCGATGGCAGTCGCAAAGAAATACTCGACATTGCTTAGCTCTCGATCCGTATAGGAGAAGGTCTGGCTGGAACCACAGCAATCTGATTTGGTGATGTTGGTAGAAAAGATTTGGTTGCATTTGCCACTGCCCAGATGCGTCTGCCAGCAAGTGCCAGCTGTAGGTAAAAAAAAAAACAAATCAGAAAAGGGTTCAATTATAGAAATTGCCTATAAGTGGGTTATTTTGGAAAACTTAACTGGAAAGCATTTAATTTGGAAATAAAAATGTGAAGCCAAAATTAAGGACTTTGTTTATAAAAAATAAAAACTAGAATAAATATATAGAAATCATACAAATTAGGAAAACCCAAAATTTGCAATATTATTAGTCGTAAATAATTAATACGAAAAAAATTGGGGAAAAAAATACGGAAGTCAAATGCTGTATGTACGTGTACATGGTATAGAATTGCCTGTTGCCAAAAAATGATTCGCAAATTCATAAAATTTTGCGGTTGAAATGGTTCTAATTCCCTATGCTTTTAGTCTTATTGTTGAATTGAATTGACACATGGGATAAACAAATAGAAATGTTGTGAAAAATTGCGTCATATTTGGTATAATGTGTCACAGTTAATGTTCATTCAAGTTAAGGAACAATTTTACAAATAAATAGACAAAGAAACGACACAAGACGTATCGTTTTGAATGGATTGAATGCTAAAAAGATATTCAAATAAATTGACAAACAGTAGTTTGTATTTATGTTTGTTCTTTATCACCCTTAGGTCGGTCATTTTAGATTAAAGCGTATCTTCAAAATTCAAAGATGAGAAATGTTGTTTTGTACTTTGAATTTATTTATTTTTTTGTTGATTTTCATAATTAACGATATCTTTTTATCCTTATTTTGATTACTTAAAGCTTTATTGTTGGTGTTTCTTGTTGAGTAGTTTATTTTTGTGATTCCGTTAAATAGATAAGGTATTGACCCCGAATTTGACACCCTCGTAAGTGCTGTCTTGTTGCACGATAAACTTTTCTGATCTATGTTTTGTAAAAATGTCAGCCTTCTAGGTCTCATAGTTTGGGCTGTGCAATGATTAGTAATTCAGTACAAAGATTCTCATATATAGTATAGATGGGTTACCATTGTCAGTTACTTACCCGAAGTCAGACGCATGCTAAACAGCAATGCAATTAACAAAGTCATCAATGGAAGTCCAGACTTGTCCGCCGGCAGAATCATGACTTTAGTTGTTGTAGTTGTAGTTGTCGATGTTGACGTTGATGTTGCCAGGCAGTGTCCGCTCTTTTGTAGACTAGAACTAGATAAATGTTGCTGCTGATGTTGTCGTTGCTGCTGCTGTCGTTGCTGTCGTTGCTGCTGTTGCTGCTGTTGTTGTTCACGTGCCGTTGACACCTCGTCATTAGCGTCATCCTCAGCATGCGTAGTGCGTGGCTGTGGATGTGGATGTGGATGTGGATATGTCTGCTGATGTCTCACTGCGATCGCATTGACGTCACGGTCATGGCCAGCAGAAATAGCAACAACGTTGCTCACATACGCATTCCCATGATTATTGGCATTGGCAATAATGCGGCCAGCATAGTGCAAAACCTTCCTCCATATGATTACTATAAATAAACTTTGAATTGTGCTACATTTGCGGGTAGTTGTTGCCGCTTTTGCTTTTGCTTTTGTATGTGTATCTGTATCTGTATCGGTATCGGTAAGTGTATTTGTATCTGTATCTGTATCTGTATCTGTGCCTGATGTTGCTGACGTCTTCGTCTTCTTTGACAATGTTGCCGCTAATTGGTTTGGTGTTCGCGCTTCACAGTTGGCAGGAAGTGCGCGCATTGTCCGAATATTTCTGCGCTTATATTTGTAATTTGATTTTAGAAATGTCAAATTGTTCTGACTGTTTGTTTGATGCTGCAGCATGACAAGGCAAACAACAATTGACGACGAATGCTGCAAGAGGCAAAAAGACCAAAAACAAACATAAGAAATTTCAATTAAATAAGATTCCCTTTACGAATGTAAAATAATATAACTTAGTATTATTGGAAATTAAAATTGGGAAAGCACTTAATTTGAATAAATAATATTTGAAAATCTTTATTGATATTCTGTTATTAAAAAATACAAATTTAAAAAAATGTATTAGAAGTATAAATATTGGGAATGTGATTATTAGAAAATTATAAATTGGGGAAAAAAGTTCAAAGACAAAAAAAATATTTTATAAAAAATTGTCAGATTTTCTTTGTTTTTGCTTATTATTTGTAATTCCTTAAACTCTATTTGAAATTTGTATGAGGTATCATTAAGTAATACGCAAACGTGTACACGATTGTAATAGAAGCAAATTGTAGCAGACACTGTAGACAGCATATCGAGGAGTAATATAAAGCTGCAGGCACTTGAATGAAGCACATGCTTCAAGCAACATGATGCAACCACAACAACAACAACAACAACAATTGTAACAACAACAGCAACAGCCGACAGTCAAGCACAAAGAATTTGTTGTACAAAAAATACAGCTAAGAAGCAACAATTAAGTCTGAAACGTTGAGTTGACATTGAGCAGGCGGTTTTCAAAATGCGACTACTAAAAATAAAGAACCTGTTGCTGTTGCTGTTGCTGTTGCTGTCGCCGTCGCCGTCGTCGTCGTTGACGTCTTCGCTGTCATCGTTGCTGTCTGCAATGCAGCCCCAACGACAGACAGATAGACAGACAGAGGCAGAGACAGACACAGAGACAGGGACAGATATAGAGTAAAGGCAGATTCTCGAGCTTTGGTAGGCTTGGCGCAAAATGCAATCGCGCTTGTCTCCGTCTCCGTCTCCATTTTCATCTCCACTATGGACAAAAATTCAATATTTTTGAAAGTTTTACATTTTTTGTTGTGTAGTATTTTCAAATGCTCTTCACTTTCTAAATTTATATGCTGTTCATTAAAAAAAAAAAAACAATTATTTATTTATTTTTACAGACTACACTTAATATTTAATGCTCGATCATTGTCAAATGATTGAAAAATTGTAATTTTCTTACTGGAGTGGGCTAATGTTGGGGCTAATTAAATAAAATATGCAGGCCTGTTCCGGTTTTCACTTTTGGCCCGATTTTTCGAAAGTGAATATCTTTAATTCTTTTTAAATTCAGGTCGACGTAATATTGAGTGTAAAATTGACTTTCAGTTGGCGAATGTAAGTGCGATAAAGTGAAAACGGTCCAACGTGAATAAAAACATTTTATAAAATTTTTTAAAATTAAAAGTCAAAGCCCAGAACTGGTCAGATAAAGTTTTGTTTAGTCCAACAACAATTATATTATATTATATTATTTAGAATTTATGACAAAAAAATTTAAATTTTTACCCATAGTAATCTGACGCTGTTTTTGTTTGTCTATCAAGCTGTTTGAATGTGTCAGTTTGCGTGTGTATGTGTGTGTGTGTTTGTGACTTGCATTTTGTTTGTCGCGCAAGTTTAGCATTTGTTTTATTTTGGCTGCTCCCATCATTGTCACGACATTAAGGACGTGCTCAAGCCAACATCAACAGTATGCAGACAGCCCCTGAACAGAACAGAACCGAGCAGAGCGATAGACAGACTAAGAGACAAGCAGACATGCAACAATTGCATTGAGGAGGCGAAACAAAACGTGACTGGAGTGTGACTTTTGCAAGCGCCTGTTATTTAACTAAAGCATCCTACTTTGCCCAAATTGGTAACGTCCTTGAGCTAACAAACAATAATAACAACAAGTAAAAACAATTGTCAATGCCTTTTCATCCACCTGGAGAGAGAGAGAGAGAGAGAGAGAGAGTACTCGGAGTAGAAGAAACTGCCTCCAGGCTACCCTAAGCCTACCTATCAAAATTAGCCCCATCAAGTCGAGAAAGCAACTCGAGAAATGTTTTTTAGTGCCCATTGGCCTTAGTACGAGTACGAGTACGAGTATGCACTGCATTTACCTTCACAGTACCTGTACCTGTACAGTGAGCACCGTCAGACATTGCACATTTCCTTGTAAACAATTAATGACCTACTGCGTCATGGTTCATGTTCATGACCAGCACACGCGTGCAACGAACAGCGGGCAACTGCACTGAGAGAAAAGCCACGGACTCAATTCACTAACTGTTGTTGTTCAAAATAAAAATGATAAATCATCGAATCTTTTTGGGCCCCTTTTTTTGAAAATTGTAAAATTCAATATTTCTTCTTCACTGTCTATTTTTTCCATGGTTCGATCTCTGTCCATTTCTCCAGACTCATTACAAACTTTAAGCCGTCACAACTTTGTCAATTTCCTTGCCGAATGTCAGTTATATCTTTTTTTGACCTCTTATTTAGTTCTGCATCAAAATTGGAGAAAATATTTTTTTTTCCGTCACTGTTCATTTTTAAGGTACCGATTTGAAATTAAGTATGTAAATTATTTGACGTAAATATTTATGAATTTAAGTTTAATAAAATTTTCATTCTCTCAATAATAATTTACATTTAACTAGTATGACTCTTATTATTTATAGTTTACACAATTGTTATTTGTTGTTTACACTATTCTCATAAATTGTGACATATGTATTTGGACAAATCAAAAATTAAACAATATTCAAATGTTTAAATAAACAACACACATTTTTTTCAGTGTAGGTAGTGGACAGCGGGCAAAGAGGTTCCAAAAATTATTGCGTTAACATGCGTTGCGACATTTTATATGATGGTCGATTCGACGGTTGTTTAGTCGCTTGGTCAGTTGACTCGGCCAGTCGTTTCCAGGTTAACCCGGCATGCCAGACGCTGTCTGCACACACACACACACACGCACACACACACACACACACACACACGCACACACACACACACACACACACATCCAGATACAGGGACTTTGGCCAAGAGCTGCGAATGCACTTGCATTGGAGCTGCATTCCTGTCGTTCCTTGGTTATTTTTAGACCCGACGCAGTCAGTGGGTTTTATAACTCTTGTTGTTGTTGCTGTTGTAAGTTAGTAGTAGAAGTTGTAGTAGTCGTAGTAGCAGTAATAGCTGTTTTTATTTTTATTTGTCTGTTATTATTGATTTAGTTTTTTCCATGTCATATGTTGCCGTCTGGAGATGAAGGCGCTCGCATAAGTTTCGAGTGCTTACTGTACTCGAGATTTTTGATGTGATGAGATGCTTGAAATTCCTCAGTGCAACAACAACAACAACAAAAGAAATGCACTGAAAAAAATGACCAAACTAAAAAACCGATATCATTCATCTTTTTGGTTTTTTTTTTAGACTAAGACTAACTATTTCAATTTAATAATTAAAGTTTCCATACTAATAATTTTTGTAATTTTTTTTGCCACCCTTGCAATTGATTTTTGAAAAAGGCCGTCTTATTGCACGATAAAATTGTGTCAGCTATGTTGTGTAAGAATTTCAGACTCCTAGATCTTATGGGTTGGACTGTGCAATGATCAATGAGTCCGTTAGTCGGTCAGGCCAAAGAGTTTGAAATGTTTCCTTGCAATTAGACTTTGGGAAAATGTCAGATTTTGCGCTAAAAACGATCAAAATTCTTAGTTTTGAGACCAAAATCTTGATTTTACAACCTTTTTATCAGTGTGCAGCAAAAATTAGGTTTGAACAACAACAGCAGCAACAAAAATGCAGAGAGCAACAACAGCAAGAACGGCACAAAATGCATTCACCTGAGCTTAGCAACTGCATTCACCATTCACCAATAACAACAACAACAACACTCACACTCGAACACAGCTTAATGTGTGTAGCATATATACATATGTATATAAACACAAAAACACATATACACACTTATATTATTATATGTATATACATATATATATATATATATATATATAGTACATATAGTCTTATATAGCCAGCCTTTTTCTTGATGCAGTTTGACCCGTTGGCCGATGACGTCGCTTTAAAGACCTGTTTTTATGTTTTTTGGGCATTTATTCTGGATTTTCGCCAAATACCTTTTTTCTACTTTGTTTTTGTTTTTTGTATTGAATTGCATCCTCTGGTGTCTGATGTTGCTGTTGTTGTTGCTGATGCTGCTGCACTTCAGCTACAAGTGCATTATATTCTCTACCAAGACACAAAGAAAAAGCACTCAATATTCAGTGTGCCCAAAAATACGAACAAAGAGGGACAATTAAAATCAACCTTCAAATTATATGCTAGATCTTAGGAAATATTACATTAAGTTAAAGAAGACGTAAACATCATTATAATTTAAATTAGGGAGACAAACTGATCGAATACAGCCATGAAAAAATCTAAAAGTTCAAGTCAGTTAAATATTTTTATTTAAGTTCGGAAAAATTCCACAGTCTTAACTCGATCTATTATTTTCCGATATTTCACCAAATCGATCCATTTTTTTTAACGATTTACGGTATTGAACTTGTTACACATTTTGGATTTACTTCAGTAGTTTGAGGTACTTAGTTTTTTTTCACTAACCTTCCTCATTTCTCCACACTTTTGATGACTTATCGTCACGTAATTTTATTTATCTTCATAACAAAATCAATTCCAATCTCCTTCAAGTGACTTAACTACAGATCTTCCTGCTTCTGTTGTGTGGTAACAAAGTTGCCGCGATTGCGCAATAAGTGACAGAAAACGCCGACAGACGACAGAAGACTGAAGACTGAAGACAGACATCGCCAACATCGTCTGCGTCTTCGTCTTCGTCTGCGAATCCGTCTCAGTTTCCGACTGCCGACCTGAGTTATTTTTAGCGCACTTCGCAGCTTTGCGGGTTTAAGTCTGCGTCTCTGTCTGGATCTGGATCTGGATCTAGATCTGGGTCTCTTCCTCTAACACACACACGAATATTTGTATGTATCTCAGTGCTTATGAATCAGGCCACTTTATACTAGGCTTTAATCCGAAAAAAGGGTCAACCGCATTTTTGGTTTCATAAATAACAAACTAAATCGTTTTGGGAAAAATTAGTGACACTGCTTCTTAAGAAATGATTTTTTTGTCATCTCTTTTTTCTGTTTTCGATTTTGTGGTGTGAAGGAACTACAGGAAATTCCATTCAGCAAACTCATCACGCTAAAGTAAACGGCATGTCAAATGGTAATGGTCTCTCAGTTTTGGTGCGAGATTAATGACATTGGGATAATGCCCCACCCCGAACTACTCGTACATATAATATAAAGCAAGTCTCGCCTCCTATCTGCCATTCCTATCCGATCCGTTTCCACCCACTTGCGCATACACATTTGCATTTTACAGCAGCAGCAGCAGCAACAACAACAAGAGAAAACTATAAATTCTAGTTGCTCGACTGTTACATACCCAGTATCTGAAACTCAATCATCATCAAATAAATAAATACAAGTTGCACAAAAATACATAGTTTTAAAAGAGATGTCAAAAGAAATGTTTTCAAAGAAGGAATTGACTAATTCCAAGTCTATAGACTTAAAATAAATATTGTCTTTGAAATAATTTAATATTTTTAATACATCAGAATTATAAATTTTTTTTAACAGTAATAAAATATAGATAAAATGAAATTTAATCAATATAAAATGTTTTTATGTCTGTAGATTTAAAATATTTTTTATTCATTTACAACAATGACTTTATAAATAGTTACGAGATGTTGTTCCTCCAATTGTTATGGTCTTTGATATCTGGGTGTTTTTACGGACGGACCTTGCCACAAACCGAATAGCCTTTTGTACCCTTTCGGTACTCGGCAACAACAACAACAGCGTCAACTCGGTCGTTTGTTACGCAAGCAGTAAATTTTCAATAAATATACATAAACCGAACAAACAAAACAAATCAAATCGACGACCGCAAAGACAAACGACGACGGTCAACCAAACTGAACCGAACTGAACCGAACTGAACGAAACGCAACGGAACGCAGCCAAAATGACGCTGACGCTGACGTTAACGTTGACGCTGGCGACCAATGCCTGCTCATATTGTATGTGTGTGTGTGTATGCGAGTGTATCTGTGTTTGTGTGCATATGCGAGTTGGGCGAGCCTCCCACAACAGCCAGATATGTAATACGTACACTCAAAAGAAAATTGTCTTAGCAAAATGAGGTACGCGCAATATTAAAATTAACTACAAAAAATTGTATTTCAACTTGAATAAAATATATAAAAGAAATGCGAAATGTATTCCATTCGAATAAGATTTAATTAATTATCCGCATATTTAAAATAAATACGATTTAAGTTTAATATAAATATGATATTTTTAATTTGAAGTGTTTATTTATTTGGTTTTAATATAATCATATTAACTGTGTATGCTTTCAAAGTGTATTCTATTTAATTTTAATACGTTTTCTAGTTAAATCTAACAAATCTAAAATCAAATACTGTTGTATTTATTTTTTCTTATCGTTTCTTCTATCAGTGTATGACATTGTGTTTTACTAGAAACAAGTACATTCTGGAATTCGTTTCAGATTTTTGTGTAATTAAACTAGTGTGTTGTAATCTTTCATAGACATAAATAATTCCCAAGTCGCACTCAATATAGCCCAAAAAAATATCATATTTGAAATTCCCGGACTGTAGAAATCGAGATTGAATTAAACCATTGTACTCAGTTTTGAAAATTCCCAATTTTGTAGCATTCAGATCATTTGTACATTAATATGCTCCGCTTGTATTTTTTTCTAAGTGTATACGCACAAACACACATACATTCGTAGTTGTATCATGTGAGTGTGAAGTTCTGTGATCTATTGGACTGTCGGGTTGTCGAGTTGTTGGGTTGTCGGCTTGTTTGTTTTCTTAGTGCTCGAACGTCACGCGTTCGTTTGCATTGCACATACGCAATGTTGTCCCGAAAACCGACACTCCAAAGTGCTGGGCACACATTTGTTGTTTATGTTGTTTGTGTTGTTGTTGTTGTTGTTGTTGTGGCTGCTGCTGCTGTTGCTGTGATCTAATGCACATAGACGACAACGACAACAACGCCTCATTAAAGCCAACAACAACAACAACAGCAACAACAAACTCTACTCAAGTAAACAGGAAATCTGCAGGATTGCAATAGCCTCAAAGTTTAGAAAAGCGCGCGCTTTTTTTCCTCCTCTCCTCTCTCTTCTCCGATTTTGTTCTTTCATTCAGTTTTTTTTTTTTTTTGCTTTGTGTATGTTGTTATTTGCACGCTTTGTTGCGTGAAATTGTTGTTTATTTATAGTGTTGTCTCTTCGTCATCCTTTTAACTTTTACAATCTCTGTAATTGTTTTTGTTTTTGTTTTTGCAGCTTGTTTTTAATAACTATCAAAAACGAAATAAACCAATTCGTCGAGGCAGCAAATGAAAATAAATATCGTCGCACATGAAATTGAATCTGTTTTTGTTATTGAGTCTCTTCCAATAATTTTGTTGACAACTATGCAAGAATTTTGTTATTGTCTGAGACTTGCAATTCTACGTGGAATTATTTGTTTTATTGCATTACGATAATTGTGTCACTTTACTGAAAATCTGAACGGATCTTTCAGCTGCAATTCAAACAAATAAAATGTGCCAGACAGTTTTCCATAAAAACTACAATCCGTTAATATTCTATTAAAGTCCCCTTTTTTTTTTACAATATACCATATTTTTAGTGTGTTATATGAATGCAAGAACACCTGCAATTTGATTTATTTTTTCAGTTTTAACTTCAAATTTGTATATTTTTATAATAAATAACTTTTAAATATCAAATATCAATATTAAATTTGTCTCACCTTCTTGTGCTGTAATTTTTGTTAGAGAATTTTTTAGATTACAATCCAACTTTATAAGATTATTATTTTGTTTATTGTTGGCAAAAATTAATTAATATTATTAATTTAACTGCTTGGAAATATTAAATTTTGGTAGGTTTTGGAACATTTTTAGGTTTAAATTTTGCTGTATTTTTTTTTACTGAATAAAACAATTGTCAAAATAATGATTTAATTTTATAAAACACAATTTTTAGTATTTTATTATTTTTATTAAATTGATTACTTGAAAAAATTAAGTTTTGTAGATTTTCAGCATTTCTTTAGTTGTTTTTTTTTTAAATTAAGTTTGTTCAAATGTTTGCTTATCTTTTCATTCCATATTTCAAGCCTGAACATGAACTATATTAATTTATTTTAAGAGTTTAAAAAACTGCACAGATAGACAATTAATTGCGTATTAAGTCTTCTTCTTTTTTATTCATTTTAATTGACGAAGTGCGATTTTTGCTTATCGTTAATTTCACACAAACAACAAAAAAGGGGAAAATATACAATAAATAATAGCAAAGTATTTATTTATGAATTGATGTAATAAATGTGCACACAAACAATTAAAAGATTTGTATTGATATTTGCAGTTTTGTAAACGCGACACAAAAACACTGAAAATCTTTAATATTTCAGTGTCCGAGAAACAAGCGAACTGAACCAACTGATGGTCGAAAGCCGACTGAAATTTGAAAACCAAAGTTCTCGTTTAGGTAGCAAAAGAGCCAATATGAGGGTCGGAGAGAGACAGCGGAAGAGAGACAGAGAGAGAGAGAGAGAGAGAGTGAGAGAGAGAGAGAGAGGAGAGAGAGATAGCGGAAGACAGATAGAGAGAGAGAACGTTTGCTGTTAATGTTTTGGGTATTTACTTGTTGCTTTGTTTCTAAGGACTTTTTGGGAATGCTCACTACTTAAATGGTATTTTCAGTATATTAATGAAATTTAAAATTATTCCTTTTTTTACTGCTTACTTTAAATTGTTTTATTAAGAGATTAAGCGAAGGAGAGCGACAGATAGAGAGAGAGCATTTTGATTAAACCTGCCTCCGATGTTGCTGTTGTTGCAGTTGCAATTACAATTGCAATTGTTGATGTTGTTTGCGTTTACCGAGGAACAGCTGATGTTGCCCATGACATTAAATTCCTATTTGTGTATATATGTATATTGTACAATGATAGAAAAATGCTCTGAAATTTTAATATTTTCAATTTTAATTGACTAGTATTTTGTTTTGCTCTATTTTATAGCATTAAATATGAATTTACTAGAATTTAGTTTTTCAAATTTAATTATAGTTAAATAAACTTTATAGTAAAATCATAATCTTAAAATAAATATGAAAAGTGATTAATTTAAATGATTTTAAAAAATATTTATATGACATACATTAACATTTATCTGAACTTGAAAGAAATATTAAAAATAAATCGTACTCCATTTGAAAATAAATTAATGAAATTTGTGACAATTTAAAAATTAATATTTGTTAACCCTTGATTTTTTTTACGAAATTCATATTCACTTTGACAATTTAGTATGTTATATTTAATTTTAATTCATTTTCTGTTTGAAGCTTATATGAAAATATCAAATGCGGTTGTATTTATTTTTACTACTTCTATCAGTGTGTGTGTGTGTGTGTGTGTGTGTGTGTGTGTGTGTGTGTGCGTGCATTTCCGGCTGTGTTTGGCAAGCAACATTTTCATTTGCTAACTGCATGCGGTGTGTTGCCAAGCAGCGTGCCTCATTAAATGCTACAAATGCCACGCTGTGGCCATATACAACATATCAACATCAACATCCACATAAACATCAACATAAACATAAAAATATCTCTGGCATTAACTATCTATTGTTTGCAAGCAACAAGCTACTGCCAACTGTTAACTTCCAACTGCCAACTACCAACTGGCATCTGTTGGCCAAGAAAAGCAATTTCTTTATGGCACCAACAGCGTCATAATTTTGATCTAATTGTCAGATATTTGCAAAAACAAACTGCACGCGGCAGCAACAGAAATTAAGAAATTTTGATGAGAGTCATACACTGAAATTGAACAACTACACAGCAAAAAATAATTATATAATTTTTTTAAAAATATACATATATACATATATAAAACATGTTCTGCTTTTTGTAACAATTTAAGACTTATTTCTTATATTAAGAACTTTGATTTTTTTAGATTGATATTTGTAGTAACAGTCATTTGGTTTTAAAATTTTAACTTATATTTTAGAATGATTTTTTTTTTGTGTAGCAGCTCTTGGCCCTCTTGTCTGTCTATCTATCTGTTTCGTCGTTAAGCGTTTTATTGGGCAATGGCGTGCCGGGTGGGCATTAAGGCCAAGTTGCAGTTGCAAGTTGCAAGTTGCAAGTTGCTCTCGTGCTTTACCTTCCCATTCATTGCTTTGCACTCATTAATGATATGGACATCAACAATTTAAGGTTATGTGCCTGTCTGTCACAATAATAATGCAGTCTCAAGGGATTCCAATAATTAAAAATGCGATATATTTATATATTTTAATATATTTGATTGCTAGTACTACAACTCTCTTCCCTATCTATTGTAATATTTATTGTTGAAAATTAATGATTTATATTTTAAGATTACATGCTATCTAATATATAATCTATATATATTTATTCTATATATAAACATTCCATGAACATTTTGCATACAAGCATGTCAATCGATGCCAAATCCATGCCATTGAAATGAAAATTTGAATTTTCATTGCCGTCTTTATTTTTTTATTTTAACTATGTCAATTTCCAATTTATGAGCAAATTTCCCATGCATCACATAATTGAATCTGATTCTTTCTCTTCATCTTGTGTTTGTTTTGATTTCCGGCCGTTGAAATAAATCAAAATGCAACATCAAAGTGCAATATTTGTTTTATTCTATGACATTTGAACCAAAACAGGAAATGATTCACTTTGTAGTGATGATATAAATAAGTTTATTTTCAAATCTTTAGGTCATGCGGGTCGTATACGTGATATAAGAAATTTAAATATTATTTAAACGACAACTTCTAAGAGAATTAATAATTCCCGTGTCTATATATCGCATATCAAATGAATCAGATGACCAAACAAACATCAAAGTGCATTGGATCAAATGAATTGACATTTGCAGGATATGCAATTCTTTCCCATCAATCCCTTTGACAGTTAAAGGTCCGACTACACTCAGAAAAATATGTCATTCCAAAATAAGTTAAAACTTCAAGAATGCTGAATCGATATTAATTTTTCAATTCCAACTGATTATTTCAATGACATCTTTGATAAAATAATTCGATTTTAACAAAACTTAATCAGAATATAGGGTATATGACCGTGCCCAAAATAAAGTTTTTGTTTTTGATTAAAATAGCTGCAGGAAAAACAAATCTTATTATACTCAACTAGTTTTAGAATTTGTTGTCCTTAAAATACATAGTTGACTTTAAGATTGAAATAAAGTTAGAAATAAGAATGTGTTTTACAAGACAAACAATATTTTACGATATGTTCAAGATTTTTGTGTACTTCAACTAGAGAGAAGGTTTCGGTTTTTTGCACACTTGAAATAATCTTACAACGTATCCCGGAAAAATAATATTTTAAAATCTCTGAGATTGTAAAAAGCGAACTTAAAATGAATTTTTTTGTTAATTTTTTAAATTCCCAAATTGACTTTGTTTTTTTATGTAGGGAGATTCCCCATACGAATGAAAATATTACTCTGAAATATGAAATTGGAATTTAAAATTGGGATAACAAAGTAGAAAAATTTAAATTTCCTAATTTATGATTCCATTTATTTTAGTTATTTTTTTTTTTAAATACGGATTGTGGATTTTTTTTCTGAGTGTAGAAAGTTGAAACATTTATCAATTTGAGCACGCGTTTCTCACGCTAATTAGTGCACTGTACTTGCAACTTGCAACACGACCAGGTATTGTAGTGGACGGGTAGTGGGGGCAAGGCGGAGGTGGGGCGGGGTCAGCTTAAGTGGCGGCAATTTGCGGTGCCTCAAGGATATTCGATGACAAAAAGAAATTGTTTTGCGTTAAGCTGTCTGCCTGCTGTTGTATTGTCTAGACTGATTTCTATGAACAGTGTATGTGCATATGTGTGAGTGTGTGTGTATGTGTGTGTGTGTGTGTGTGTGTGTGTGTGTGCGTCTTAGTCCGCTTAGGCTTGTTCTGCTGTCGGCAATTTACATCAAAGCAAAGCAAAAGCCATTGCAATCGGCTAGACAGCGTCATTATAATCCCTGTTAGTCAATTTGAAGTTGGACCATCAATGTCTGTATGCACATACACACACAAACACATACACACACACACACACACACATATACGCAAGTGTTTGTACTTGCATCTCTGATAGAGTGCAAGAGAGAGAGAGAGAGAAGCTTATGTGCAACATTATTGATGTGCTGACTTTTAGTTCACATGAATAAATTAATAAAATACATTCAGGTAATTTGGCATATGTAATAGAAATCGAATAATAAGATTAAGAAATGTACTACACCAAATTAAAATACTTTTTTATTTAGGGTTATCCATCTGTTATTCATCGCTAAGCTAAATTAGAAATCTTACACTTTAATATAAAAGTAATTTTTGGTTTAAGAAAAGAAAAATTATAAAATGTATGAAGCGGGTAATAAACTTTACAAGAAAAAATTAGTTTTGTAATAAAAGTAAGCCTGTAAAAGTAAGATTACAGCTTCGTTTTCGAATTCAAAATAATGTTCTTTATTTTGAGAAAACTTGGTATTTGCTCAACATTTGTTATTGTCCGATATATTGACAGCTCAACTTTTTTCGATTTACATCAATAAAAAAAATAAATCATTTAGTGAACTCAATTTTTAATTGTGTTGTTTTGTAAAGAGAAGCAGAAAATATAAGTAGTTTAACTGTTTTTGAATTTGACCTCCCTTTTTAAAATGTGGCTATTTATTTAAAAATTATAATTTTTTGTCTATAAGACATAAATTTAGTAACTCAAGATATTAGAAATATTTACGAAATTCAAATCTAGCCGAAAGTGAAAACGGAAACAGGAAACGTTAGTCACAAATTTGAATTTTGAATTCAACGTTCAGAATAAGTACGATTGAACGAGCTTCGTTCAGTTGCTGAGTTGATTTCTACGGTCGTTTTTTTTAACGACGGCTAAAACATAACCATAGGTGGCGTATTTCTTGTTGCATGCCAGACACAAAAGTATAGAAGCAGTGCACTGCTTGCTATTGCTGTGAGAGTCACAAGCAAGCAGTGCAGTCATAAACAGTTATTTTTGGACCTTCCTTTTTTAATTTTATAGATTTTTCATAATTTTTTTTTAGAATTTTCTGGATTTTTTCATATAATTTTTTTTTTTTTTTTTTAGAATTAAATTTTTAAATATTCCCGAGGTCTGACGAACTTAAAATTTTTTTCTGAAGATCAGATGTCATTAACATGTGGTCGAGTTGAGTTTAGCAACTGTCTTCTTTTAATTTCATTATTCGATATAGACTGCAGTTCTCTATATATAAAAAAAAATAATTACCTACGTGTTATCAGTTAGGAAATTGTCAATGAAATCTTATAATGTATTTTATTTTGCTTAAATATATTACTTTTTTTATCACAAGTACCTAATAATCAAGTCTGCAAAACTAGTAAAATAAAAAGTGCATTCTTAATATTCCAGGGGCCTATTAAATTATAATAAAACTGATAATTATTCGGATCATTTATTTATATATTGTAAATCTTATAAATACTCAACGAGTGCAACAATAGCTATTTACGCTTTATTACAACCGCTCCCCCTTTTTTCCCCTTCCATTCTCATTCTGCGTCTGATATGAATTTTAATTGGTGACTTACATATATTTTTGTGACGTGTAAAGAGCATTCAACTGATAGTTTGATTATTTTATGATGATAACGTGCTCGAGTCCCAATGCACCCAAGAGACAATAAAATTCTAAATTTACATTATAATAAATAAATCCAATGAGTCATTAAAGATACATTACACATTTGGGTTTAATAGAAATGGAAAGCTCTGTTTGTTTCTCGATATGAACGTGACCATGAGTTTAATATTGTACTATGTCGTCTTTGTATTTTTTTGCATAAGTACTTGTAAGTAACATAGTATTAGTTAATTACAATAACAAAAAAAAATATCTCACTTCAAATGAGTATGAAAATTAAATGTGTTTTGTATCGGTTTCAATTTAATTTTCTGTTGTTTTATTGGTGGCAGACAGCGAAAGTATTTCAATGAGTTGTATGATATATTTCATATTTCGCTTGAAATGTGACATTATGTAGGCGTCTTCGGCGTCTTCTGTTCAAGTTGCCTTGAGCAATTAACCCAACATTTGCCCAACATTAACCATTAACAGATCAGCAACCACGCACCTGCGCATGTCAATGTTAATATTAATGTTACACTTTCAGTTTCAGTTTTAAATAGTTTCCCTTTTTTTTCTATTATTTTATTTTATAGACCTGCCAACGGCGCCTGTTATTACAATTATTAAAGGGGTTGGTCATTTGGTTTTATGGCAAGGGTAAGTCTGTGTCTGTCTGTCTGTCTGTCTGTCAGTCTGACATTGATTGGCATGCCTTTCAGTTCAGTTTGGCAAAAGTGCAGTACACATAATCAAACCAAAACGGTGACTCAATTTAGAACTGCAATTGTATCTTTTTTTTTTGGGTTAAAAGTAGACTCATTTTTTTAAGCGAATTGAAATATGCAAAAAGAAAAAAACTTTTTAAACGTATTAATTGTATAAAATACTCCTAATCTAAATAATGTTGTTGAAACTGGTTAAGCAAAAATTGATAGTCAATTTTTATTATTAGACTTTGAAAATGTTTTCGAAAAACGGAAATCTTTGATATTAAAAAAATACCTACACCTATTTTCAAAAGCCATAAACACACCTGAAAGTCTTAAACAAAGAAATATCAATACTATAGAAAATCGACACTTTACACTGTGAACGAAACCATATATATTAATTTAAAAAAAAAACGAACTAAAATTGCCGTATTAATGTTGCTGACGTCAGAGGGAAGAACACCTGCATTGATTTCACTTTATAAAGTAGACAACACTTCCTTTTGTCAGTTTTTCAGTCAGTCAGTTCAGTCACCACTTGATGACCAAATAAGGTATGGGCTTTAACAATATTGTCGCAGCTGCATTGAAAAGCAACTTTTGCATTTGAACAACAAAAATAAAATAATAAATAACAAGGAGGGGTCGAATTATGTTAGTAGCCATATTTCAGTTACTTTGTTGTTGTTGTTGATTCATGTAGAAACATTCTTATTTACTTTGATAATGTTGATAAATTGATAACATTTCTCTATCCGAGTAATAAGTTAATGCCTAGCGAATGTGTAAATGTGAAAATGTGCCTGAAACTTCTGTCTGATTATGGGAAAGATTGAGACCCATTGGGGCTCTGATAAAAACGACGCCAGGCAAAGCAACAACAACTATGAAATGAATTGGAGTGTAGAAGATCATCTCAAGGGCAGCTAGAAATGTTACGATGTTGTTCAATGTTCCACAGCACCCTCTATATTTCTACAGTTCAATTTGCGCCTGTTCTTTTTCTTATTTTCCTGCACATGTTGCAGTCGTCTCAATTGCAGCAGCAAGAACAACAACAACAGCAGCAACAGCAACAACAGCAGCAACACCAACTACATCAGAAAACCGAAATATATATGTATGTATAATATGTGTGTAAGCGAGAAGAGACGCGTGCGAGGGTGACTCGAAGGTCGGGTCATGAACTTCAATTATGCGCCGCATTATTGTTGCCCCGCCTCGCAGGTGCAGTTGTTTTTGTTGTTGTTGTTGGAGTATTACTGTACTAGTGATGTAAAAATGCAGAACGATATATCTGGAAATTCATCTAGTTAAACTCAATAATCTTTTTCGACGATCAATCGAATTAATTAAACGACAATCCAACTCTCAAGATTCCACCACCGTCCATTTTTTTCAAACTTTCGATTACTGTTCCTTTTTTTCTATACGCTTCCCTTAAATCATTTCAACAACTTGAAACATTCATAACCAATTTCCATGGGAAATTTCCATTTAATCATTATCTGGTCCCTATTTTCATTGTGCATCAAAATTGGAAAATTCAATATTTCGTCCTTTACTATCTAGTTTTCCCATTGCTCGATCACTGTCCATTTTGTCCATACGTTATTTCACTATAGTTCTCAGTAACGCCGTCTAGTTTACAATTACCTCGGTCTTTTTGGTTTCTAATATATGTATCTCAATCGTCGCCGATGCACAAGATGCATTAACATAAATGAAAATGTTTACTTGAAAACTTTTAAATGGTTTTACTAAGTTCCAATAAGAAAACGTGATGAAGATTTTGTGTGCCACCCCAGGGAAATTAAACACAGATGTGTATAACTTTCAGCTATTATGTATTTACGTATTTATGGCATTTAACTGAATTTTTTTATGAAATTTATTTTCACATTTTCCAAGCATAGCATTGATGTTTATGTGACGATTATACGTGCTTATCAGCACTACGGAATGACTGAATTTTCTTAGTTTTTATTGTTTTATAATTGAAATTGATAAGCTGTAAACTAATTCTGTGACGCACACACACGCATAAATACCCGGCACAATCAAGTAATGTAAATGCAACGGCTTCTGGCTTGTTATCAGCTATTTTGAGTCAAACCCCGGGGCATGTGTACTTTCTAATTGAGTCAGTGTCCGTCCCCCTCCCCCTCCACATGTCTGAAGGCATATGTTGCGAGTACACTGAAAAAAAAAGAACCCTCTCTGAAATCTAGAGCATTCAACATACATATTCTGTGAATAAAATAAAACAAATTCCAGAACAAGTTTTTAATATAAGAATAAATACCTTGAATTTATTATTTATTATCTGGAGTATTAAAAAACATTTTTGATCTTATTAATTCTTGTTTTTATTTTTATGTTCTGGAAACACGCTTTAAACGAAACATGGTTTAGAACATGTTTTTTTTTATGAGTGTACTTGTTATAATTTGGTTCAATTCCATGTTACGGCACCATTAACTGCGGTCAGAGTCGACACAACCTACCCCAATGATTTCGTGGTCTGCCTTTAATATCTCGCCACAGTTGATAAGAGTATTTATTATAAAAGTATACGTACAATAACAACAGCCTGTAATATTCTCTTTGTAGTTATTTAGTAAAAGTCAATGACTGCAAGAAAACCAACAAAAAGCTCAACATTTCGTCAATTTAAGCCATAGTATCACTTGTATTAGACTCGTATTCACATATATCAGAGTATCTGTGTCTATACCTACATATGTATATGTATTTTTGTATCTTCGCATGAATCGTCATCTTTTGTACATCATTATGGACGACATATGCTCTTTATCTGCATGTCCATTGATTTATCAGTTTGAATGCATAATATTACTTTTAATTATACGCAAATATGCATTTTTGTGAATTTCAAAATAAAAGCTGACAAATCATCCGACAAGAGGGAGTAATTTCTTAAAAGCGTAATGAGTAAAATGAATTGCTCCAAAGAGCTTCCATATATAGTGACAATCAAGAACGCAACACTCTCTGATTTTGCATGTGTCTGTATCTGTGTCTGTGATTGTGGCTTTGTGTGATTGTAAGAGAGTGGGCAATTGTATGTGAGTGAATTTAAGTGAGGGTGATGAGCACAAAAGAGCGAATTTTCTGTTGCATTCAGCCGACAAATTTTAAAAGACTTAAAGATCTTTCGAGTTGCATGCTTTAGCAGTTCGTCTGCAGTTTTTAAGGTTTTAGATATCATATTATTAATAATTGAGATGGAGCTATTAATAGTTTTTTAAGTAATATTGTCTGCAAATATTTGAAATGAGAATCAGAACAAATGTATTTTCTATCATGTTTATTACAGGTACTGCATACTTAACAGTTTGGCGCTCTTACAAATACTGCAAGTGACAAAGTTGTCGGGTGCACCAAACAATTTATCAAGCAATGCAAGCAGACGCACACAAACACACACACACACACACGGAGGCAGCAGCAAACCAAAGCACAGCCCAAGAGAGAGAGAGAGAGAGAGCAGAAAGCAGAGAGTCGAGGCAATTTTGAGCTGCCGTCGACGCGCATTTCATTTCACAGTGAGCGGTCGTCGAGTGAAGTTATACGGAAGACGAAGTTAGTCAGAGACAAAGACGTAGACGCAGTCGATATCGAATTCGAATTCGTACTCGTCAAGCACACGCATGATCTCTTTGAGGGGCAGCAGCAGTTGAGGCTGCCATCCGAACAACACTCGAAATATTTACGAATTCATTTTATATAAGTGCAATTACTTCGAAGCCGTTAAAACGTGTCGCGAACTCAGCTTGACAACAACAAATTCGAAAAAAAAAAAAAAACAAAATAAAACCAAACAAGTTTCGGTTGGTTTATTACAAGAGAACTGCAAAAATGCGTGTTAAATCATCAATTATATTCAATTTATCATAAATAATTCTGTGCTCGTTTTAATTGTGATTTATTGGCTTAATAAAGCCTTATTCACATACACTTTCAACGAATTCAATTTATTTCAAGTGAAATTACGCATGCGCAAATTAAATTCCATGTCTTTTAATTCAAATTAAATTTTTAACCGGCAAACAACAATAACAACAACAATAAAATGTCCCGCTTGTTTAGTTCGCTGCTGACGTCGCTGACGTTGTTGTTGTTGCAACTCCAAATTCAACACAATTCTGTGAACGCATTCAATTTCTCGCCACGAGCGAATTTTGAAATTCGCGCGCCACAAAATCTCGAATTTAATTTGCCCCAAATGCGCAGCTCCTACTTCGGATACACATTGGTAATGCGGGAAACCAGGTAAGTTTCAACCCTCCTCTCCCCAAACATACACTGCGCAACAAATTTAAGTGATCCGTACAAAAAATAAATATCTTAATTTAAGATTCTTTGAGATGGATCTGTGAATATTCGTTGTAAATAGAAGCTATTTTCCTTCTCATTTCTAGCAACTTTAAAATTATACTTGATTCAAAATTTTTAGAACTTAGCTCAATAAAGTTGTTACTTAGTTTCTGCATTTTTTATGAACACTTTCAATTATTTACAAATATAATGTATAAATTTTATGTAGATAAAATACTATATTTGATTTTATTCGGATTTAATTAATTTTTCTCTCTGTGTATGTTTTTATGTGTCTGCTGCGAAAGTCACATTTGTCGTCGGCTTCTGCAAATATTTGTTTGTCATATATTTTCAGTAAATTTGTTAGAAAATAAATTTTGCTGTGTATTTGATATCTTGACATATTCAAAGACAAGAAATCCCTTTCAGTTTTTGCATGCAGTATTTATCAGACCCAGTGATATATACATAATTCTCAATTTTTGCCAGCTGTGGTGTTGCTTTTTATTTGCCCCCTTAAATTGAGCAATCAAAGAAGTTTCTTTAGCTCACAAAAAGCAGAAAACAAATTTAATTTGAGTCAATTAGCATGTGAGTCCTTCTACACTTAACACATTGGCTACCTTTTTTGTTTGTGTTTAAACCATAATGTGTTGCCAAATAATTTGATAGTTTGTCAGCAAGCACAAATGGGTTCACTTACAGTGCCAACAAAACTCGTTTGCCAGTCATCAATTTCAACTTAACAGCTGCACAAATAAAACAACTCTTAAAACAAAACAAAAAGAAAAAAAATAAACCAAATAGTTAAGCACATTTTAACCACTCGAAAAAATGATGAAAAAAACAACAAATTTCTAAAAATAACAAACTTCAACTACAATTGCCATCAATTTCAATTGCAACAGATCTCGGATCTTTGTTCGTACTACCGGCAATTGACAAACTCTTTCTCTCTCTTTCTCTATCTCTATCTCTATCTTCGAAGCGACCCACATTTGACATTGATATATATATGTACACACACTTGTATATTCTATAAACATACGTTTACGTAGATCTGGCATCCACTTTGGTTTAGAATTTGGGTCCAAAAATGACATCACACCCAACTAAAACTGCAAATCAAAAGAAATCAAATTTTAAAGTGAAGAAAAAAGAGTCTCTATAAGGAAAGTAGATTTGGGCAAGTCTATAAAAGAATAATAGAAATTCACACTTTCTTAGCTTTTTCCAACTGTACTACACCTTTTATAAAGATATACAAGTGTTCTTTCTTAGATAAATATCTTTACTTTTGTATGCCTATATTATTTTATGTTTACCCCGATTTTATTCCATTAGAAATCGTACTATAATAACTTGGTTTTGCAAATATATTTTACTTTTATTTATATACATTTAAAGTGTGTCTTCAGATTATTTCATAAGCTTTGTACGTGACTAGATGTTAAGTGGAACATTTTGTCTAAGGAAGTTGACCTCTTGAATTTCTGGACCTAAAACCAGTTCATTACTAACCTTATTTTTCAAAGTCTTATTTTTTGACTACTTTTACTCATTAAATAGGTGAAATATTCGGATTTTCTCTAAATTGTGTATTTTTACAATATCTTGTTTTACTATAATATGTAACTAAAAACCAACAATAAAAAGTTGGAATCGACACAATATAAAAGGGTATTTAATTGTCATAGCAATTATTTCTTGTTTTTATTTTTATTGTTATTGTTATTAGCCTCGTTTCACTGCTCCCTGAAATTAAGTTCGAGTACGCCTAATTATTTACGGAAATTACGCGTAAAATCACGACAACCTGTAATTTATTTCACATCAATTGAAGTTAGCTAGTGAAAAAAAAGTGGGCTACATAAAAAATATACACACTCAGAGTAATAGTAAGTAGCTTTCTCATTCTAATTATATGCATTAAAATAATTTTAAATACATTAATAATACTTTTAAATTGGGGTATGAGGATTATCTTTATTTCATTACGTTAACTCATAAGACACAGGAAATAATATATAAAGAATATAAATTTTGAAAAACAATTACATTTTACTATTAATATTAATGATTCGTTTCGATAGCACAAATATCGAATTATTATCTAATGAACACCTATTTTAATATATTATTTTTAAATTAGAGTATAAAGACAGACTTCAATTAAAAATAAATAACGAATATAGAATTTAAATATCATGATAAATAAATTATCTCAATGCATTTTTCTTAGAATTAAATATTCTTATGATAAAATTACCTCAGCTCCGAATTTAAATGCTCATTTTGGGGATTGTGAATATTTATGATTCATTTCAGTTGCACAAATATGAAATTGTAAAATAATCAGAAAAAGCATTGCGCAACATGTTGACTCTGTTGTTGGTTGTTGATTGTTGGTGTCGTCTTCATGAAACTGCAACAACAACAGCAACAGCTGCACATTATTATGCATAAGTACACTTTACTTTACTTTACTGCAAGCGCCCCCAACTTGACGGACGGACAGACGGACGGACAGACAGACGGACGGATGGATGAGTTGAAACCGTAAAAATATATTTAGACGCCTTCTCCTTTTCTTGGTCGTTAAACTCAAATCCAAAACAAAGGCTATAGTCGAGGTCCCGACCATAGAATACCCGTTACTTATTCCAATATATATAAAAGTACTTTTTAGAAATTACTATCTTAAAAAAAAACTACTGCATACTTTTAAGTGCTTGTTTTGATGAATTTGGTTAGCTATTGCTGCCGTTCTACTTGTCCGATCTTGCTGGTAGTAATTGTGATGGTTTTAACAACGAACACAATATACTCTTTTACTTACTATTTCAGTAACGGGTATAAAAAGAGCACCAAAAATAAGGCAGCGGCTGCTTTTGTTCTTAAGCGTTTGTTGACCGCAAGTAGCTTTTGTTGTTGATGTTGTGTTTGTTGTTGTGGTTGCTGCTGTTGTTGTAGTTGTTGTGGTTGCTGCTGTTGATGATGGATACGGCAGCAATCACAGCGCGAAAGAAAGAAAGAAACTTTGTGTGGATTTCGACGCTTTCTTATTGTTCGTTTACATATCCACATGAACTGTTTACATTTCCCATTTCCCCAATCTCCTGAAATCAAACAAAGCGCCAGTCAGAAACACAGACATTTCTGTACATATTTACCTTAAACATAGATATAAATTGTATATATACCCACTACCAATGTCAAGATCCTTAGCTCTCCAAGACCACACAAATAACACAGTTACTGCCCCCATACTACCCTTTTACCATTTTTAAAAATAATAAAATCATTATGGGAATTTTTATGTTGTTATGTTTTGTGTTTTATTTATTTATTTAATATTTCTTGCGAGCTTTCAGTACATGAAAACTATCACTATATAAATATAATTTATATATATATGTTATATGTATTCAAATTATATTGAGATTAAAATTTAATATACAAGTTTTGTATAAAAGAAATATAATATGAATACGTACTTATATTAAGATTAAGATTTTATAATTCTTTAGGTTTAGCGTGAGTTATCATTTTGTATTTGTTTATCACAATTTAAATATTAAGTTGTAAGCTTAAGTTTCTGCACTGATACTATGCAAATGTCTAGCAGTGTATGTAATCACGGCTTCCCTTTTAATGTGCATCTTGTATTTTATATCTGGGTGACACATTACATGCTCTGTGAGTGAGTCACTCTGCTACTCTCTCCCTCTTCCTCTCTCTCTGTCTTTCGAGTTTGCGCTGCTTTAAGTTTGTTGTTTTTTGGGAAATACTTGGCGAGTTCTCACACTCACATGAACACATATTTGTACGCACCTCTACATAAATATATTTCTGTGTCTTATTTCCTAAGTAACAACAAATACGAGTAGTTGTTGTTTTATTTGTATTTGTTTTGTTTTGCATAAATGTTAAGCTTAAGTTAATAGCTGACTGACAATTGCTTGTCATATGTTATATGCATAAAATACTGATAATTTAATTACTTTTGTTTATTTATAGTGTGTAAAATACCATTGTAAATTGGTAGCAGTTATGGCCAGGTCTACACCGGTAAATCGGTTGGCATCCCAGGGATGCAAATCGTGACTCATCCCGATGTTACTCAGCAAAAAAATTAGATGTTTTAAGTAGTACTAAAATCATCTTATCAGTATATAACAACAACACATATTTTAGTTTGCAATTAAACTATTTCAATAGATTTGAAGAAATCATTATTTAAATAAAAAAAACCTAGCCGAGTGAATAATTAAATTAATTCACTCTCCACAAAGCTGATAAACCGGTTTTGTTTTTGTTTTCCATATTTTTTGTTATCAGTAACACTCGACTAGTTGTTGTTGTTTATAAACAAGTATTTATTCTTATTTCCCTATTGTTGTTATAGTCAATACAACAGTTTGCATTAAAAATCTAATGCAATTTAACTCTCAATCAACATGAAAACTAAAATCATTATTAGAGCTTTTTTCATATCACATTCCACTTGCAATACGTTAAACAACGGTAAAGTGAGTAAGCTGCTCACGCTTTGAATGCGCTCTGAGTGAAACTAGCGAGAGCGAGAGAGAGTAACTGAGTAAGCTACCTGTGTGTGGCGAGAGAGCGCGTAACTCACTGTCATTTTAAGTTGTATGAGCTAAAACGTGAATAGGCTGCTCACACGCAGAGTGCAGGAATAAAGCGAGAGAGAAAGAGAGTAAGAGTGTATAAAAGCTACCTGTGAGTTGTGGGAGGCCGCGTAACTCAGTCACATTTTAGTCGTGTTTAGACATTCGTTCGAAACGGTTGTGCTGCGGACACATATTGTGCGTTGGTGCGTGTGTGCGTGTATGCGTGTATGCGAGTGTGTGGCACTTGTGATAATAATTAATAGAAAACTAATCGAAACTTGACAGCAACTACAACATAAACCTGTTGATTAATACATAATAATGGGATATTTGACATTTACAAAGATGAAGTCTCTTATACTGCTGATTATAAGTCTGTCCTATGTATGCGGCTACAATTTGTCTCCCCGCCCAAATCGGGAGATCAGAGATCCACAATTTGTGACTGTGATGCCGAAAGTGCGTGCGTCATATTTCGGTTATAGCATCAGCTTGAGACCCAACGGGTAAGTGCCGTTCAAAAAGATCCAAGATCAGACTTTGACTCTCAAAGCTCCCTGTTCCCCTCCTCCTCCTCCTCCTCCTCCTCCTCCTCCTCCTCCCTCTTTGTCTGCTAGATCAAACAGGTTGGGAGTGTGTGTGTGTGTGTGTGTGTGTGTGTGTGTGTATGTGAGAGTGTATTTGTGTGGAGTTGTGAACCATAAGCTCCATGTGATGATTCATCCAAATCGAAGTGAAGATCGACCTCCCCCACTCTCCACTTTTTGTTGAATGAATTCAAATACACTTGAAAAATTAAATGAACCATTGTTGCAGACTTGAATTAAAAATAAATTTAGCCGATAAAATTATGAAATAATATTTACATTTCCATTTTTTAAAAATAAATTTTTTGTTTTTGTAAAAAAAAATCAGAAAATACAAATTATTTTTAAATTTTTGTAAATAAAATTAAAATTAACTTTAAAAATAAAAATTGAATGTGAAAATCTCTTGATAAAAGTAGTAAACTTTCAATATCTATATTTACGATTCCTTGTAGATATGTAAATATATATTAGACATTGACAGTGGAATTCACTAACATTTGAACACATGTAGAAGTGAATACACTCACACACTCGTTTATACTCGAAGCTGAAGTTATGCAAATATTTGAGCATTTCAATATTGCACGTTCGTTGCCTTGCATCACTGTATTTACATATATACATAAGTATATATAAATATAAGTATATATATTTACATTTAGGTATAGCTGGAAGAGACATATTCGACTTCTGCAGCCCGTATTTCTAGTTAAAAGTTAGTCAATGCCAATTTTTTATCAGCTTCGCTTTTAGTCGATTTTCTGTGATAAGATTACCGTAATGTGACACTGTGGGTGTGAGTGTGTGTGTGTGTGAGTGTGTGTGTGTAAAGCGGTCTATCGTTGTTGCAAAATGGAAATAGTAGAGATGGAAAATGAAATACAGTGGGAATTAATATAACAATAATGATATTGAATCATATTGTATTTTATATTAAATTGTTAATCGGTCTATCGTTGTTGCAAAATGGAAATAGTAGAGAAGGAAAATGAAATACAGTGGGAATTAGTATAACAATAATGGTATTGAATCATATTGTATTTTATATTCAATTGTTAATTCTTCAGGCATATAGGGAGTATCTATATTGGATAGTTCTTAAATAGAATAAGTACATTTTTTATATTTCGAGATATTCTTATAATTTGTGCTTTCTTTCACCCATTTTCAAATAATACGTGAAGCAGTTTTTGCGACTTTGTTGTTTATCAAGTATTCGCCAGGTATGCTTTGAGATAATGTCTTTATCTGGTTGCTCACCGATCTAAAAACACTCGACAAACAAACTGAGTATGAGTTATGAGAGCAGCGTCAACTAAAACTTTGGAAAAAAAAGTCGACTAATTTTTGTAACTGAATCGATCGTTTGATGATGCATTCACAATTGCTTTTATTGACTGGCTGACTGATTGAATGACTAATGCGTGTCAATTGGGTTGTGGTTCAGTGTCAGATTGTCTACTCCACTCAATTATATTGAATAAAAAATATGTTTATTTTATATATAACATTTTCTAATTTTACATTTTAATTTTAATATAATTATTTGGAGATTTAGGAAAAACTACACAATAATATTTGATTGACTATAATTTGAGATGTTATATGAGTTTCTAGATACAATTTATGTTTTTTAAGATGTTTTAAGTTACTTAACTAAAGATATTCTTGTTCTCTGTCTCTTGTATTATAGTGTTATAGTAGGTGCTCCTCAGGCCCAGTCCACATTGGAGGCCCAGAGTAATGTCAATGAGACGGGAGCGATCTACAAGTGTTCGTTGTTAAACGGCACCTGCAGTCCATATGTCTTCGATAGGCATGGCAATCGGAACAATGAGCGGAGTGAGTACACATGGGACTCGGAGCGAAGGGACTATCAGTGGCTGGGGGGATCGATGGATGGAGGAACTAAGGACACGGACAAACTGCTCGTGTGTGCGCCCCGATTTATAGCGCCCTCGTCGAAAGATTACCATATGCATGGCATATGTTACTGGGTGGCCGATACTCTTGGCGATCAGCCACAGAATATAACGAAGATATCGCCGCTGAGACTCAAATCGGAGCAGGTGAAGGAGGACAACGATCACAGATACTATTACTATATACTGGCTGAGCAGGGACTGAGTGCTCATGTCTCGGATGACAATGAGCAGTTTCTGATTGGGGCACCCGGTATTCACACCTGGCGTGGTTCCGTCATACGCTACCGTAAGGAATTCCTGGTGGACGATCCTTCAGCAAGTCGTCGGGACACTAGCAGTCAACTTCAGCGGGAGGGGAGGAAGAAGAGAGCAGGCGGTGATTACATCGACTACTCACCCGAAGTCACCTACAAGGTGGATATACCCAATCCGGCCTCTTTTAACCAGTCGGACGACTCGTACTTCGGCTACTCCGTCAGCTCGGGTCACTTTGACAGTCAGGATCTGAAGCGACTTCTGTATGTGGCCACCGCACCACAGGCTAATGAGCAGTCCGGAGAGGGTTATATCTACGATTATAAGGCCAATAGTATTGACAAAATTCACGTATTCCGTGGCGAACAGTTTGGCGAATACTTTGGCTATGCGGTCCTGGCCGAGGATCTCAATGGGGATGGACTCACCGATGTCATAATATCAGCACCACAGCATTCCTTTGAAGATTCGCACGATAATGGCGCAATTTATGTGTTCCTCAACAAGGGATGGGTGAGTAACAACTGGAACAACAACTGGAAGACAGTCATTGTCTGTTGTGGTGACTAATTATGTGGTATCTTCCAATTGCAGTTCAACTTCGAGTCCAAGGTGATCCGCTGTCCGTTGCCAGTTACCGCTAAAGCACGTTTCGGCACAACACTCTCCCGACTGGGCGACATTAATCACGACGGCTACAACGGTAAGTGACATATAGTGTTCTATATATACTCGTATATAGAGTCTCAGTTACAAAAATAACTGGGTTCATTTCACTGTCATGTTATTCTTAATGCCTGCGGTTACGCTCTTATTTCGTTTATTTTTGTATTTTATTCAATAAAACCTACAAAAAAAATAGAAAATACGGGATTGCGGGATAATATGAAGGAAAACTACCAAGACTTAAAGAATAACGAAAATTCATTCATATTATATCATTATATTATGTCATTAAAGGCACATGCTTATATCAAAAATTTTAAACTTGAAATTAGAATTATTTTTATTTCGTTTATATATAATACTAAACTTATTAATTGTTTAACGAGCTCTACATTTATTAATTTCTATATTATTTTTTCTTACCTATTTTATTTTTTTTGTTATTTTAATTCCTTTATGGTGATTGAAACGAATTTCTGCAAGCTTACAAGCACTGGGTAACTGACGGTCGTGCAACTCTGTCTTAATAGTTTTCCATGAGGTGGCGATAAATAATTTTCCCTTGCAGGGTGTGCCTATTTTAGTGTTTATTTTATTCTCAAAGATAATATAATTATTTATTTAATACCGGTGAAAATCAATGGACAGAAATGCCTTCTCACATAAAATATATATAATAAGTGAATATATATGTTATAGTATATGTTGTAATGTTTTATTGAAATACTGTATGAATTGATATATTTTATTATTGATCAACTTTGACTTTAATGCTTAACAAATTGGTTGATTTTACAGATATTGCTGTCGGGGCTCCATTTGCGGGCAATGGCTCCGTGTTTATATACCTGGGAGGTGAGCAGGGACTGCGGGATCAGTACAGTCAGCGTCTGGACTCGCCGCAGAAACAGGCCTCCAAGTACGGCACTCACATGTTCGGACACGGATTGTCGCGTGGCTCTGACATCGATGCGAATGGGTTCAATGACTTTGCGGTTGGGGCTCCCAATGCAGAGGCATTGTTCCTATACCGCGCCTATCCCGTGGTCAGGCTACAGGCCAGCGTCAGATCCCAGAATCGGGAGATAAAACCCGAGCAGAACCGGGTGCAAATCACTGCTTGCTATGGACTCACAACCACATCCAAAGCGGCCTCTGCCCAGCAACAGGAGATGGCCATGAGGATCGTGATCGATGCCCAGCTGAAGCGGGCCAAGTTCTCGCAGTCGCAGTCCCATGAGCTGAGCTTCAATGCCACGGCGGGAACAACCCAACAATGTCGGGTCTTCGATTGTGAGGTGCGCTACAGTGAGAAGGACATATTCCAACCGATCGAACTCGAAATGCACTACGAGCTGACCAAAAAGGTGCCCGACTCCGAAGGTAATTCATTGGAATCTACACGAGATCGATACCAATAGTCTAATGTTCATCTTAATCCTTAGAGTTCTGTGAGACGTGTGTTGCAGTGGATCCAGAGGATGCCAAAGTTTACACTGAGAAAATCATTTTCAGCACGGGCTGTGCAACTGACATTTGTATTGCCGATTTGCAATTGACGGCAAAAGATCTAAGGTTAGTAATAAGCTCAAATAATTTATATAAATTAGACAATAAATTAGATACAAATTTAAAGAATAATAATATAAAAATTGAAATAGGAAGTAAATTAAGAGATCATAAAATATTTTTTTTAATATTAATTACCGATTTGTTTCACTATTTTTCTATTTTAATATTCGCATTTTTAGTATCATTTGTCGGAGCTCTTATAATCTGTACGATAATTTTTATAGATCACACTAATTTTGTTGTTTGTACTTAAACAGCTCCAGCTTTATACTAGGAAGTGCCAAGGTCCTTCGAGTGGCCTATGAAATAAGCAACCAAGGAGAATCCGCTTACCTCCCTCAACTCAATGTGACTAGCTCCGGTCGCCTGAACTTTGCACAGATTCCTGGAAACTGCAAAGTCAGTGAGGCAGTCATGATCTGTGATCTGAATAATGGACGACCACTGGGTAAAGGCGACAAGGATAGTATTACCATTAGTTTTGATGTAAGCAGTCTTGCCGGAAGTGCTTTGACCATCAGTGCTGAGGTCCTTAGTACAGGCTCTGAGAAGAATCCCAGTGACAACAGGCTGAATAGCCTAATTGCTCTCAAGGAGTACACAGAAATTGATGCCTCTGGGTAAGAATCAATTAATCAATCAAATCAAAGATTGTAAGTCTATTTAGACTTGTTGCGAAATGATTGCATTACAAAGCAAAACAATAACATTGCCATGTTATTGATAACATAGTGTAATGACAATACGTTGCTACGAGTCTAAATAGTAATTAATTAAGAACATTGCTAACTGAAGTTTGTTTTGCCCTTTTAGTGGACAGACCAGTGCACAGATCGACTTGGAGCATTATAAGAACTCTGCGGACATAACCAACATCTATGAGATTAAGAGCAATGGTCCCAGCACAATTGATGGTCTCGAGATAGTCTTTCACATTCCCGTTGCCTACAAGATATCTGGCTCCACAGCCACCATTCCGATCATCAATGTGGGCAATCTCAGCATGCAGGCAACCTATGACTCACAGCGGGTTTCCATTGAGCTGCTGGATCAGAACAACACACAAATCATAATGAACACCATTGAGGTCTCCTCCACTCACAGCAGTACCGAGAGGGTTTTAATCAGCCAAAATGGAGCTCACTATGATTCCAGCACCAGTGGACATGTCCACGAAAGCTGGCAGAGCTTGGACTCGGATTCCGTAGCCACTGCCTCCATGACCCGCAAGCGTCGCGATCTAAAAGCTTTAACCGCGAATCGAGAGCAATATGCTCGAATTTCGAATATCAAGGCTCACGATTTACTAAGCGAGGACTTCAAGGGCAAGTTGCCCGTGAATCGGACCATTGTTTTTAACTGCAGGGATCCCCAGATGACCATATGCCTGCGTGCCGTGATGCGGATCTACAACTTTAAGCCGGAAAAGCCAGTCATTCTGAATATGCAATATAGCGTCGACCTGAATGAGATAAATGCCATCCTAATTGATCCTTGGGAATTCTTTGCCATTCTCATTGATCTTAATGTGCGCAAGGAGGGCGATCCTCTAGGAAATTCGTTATCCATCAAGCGTAAAATTGATCCGAATGTTATATCCAAGCATCTGGTGAAGAGTTTACCAATCTGGATTATTATTGTGTCTGTGCTCGCTGGTGTATTGGTGTTGGCAGCCATGACTTATGGCATGTATAAGGTCAGTACTTTGATTAAAAATAATCCAAATCTCGATTACTAACTATAGTACTTTATAATTCCAGCTGGGATTCTTTGAGAGGCACAAGAAGGATGAGCTAGATAAGCTGGTGCAACAGAGTCCAGTCGAGCCCGAGGCTGAGAACCTTAACAGTGACAATAACTAAGCTCAACATTGTGATAATAATAATGTATTTAAGCTACATACGACATCACATTTTAAATGGAGGTTGGAAGAGAATCGATACCAATACCAAATACGAAAATCATATACAACATTAGTATATACAATAACAATATATCGTCTAATGTCTAAATCGTTAGATTGATGTCTTTGTTACAATAAACAAACACAAAAAACAATAATATAGGAGTAAATGATAATCTAGTGCCGCAAAGCATCGAATGCACCTGTGGATTTGATTGAAAAAAATAAAGATAAAGATGGGAGCTAGTGCCTTGTAATTTGTTATATTATTGCAATTAATTTATGTACAGCTGAGCTTGTATTCAAGTCAAGCCATATTGCCATTATATATAATTATTTATAAAATATTTCTTATAAGAGTAATTGTTTACATAGCTTTTTCTTAGTTTTAAGCAGAAATGGCAACGAAAAAGACTTGAAATTTGTTTACTATGTGAAAAGAATATGAAAACTAAATACATCCAATATAATTACATATATTGTACACAAAAATTCATCCTAGTATAGCATAAGTATGAGAAAGTATTAAATAAATGACTTTTTAATTGACAAACGGCATTACGATTGAGCGCATTTTTTTGAGTGAAATTTGGTTGTACTCATTTGGTCTGAGCTATGATTCTATTGACGAAATAACAGGCGAAATGCATAATCAGCAAGCAACAGACTGAGTTTTTATTTATCTTCTTTGAGTGAGTGGAAATTGAGAGAGCGTCAAATGTTGAGTGCCATTTTGTGGATCTACTGAGCGCGTCTCCTCTCTTAGCTTCCATAGGACCCACAGATGCATAGACTTCGCGCGTAAACTTCAGCCAATCAAAGTGTCGCGCTCTAAGCGGATCAAAGCTTTTACAGTTACTTTCCTGTGCTTTGTTTTCTGTGCTAGCACAAACAAACACATATATGTAACTAATTAGTACAGCGGGATTCGTTTGTTTTTACTTGCTGCGGACTCTGTTCGCCTGGTATTTCTGCTGTTACACGTGATATGTTAATAGAGATTTTAGAGTTCAAGTCGAGCTGTGCCAGAAAAATCGAATAAACGAAGTTATCTACTAGGCGAACATAAATGTGCAGCAGGTGGCTGTTGAAAAAGTCAAAGTTACACATTCACACATACGTTTGACAAGCATCTGTTAGGATCCACAAGATCCACAACCGCTCAATGCTCTATGCAAGTTGTAGCCAATCAAAGTGACGCACTCTGAGCGGATCAAAGCTTTTACAGTTACTTTCCTGTGCTTTGTTTTCTGTGCTAACACAAACAAACACATATATGTAACTAATTAGTACAGCGGGATTCGTTTGTTTTTACTTGCTGCGGACTCTGTTCGCCTGGTATTTCTGCTGTTACACGTGATATGTTAATAGAGATTTTAGAGTTCAAGTCGAGCTGTGCCAGAAAAATCGACTAAACGACGTTATCTACTAGGCGAACATAAATGTGCAGCAGGTGGCTGTTGAAAAAGTAAACGTTACACATTCACACATACGTTTGACAAGCATCTGTTAGGATCCACAAGATCCACAACCGCTCAATGCTCTATGCAAGTTGTAGCCAATCAAAGTGACGCACTCTGAGCGGATCAAAGCTTTTACAGTTACTCTTCCTTGCTTTGTTTTCTCACACATGTAACTAATTAGTGCAGCGGGCTTTGTTTGTTTTTACTTGCCCCGGATTCTGTTCGCCTGCTATTTCCGCTGGTCCATGTGATTTTCGATTTCGAGCTGTGTAAAACAAATCGAAATCTTAGAAAATATTAGGAGGAGAAAAAGACGTTACTTGCCATTAAAATAATAAAATTTATTTCTTAAAGTCAATAAGTACATATTCTATATCTAATAAAATGCGAAAATTTTATAAAGATTCAAACACTTTTTATAACTTATCATGAAAATAGCGCATTGCGGCATTTAACAAGAAGCAAAACGTTAACAATATAAACCGATCTTAATTTATTTCTTTATGAAAAATATATTTTGGTTTATTTTTATACACAATTTTATTTCTATATAGTTTGCAGCAGCCCAACAATGGGCGGCTATTTGAAATTTGTAGCCTATACACATATATATATATATAGACATATGACTAAGTAAACTGGACTAACTAATTGCACTGACAAACATTTAGCGTAAATACACTCACACACATATACATATACACAGTAAGTTGATATCGATCGGGAGGTGCAACCTTTTATATACTACTATATAACAGGGGCATAGGCATACATAGGTAAGTACAACAAGTTGCATTGAGCTAAATATCGAGGTGTAATCAGTTATTAATTAGATAAGTTAATAGGTTGAGTTAAGATATGTGAAATTGCAAGTGTATCATATGTATGGCTGACTAATTCTAGAATTTGTAGACATTTCTGAATAAGAATATACATATTTGTATTAAGTATAGCTTAAGTGGTGGATATTAAAGAAGTGATATTTCATAGATATATTTTTGTAAGTGTTTAAGAGAAATGCATGCATTTACCATTTCTAATTTGTAACTTTCTTGTTGTATAATAACCTCAACAATAAATGACTTGTAAATAAATACATTTTATAAAAATACAGACAATCTGTGTATTATGTATTGTCAAATATTATTAACACATACGGGGTTAGAGATGTTCATTGTATTTATCATTGATATGCGCTGAATGATGACTACATGTCAAGTACGAATATATCCATCCAACATGAATTACATATTTATTGTTACTTGTAAATCCTGTTTTATATATTCTATATTCCACTTTCAAAACAATTTCACTAAAATATGCATAGCATACATTTTAAATTCTTTCAAAATTAAATTCTTAATGTTGCGATGATGAAATTGATTCGAATGTGGAATTCAGATATGCCTGTTTAATAACAGGAAATCGTTGACTAGTAACGAAATTGAGCACAAGGTGGATTCACTTATTTGTACAGCTAACTTAACATATTTATATGCTTATAGGTGTATGTGTTTTTTATGGGCGGGTAAAACTCTTAACAACTTACTTCAACTGCTAAATACATCAGCTGGGAATAATGATTAATTATTTTAATCGGCATCTCTCAACTAAAAATAAGAGTGATTTTATTCATTAAAGCTTTTCCAGCACTACATAATTTTTTAAAATTTAATTATTAAAATAGTTTAGCAAGAATTTTATGAAAACGGAATTTTTCAACTAGTGTAAAATCAAATATACTTGGCTAACTAATAAAAATTGTTGTAGTGCTGGAAGATAAAACTAGATAAATGAAATGAAAACAAATTCTAATCACTATTCCCAGCACTTAATAAAACATACATATATAAATAACTAGACATATATAGTATTTAACACATTGTCTCGCTATATGGCGGATCCTTTTCAGAATCGGTGCTGCTTTTAATATTTGACGACAACTTGGCAATCTCGTCCTGCACCAAATGTGTGCTGATTTGTGGTATGGTTAATGGCGCATTGTTGCCGCTTTTCACCGAGGACGATGTGGTGGATAAGGCCTCATAGTCCCGTGATTCCTCTGTACTGGAACTGCTTTCTTTTAGGACATTCATGCCCAGTTTACTGGTGTAGTTTGGCTTGAGAGACGAAATCAGTTTGGCGCCTGTGACCTGTGTTGGCAAACTTGTAACTGGTGCTGATTCTGTGGCTGATGTTTCAGCAGGTTTGCCTTGGTCCATGCTAAACTGTTTCTTTAGCTGCATGGGTCGCAATGGCAGTGCTGGCGGTACCCCTACCCCCAACCCCCCTGGCGCCATTACTCCCCCCGCGCTTAGATCCAGCGAACTGGAGCTGTCGTCTCGCAGTCGTCTGCCATCGGCCGCACCGACGGACGCTGTGCGTTTCGGCTGATAACGCGCACCACCTAAACCACCCACACCACCAACACCACCAAGACCACCCACAGCACCGACACTAATTCCAGTCGCTGAATGGGAATCCCCTGCATCCAGAGAGGGCTCCGCCGTTAACGAGGGCGTATCTATATTGTAGGATCCGGTGAGCGAGGTATTTGTCTCATTGGAGCTCTGCTTGATAAATCGATATGGATGTGCCGAGTAGTCCGTGTCCGTACTGGAATTCTTCTGAAGACTCTCGCTAGATTTCTTGAAAAGACGACCGCCACTCTCAAAGGGTGGATTCAAAAAGTCACTGGTGGCACGTGTCGGCACTAGCGGAGACGGAGACTGATATGCCTGCTGCTCCATTGAGGAATTGCGCTGCCAAGGACGTTCATTCTTCAACTGAAAGCCACTACTTCCCGCACCGCTGGTATCACTGCTATCACCACATCCAACACCACCGCCAAGTAGCGCGATATCCGCCGACGGCTTTGAAGGCGACAGCTCAACGGCCGTTTCCCTTCGCAGCGGATACCGATGGCTATAATCCACGGAGACACCGATCTACAAAAGAATATATATTTTAGATATTAACTCCATTGAAAATACACTTTACTGGGGAAAGTAAATAATTATTATTTCGCATTTTTTATGAAGGATTTTTTATCGATTTTTATAATCAACTCTTAAAGTAATAACTCATTTTGAGTTAATTTCAAATAATCAATATTTTTGAGCAAAAAAATAAAACTCAAAACATTAATTATTCCTTGATTTATATGTTTTTTCTGCATATAAATGAATAATATTGATTATCTTTATTAATATAGAAAAATCCAACTCATAATATTATAATATTAGTTATTATTTTCGAGTTGTAAAGTAGAACTTAAAATTTTTCCTTATTGGTATGGTAAGTGAATAAAAGAAACATTAAAAATATTCACTATGCTTCAATTTTTGTAATAATAATTATGATTACAGTCCCCATATGTTATAGTTACCTCATAGGGTTGTACGCTGGCATCGATGGAACCACGTGCTTCGAACAGACCCTCGAGTATTCTGTAGTCATTCTCCTCACATTCTTTTAAATGCTTCTTTTCCAGAAGAGCAGCGGCCTCAGCACGCGACATTTCTGTCTTGGGACGATCCAAGGAGGCTGCGATAAGGGGCGGGAGAAGTGGAAACAAATTAGATGAGGGATTTTAGATGACGAATGAGGAGCAGGCGAAATATTCGGGGTTTTATTGGTGTTTTGGCACAAGCAGAAGAAGGCAATAAATATTATGCCTGGTTAGCTATATACAAATTACAGTATCGAAATTAAATTGGTTTTAGACGGTGGTTCACTGGATTACAATGAGAACGTTGTATAATTGTGGAGAGGGGAATGTTGTGTGTCGTATATTGGTATATCGGTTTATCGTATGTCTGCCTGAGTTGAGTTGAGTTGAGTTGCATCCCCAAGTTGGATGCAACCGCCAAGTTGGATGCAACTTACCTTTGTTGCTCTGCAGCGAGACGGTCGGCGAGGCAATCAAATGGCAGACGCTCTCCAGTTCGTCCGTTATCGATGTGTACTCGCTGTGCAGTTTCAGCAATCTATTTCTCGAGGGTTTCGCATGCAATACTGATTTACCTAAATCGAGGTTCGAGGTTATGTTGAGAATGCGTCAAAGATCAAAATTGTGTGTGCAGCGAGAGAGAAAATTAAGTGTACTCTGTACAGTGTACACTGTACATATGTAGGCAGTACTTGGATATTAAAACCAGAGCTCGCAAATCTTGACCAACACATGAAAACTGTGTGACAAATTAACTGTTATTTTGGAATGAATAGAAACAAATTTACGAAATTTCAAATTCACCTGCAGTTTTGTAAGATACAGTTCATATTGGGGACCGTAAATTATGATAATACAAAAATAAAAACAAAACTGCTACTTTTAATGGGCCTTGAAAATAATAATTCACACCAAAATCCTTATTTTTGTACAGTCTATGCATTTCCCATATGTTTTTTTAAATTTCTGATTTTCTAAGTTAATAAAATGCATAGAAAAGACAAAATTAAAACTTTATTTTTATTTTTAAGCAATATATAATCATTCTATTGAGAAAAAAAACTAAACTCATGAAATAAACATTGTTTTATGAGATTAATTTATTGTTGATTAAATTAATGAATTCGGCCTGGGCTTTATTAAATTACTCACATCTAATTATTGAAGAATTATCATGTAATTTTTAAAATGTTACTTATAATTATTATGGTCCCTGGTAGATATATTAACTATAAATATTTAATTTTGCTAAACTCCTATGCATTTCACATATTTTGATTTGTTATTTAAACATTTTTTTTTTTAGCTTAAACAATAGTGTTATATCAAATTGTTACAGCTCAAACACTGCTAGGTTTTTCCTGTTTTGCAGTGAAAATATACGTTGACTGTTATTTGCGACCTCTGATAAAAACATATAGTACAACATTACATTATGAACTGGTTAATGCGATTGTTTTCGATGGCCAATTTGGTTGCTTGGATTGGTCGGTTGTTGGATTATGGAGTTAGTTAGAAGGGTGGCATGAAAGGATTAGTAACCATAATTTTGAGCGCATTTCTTGCATTTCTTGCTACTGCATTCATTTATTCATCTGTCTACATTTCTCTCTGTAATTGTTTGTTGTTCAAAATGTTGTATTTACCTGTAGGTGCCACTGGAGTATCCTTATCACTGTCCGGCTCGGACTGTGTCAGACTCAACTGACGGCGCGACAGCGTCGCCAACTGATTGAGGCTTATATGGGAGCGATTCATATCCGCTCCGGTCACCGAGTACGTCTCCGAGTTACGGCGACAGAGCGAAACGGTCCGCTGACGCAACGCCCGATGCCTGGCAGCTGTATGCGAAGAAGGATACACTTTTATAGAGGTTCACTTTTATAGAAGTTCAAGTTCAAACAAGGCGATGTTACTTGCTGATGCGACATAGAAGCGACACAGAAAACAAAACATAAAAACATAACAGAAACGTAGCAGAAAATACATATCAGAGCTTAGAATAGTGTTAATTTATCTAATATATAAATTTTCCAACACTATACACATTTAACACTTTCATTTTCGCCAAGTTGTTTCGAGGTTGAATATCTGTAGCCAGTTCAGAAAAACTTGTTGTATTGAATTTAAATTGAGTTAATAAATTTAGATTCATTAAACTGAAAAACGATAAATTTTAAATACTAAACCATAATTCAACTTAATAATTTGCTTGTTATTATATATTATAAAACACAAAGTTAAAATCAGAACAACTGATTGTTAGGTAAATATTTTAACAATGCACTAAATCCCTTGAACATTATTTATATTTTATCTACACTTTTTTGTTCAACTAATTAAATTTCATATGATTTTTTCCACTCACTCATAATTAATAATTGCTTAGGACTGGCAAACCATTTGTAAATACATTAATTATTATCTTAATTATTATTGCTAGCTCTGAATAGCATAAAATAAAAAGGCAACGAAAAGAAACCAAGCGATACGAAGATGCTTTAGAGAAGCGAATTACCCTCAAAGTGCATATCCGGAGCCGCATCATCAGAATTGTCACCGCCGACCAGAGTCTGATCGTCGTCGTTGGTGCCCATGGGTGTCAGCGTGTCCTTGCTCTCCGTGCTGGCACCTGTGTCCTGGCGGACAGTCACATATGGCGTGCGTTTGACCGTCTCACAGGTGGACGGACGCTGTGACAGTGGCAAGTAAATGTCAGAGTCTGGCTCGGATTGCATTGATGTCTTGCGCACCAGCTGTACCACCGGCTCGTTGAGCGCCTCCCGGGACTTGACCACTTCGTCAGGCTCCTCGGGCAGCGGCACCACCTCAAAGTGAGTGCCCTCGTCCAGGATGTAGGCATCCGGACGCACCTCGGTCAGCGAGCGATTGAAACGCCTTCGATTATTTACCTGCAAGATGGAATGAAATTAATTATTGTAATTAACACTAAAATATAAAATAGTTATTATATTTAATTTTCAATATTTATTTAAAAAATCAAATATAAAAGTAATTTTAAAATTTGTATTATGGATATATAACAATTTGCGAGACAAGAAACTGAATTTGTGCAACTCACCTGTAGTGAATTTAAAGTAAGTGCTGCATTCATTCCCAGTCCCGCGGCAATGACACTGCTTCCACCTCCTACTATGCCACCACCACCACCACCACCACCAGCACTACCGCCCCCCTCATTGTCGGACATTGAAATGTTGCGTATGCGATGCATTTCACCTGGAATGTTCATTGTGGAACCGCGTAAATCATCGGTGCCAGCAGTGTGTGTGGACATGAAGCGATGTATGACTCCGAGATGCGATAGTATCTGTTCAGCTGACTCCTCCATTTTGCGCAAACGAAATTCAATATTCTGCAAATATAGCAACAGTATATTATGTTAGTGAAATTGCAATAAAAACTTGAACAGCAGCATACAAATAAGCAAAGTGACAATTTTTGAAAAATTGGGATTCTATTAGAATCAAGTTTAAAGTTTGGTTTTTTTTAATTTTAATTAGAAATTCAACTTCGAAATCTAGAGGAAACAAAATTTTTGATTGGCTTTACTAAAATTTAAATGCAGAATGGATTTAAACGTAAAACCCTGATTAAAAGTGAAAGCTTGAGAGTTAAAATTTAAAATTTTCAAAATGTCAAAGGGGGGACCCTTACCAACAAAATCGAATTTCAGCAAAAAATTTTTTTTTTAAAGAATTTAATAACATTTGAATGCAGAATGAAATTAGAGGCCAAATTATGACCGAAATGACATTCCGTTTGAAAATCGGTTATGTTTTGACCAAATTATGAAAGTTTGAAGTTGGTCAGACTTTGGATCTAGCACTTTACAAGTCAAAATTTTCGTTCAATTTCCCATGATTTTTGACAAGAAAATGAAAGGTCTCAGAATCAAGTTTGAAGTGTTGCTTTATACTAATTATGATATAAAGAGTTGATTAAAAGTGAAAACTTGAGAATTAAAATTTTAAATTTTCAAAATTTCAAAGGGGGGACCCATACCAACAAAATCGAATTTCAGAAAAAAATATTTTTTTTAAGAAATTAATAAAATTTGTATGCAGAATGAAATTAGAGGCCAAATTATGACCGAAATGACATTCCGTTTGAAAATCGGTTATGTTTTGACCAAATTATGAAAGTTTGAAGTTGGTCTGACTTTGGATCTAGCACTTTTCAAGTCAAAATTTTCGTTCAATTTCCCATGATTTTTGACAAGAAAATGAAAGGTCTCAGAATCAAGTTTGAAGTGCTGTTTTATGCTAATAATGATATAAGGAGTTGATTAAAAGTGAAAACTTGAAAATTAAAATTTTAAATTTTCAAAATTTCAAAGGGGGGACCCTTACCATAAAAATCGAATTTCAGCAAAAAATATTTTTTTTTAAGAAATTAATAAAATTTGAATGCAAAATGAAATTAGAGGCCAAATTATGACCGAAATGACATTCCGTTTGAAAATCGGTTATGTTTTGACCAAATTATGAAAGATTGAAGTTGGTCAAAGATTGGATTTAGCACTTTTCAAGTCAAAATTTTCGTTCAATTTCTCATGATTTTTGACAAGAAAATGAAAGGTCTCAGAATCAAGTTTGAAGTGTTGTTTTATACTAATTATGATATAAGGAGTTGATTAAAAGTGAAAACTTGAGAATTAAAATTTTAAATTTTCAAAATTTCAAAGGGGGGACCCTTACCATAAAAATCGAATTTTAGCAAAAAATATTTTTTTTTAAGAAATTAATAAAGTTTGAATGCAGAATGAAAAAAGAGGCCAAACCATGGCCAAAATGACATTACGTTTGAAAATCGGTTATGTTTTGACCAAATTATGAAAGTTTGAAGTTGGTCTGACTTTGGATCTAGCACTTTTCAAGTCAAAATTTTCGTTCAATTTCCCATGATTTTTGACAAGAAAATGAAAGGTCTCAGAATCAAGTTTGAAGTGTTGTTTTATACTAATTATGATAGAAGGAGTTGATTAAAAGTTAAAACTTGAGAATTAAAATTTTAAATTTTCAAAATTTCAAAGGGGGGACCCTTACCATAAAAATCGAATTTCAGCAAAAAATAATTTTTTTTAAGAAATTAATAAAATTTGAATGCAAAATAAAATTAGAGGCCAAATTATGACCGAAATGACATTCCGTTTGAAAATCGGTTATGTTTTGACCAAATTATGAAAGTTTGAAGTTGGTCTGACTTTGGATCTAGCACTTTTCAAGTCAAAATTTTCGTTCAATTTCCCATGATTTTTGACAAGAAAATGAAAGGTCTCAGAATCAAGTTTGAAGTGTTTTTTTATACTAATTATGATATAAGGAGTTGATTAAAAGTGAAAACTTGAGAATTAAAATTTTAAATTTTCAAAATTTCAAAGGGGGGACCCTTACCATAAAAATCGAATTTCAGCAAAAAATAATTTTTTTTAAGAAATTAATAAAATTTGAATGCAAAATAAAATTAGAGGCCTAATTATGACCGAAATGACATTCCGTTTGAAAATCGGTTATGTTTTGACCAAATTATGAAAGTTTGAAGTTGGTCAAAGATTGGATTTAGCACTTTTCAAGTCAAAATTTTCGTTCAATTTCTCATGATTTTTGACAAGAAAATGAAAGGTCTCAGAATCAAGTTTGAAGTGTTGTTTTATACTAATTATGATATAAGGAGTTGATTAAAAGTAAAAACTTGAGAATTAAAATTTTAAATTTTCAAAATTTCAAAGGGGGGACCCTTACCAACAAAATCAAATTTCAGCAAAAAATATTTTTTTTTAAGAAATTAATAAAATTTGAGTGCAGAATGAAATTAGAGGCCAAATTATGACCGAAATGACATTCCGTTTGAAAATCGGTTATGTTTTGACCAAATTATGAAAGTTTGAAGTTGGTCTGACTTTGGATCTAGCACTTTTCAAGTCAAAATTTTCGTTCAATTTCCCATGATTTTTGACAAGAAAATGAAAGGTCTCAGAATCAAGTTTGAAGTGTTGTTTTATACTAATAATGATATAAGGAGTTGATTAAAGGTGAAAACTTGAAAATTAAAATTTTAAATTTTCAAAATTTCAAAGGGGGGACCCTTACCATAAAAATCGAATTTCAGCAAAAAATAATTTTTTTTAAGAAATTAATAAAATTTGAATGCAAAATGAAATTAGAGGCCAAATTATGACCGAAATGACATTCCGTTTGAAAATCGGTTATGTTTTGACCAAATTATGAAAGTTTGAAGTTGGTCAAAGATTGGATTTAGCACTTTTCAAGTCAAAATTTTCGTTCAATTTCTCATGATTTTTGACAAGAAAATGAAAGGTCTCAGAATCAAGTTTGAAGTGTTGTTTTATACTAATTATGATATAAGGAGTTGATTAAAAGTAAAAACTTGAGAATTAAAATTTTAAATTTTCAAAATTTCAAAGGGGGGACCCTTACCAACAAAATCAAATTTCAGCAAAAAATATTTTTTTTTAAGAAATTAATAAAATTTGAGTGCAGAATGAAATTAGAGGCCAAATTATGACCGAAATGACATTCCGTTTGAAAATCGGTTCAGTTTTGCCAAAGTTATGACAGTTCGAAGTTTGTCAGACTTTGGATCTAGCACTTTACAAGTCAAAATTTTCGTTCAATTTCCCATAATTTTTGACAAGTAAATGAAACGTTTAAGAATCAATTTTAAAGTGTTGTTTTATACTAATTACGATATAAGAAATTAATTAAAAGTGAAAACTTGAGATTTAAAATTTTCAATTGCCACAATTTCAACGGGGGAGCCTTAGAATGATACAATTAGTACAAAATCAGAATCAAGTTTAAGGTGATGTAGAATACTTATTATATTAGATAGTCAAATGCTCGACATTTTCAATTTAACTGCTGGTGCTATCAATACGACTAAAATCCAAATTGAATATTCCAAGGACTTCAGGCAAAAGAAAAGTGTAAATTTGCATAACAACAAGGAGTAAAAGAGGAAACTCTAACGCACCTGGACAGTGGCTGTTTGTATATTCTCCTTTTGATTGATGTCCTCGATTTTCTGTGACATGGTCTCGACACGCTCCGTTGTGTTCTTAACACGCTCATCGGTTGACTGATTTAATATGATTTCCTGCTCATGGAAAAAGCCCTCGACGCACTCCTCCTCAAAGTCATACAGTCGCTCCAGATCGTCCTTTTCGAGGAATAGCTTGAGACCATTGTCCCGCTGCACCTCCAATCCTATTGATAGATTGACACAGACACAAAACCATGGTTAATCAATTGTTGAACAACAAAACAATTAGATTAGAATCACAATAGATATAAATATCAGTTGAAAATACAATTATCAAGTTGGATATCGTTTTTGAGTGCAGGTTGTGTAATCAGAGAGAGAAAGACGACGGCATTGCAGCAGGAAATAGAATACAAAAAACTTGTACATTATTGCTGTTAGATTGGGAAGGGATCTTTAGATCTTCAGATGATTCACTCACAGGGAACAAAGCTAAACTTGCTCATTCCTTCCTCACCTTTCGCCTTCCTTACGCAATACTTGAGCAGTGAATAAAAGTGGCAGAAAGCGATGAAGGGCGGCGGCAACACTGGCTTCTGTTGGTATTCCATCACTACCGTGAACCGCTGAAACATCCACACCTGCAAACAAATACCAATAATTAGATAACTCTCTCTGTAAGTGGTACCTCTTACGAATTTTGAATAAGTTGGTGAGACTTACAAAAACCGAAAAAAACACAAGTTTCAATTTAGATATGAAAACTGAAAACATCACAAATAAGCTAAATCCACTAAGAAATATGTTTAGAGTTCAAAAGAATACTAAAAAATATATTCAAGAAAAATATAAGAATGTAGAATTTAATTAATTTTAGTTGCAGGCATTTTTTCCCCAAAGTTTCGTAAGAAAAATATTTAGACTTGAAAAATGTGGATCTGTGAAACTTAACCAAAATGCTAATAAAAATAAGAAAATAACGAAAAAAATTTAATTCAAAATGACTCAATTTATTTTATTTTTTGTTAAAATTATGAGTTCTCTTTACTTAATTTTATTCACGTAATTTTAAATGTATGTATGTATATTTAACTCTCTTCTTACCTGGTGTGAAACCGAATTAACTTCATTGAAAATATTGTTAAAAACGGCGATGAGCAGGTTAATTAGTAGAATATTGGCAATTAAAAGGTACATGGACATCGTTATCGGCGTTACCCAATGGCCTGAAATTTTATTAAAAATGTGGGTATATATCAGTGGGATGTATAGCAATGTGCAGGAGGAGAATAAGGAGTTACCCACCCGTCACACACGCCGGCTGGCGTGGATCCTCGCCACAGGGTGGATCGATATCGTCGGCAAACACCTCGCCGTACAACATGAAGTAGGGTTGATAGGTGACCTGTGAGACGATAAATTAAAAACAGGCATCATTAAATGGCTGCTGCTGGGCAACAAACGGCCAAGTGTAATTCAATTTGGGCCTTTAACGGACAGCCAGGCAACCAACCGACTGAACGACTGAACGACTGAACGACCGACCGACCGACTGGGTCAACATTTATGCAAGTTTTACACATTAACACAGAGAATTGCTGGGGATTCTGTCAAGCATATGTATGTGTTGGTGTGTGTGTTTAAGGGTGGCTCCTATTAAGAAGTCTTCTTTTTTTTAGTTTTTCATTTGCATTGGCAAAGTTGGCCAAGCTAAACGGCAGGAGTTCTGATAAAATTAATTAATTAAGCTTTAACAGTTCAGTTGATAGCAAAATAAGAAAAAAACGAAACAGGTAGTAGTTACTTAATTGAAATTTTAATTTACAGTTTTTGAACACCATCAGGACAGACATTCAAATTTTTTTATAAAATAAGGAACATTCCAAAGTTAATGGGAGTTCTTAAATTACAATCAGAAATTTATTTATTTGAATTTAGTTAATGTTTAAGAAACTTAATGTTATTAACTTCCAAGTGCAATGGTTTCTAGTCAAGGACTATTATATTAACTTTATCTAAGATGTGTCCGAAAATTACTTTAACGAAATACAGCTTAGTTGAGCAAAATTTGTATAGTGCAAGATACAGCAAAGAAAATATTCAGACAATCTTATTGTTTTATTGTTTTTATAATTTCAAATTCACTCTAAGAACTATAGACAAGAATAATAAAATAGGATATTATATAAAAATCCATAAAAACAATATTTCTTTGCAAGAGAATAATTTCTATTTTTATGCTTTTGTCAAAATACTTTCTTTACTAACTGTATAAGCAAAATACTGCGAAATATGCTTCGCAGTGTATTAAAAATGTAAACTAAGACAGCAACTCTGCCTGGCCGGGTGTTTTGTGTGTTTTGGAGATGGATGAGACCAGACCTAGTGTGCCAAGGATTCGGATCCTAGTGTCGATCGAGAACTGCAAGGCATTGTTTAAAACAGCGAAAGCATTTCGCATGCATTAAATAAAAATATAAAAAAAATACTGCATTGTCTAGAAAGGCATCAAATTTAAATTTCTAGCAGGGTACAAATAAACAGTCTACAGAAAACAAAGGAGAAATGTTTATAGATGTATTTGAAATTATTGAAAACTGAGTACACACATTTACTCCTCAGATGCAAGTTTTATAATTTTTTGCACAATTTTCAAAACATGCATGTCCATAATAAATATACGAGTGCAAAATTAATGTGAGCATATGATACGAACTCAAAAAATATTTAATATTTATTTATCGAGCAGGAAACAAATGTACAATATCAATCTTTGGATAGAGTCAAAGGGCCAACGCAGCTGGTGAATGTATTGAAAAATGAAAGAAATACCAGAGAAACAGGAGAGAGAGAGAGAGAGAAGGAGAAAAAAAGAGAGAGGCTGAGAGAGAGAGAGAGAGAGGGGAAAGACAGAAATCTGAAAAGGGGTTTGGGTCAACATTGATGTACACATTATTAAAATAACAAAGAAGAAATTGATATGAAACCAATTAAGAAAGAAGAATTTGTAGCACAATAAACAAATGAAGGCACAACAATAACTATAGACATCTATAGCCATATATACGATTATTTCTTAATAATTTAGTTATTATAGCATCTATATAGTATCGGACAGCGGGCTCAATGCTACACATTTGATATATTTCTCTCTAAATAGCAAACCAATTTTGTTGTACATTTGTCAGATTTCCGTTTAAGATATTGTGAATTTCTGGACTATCAGTTCTAGGTTCTGATGTAGATGTTGTTGGCATCATTGTGGGATTTATTGGCGGTGGCGTCGACGTCGTCGTTGTGGTTGTTGTCCCTGCTGCTGCTGCTGCTGCTGCTGAGGACGCCGACGGTGTGTGACTTCGATGAAAACCAGCAAAAGCGCTGGATCCAAAACCGGCGAGACGAGAATTGTGTGAACGACTATTATGGCCGTGGCCAAGAGCCCCTTGAAATCCGGGCGCTACAATTGAGCCGGCAATCACCTGTCATTTGAAGTGTGTTCATTCAAGGGATTGCAAATGCAAATGCAAATGCAAATAAAATGATTGCATGGATTGTAAAATGTGAATAGTGAATAGTGAATATTGATTTGACGATTGTGAATAGTGCGTTTATTTTATTTTTTTGATTTTATGTTTTGATTGAAAGGGCATTTTAGTTGGTATTTCAGATGAGTTCAAGAACAAAGGTAAGAAAGAAGAATACAATACAAGATAAAATGGGAAATATAGTCGTTAGTCAATCGAATTTCGATAGCTGCTCACATAATGCACTTTTGAGCATTAAAACTACTTATCAAACCAAAATAAGAATAACCAACCGAATACTATTTAGTTACAAATTAATTAATACTACTAGAAATTGAGTTAAAAAACATTTTCTTGCTATTTAAGTAAATGTATGTACTCCGTGTTTCTTCAAAATTACACAATTCAAGCTGCAATTGGAAATTGTCAGTGTACATGGATCATATAAAATATATAGATATTTGATTATATAGAAATATTTGACCTCAGACACTCACACATCCAAATAAAGTGAGCAGCTTACACCTGGAGTATAAGTATTTGCACTAAAATATTTGTATAATTTAATATAATATGTTTACTTACACAGCAGCTTAGTTACAGACACACTCACACAAATCAACACACATATATGTGTTCTCATACATAACTACATACATATGTCTATGGGCTTAGGTAGGTAGTATGCTTACCTCTCTAATTAGCCGCCAGGTGGGCTCATTATTCGGATAAAGAATCGCCTGACGACTAACTCCAAAGCTCATGAGGACAACTGCCAATAGCACCACAAAATAGATCATGTTCTTAACCATTTTGCCCATCATGGTAACCAGTGGACCTGTAAATAATAAAGTGAAACGATTATAAATAAATGTTTGCATACTTTTTCGTTGACACTGTCAAATTTTAACCGATTTCCTCTCAGAATATCAATTTTTTCACTACTTGGCATCTTTAATAGTTCTGCATCATAATTGGAAAATGTGATTATTTTCCTTCACTATATATTTTTCCCATAGTTCGATCACTGTCCAACTCTCAATGCTCTTTATATTCCTTGCGAAATATAAATTTTATCATTATTTAGTCCCTATTTTCATTCGCATCAAAGTTGGAAAATAAAATTTTTCTTCCGTCACTGTCTATTTTTACCAAAATTTTATCACTGTCAAACTCTCTATACTCTTCCCTTGTCACTATTTCCGATTTCCATGCGGAATATCAATTTTATCAGTATTTGTCCTCTATTTTCATTCAGCACTATTTTTTCGATACTATCTTCTTGTCCTAGTTGCTATAAGTACTTACCCAAATACTTGTTTACGCCTAGAATGTTCAATATGCGCAAATACCAGTAGATACTGTCCACGCAGTAAATAACGCGTCCAATATCCATTGTTGCGGGGCGGAAGCGAAATGCCAGGCCGATGAGAAAGAGAATTATGGCGGCTCCGTCGCATGGATTCCACATGTTCCATGCCCATACCGAGAATTTATGCCTGCAACAACAAAAACGAAATAAGGAAGAATTATAAGAAGCAAAAGTAAGAGAAGCAACCGCAAGAGAATCGCATTAATGAAGGCTACTACGGAGTAGAATTCGAAAGCCGTAAATCAAGTGTGAACAAGCTCAGTACCCACACACACAGACACACACACATGGAATACAGATACTGTTAAGGATGCGAGTCGCATTAAAAACGAATCCAAGTAATCAAAATGCACACGATCTTGGATATGGTTACTCATTTATAATCATTAAATTGAATGCAAATGGACAAACGAGCACACACCCAGAGAAAAAAAAAAACGCATAGTTAATAAAAATTCAACTGAAAATAATTTCTTATGTCAGATGTAAATAGAAAACGTATACAAATTAAATAAAATTAAAGTACTTTGTGTGTTGTTGTTAGAAAGTGTCAATTTGACAATTAGCATGACCTCGAGTTTGCTAAACTTATCCTATATAAGATATAATATAATGAAAAGAAAAAATTGAATTGAATTTTTTAGTTACTTACGTAATCGCCACCGGCTCGGAGGATACAATTTCACGCACCTTCTCAAACCCGAGAGTGGTAATATATGCTATCGAATACCATTCTTGCCATCGAGGCATGGGACCCATTTTAACTAGCACCGTGAACGAGAACATTATCAGAAAGAACATGTACGCAATCTGAAAGAAAGGTGACAAGAAAAATAATTAAATACACATAAAAGGGGGCAAGGACAAAAACACAACACTTAGCCATACGTCAGACTGTCAAATTGCGACAGCGGAAATTAAACACTGCCTGCTAATTTCCGTTAGCTAATAAGCAATTACAAGTACTTACCGAATCAGCCCAAAATTTAGTAATGGGCGCTGTGTAAAACTCATAAAACTTCTTCTTTAAACGCAGCGGTTGATGTTGTTTAATCTCATTCGTAAATTCCGACAGATGAAAGAATTCTCGAAATTGTGACGGATCCGAGTCTGTCAGCGAAACCTGTGTCCAAAAACGATTGCATTTAAAAACAGTTATAAATTTTAGTTGAATCGCTCAGAAAAAGATGTGCAGTGCTTGTGAATTGGAGTGAAAACTCATCCGAATGGAGAAACATTCAAAGTGCGTGATAAAATAGCGAAAATGTGCATTTAGCAAAATTACGTATACGCCGAATTGGCGAGGTATGTCAACCTACGAGTACATAAACGCATTAAGTACTTAATACTCGCATGTAGGTAAGTATACTTATTTATATTATATGGAGTGTGCAATGCGTTGGAATGTGATTTGGAATTCTAATTAAATTACTGCCAATTAAATATAAGCCTCTCTGTAATAAGCGAGTACAACATGCAGCAAAACGTGGCAATCAATTTTAGTTGGTGGCATTTCTTAAATAACTCTCTTATTTATGAACTACATACTTATAAATTATGAAATAATTGTACAATAAAATGTAAATGCATTTGAAGGTATATTTATGCATACATTTATGGAAAGCATTTAAGCAAATCTAACCCAACTTTTGATTTGATTTAAACATTATTTAATTTGTATGTATTTACATGTTGATTGAAAAAAGGATGCCAAGTTTATGAAACTAAAATCTCTATTAAATGAACCATAACTTGGGATTAACTAACTTTGGAGGGTGGTTCTTCCGCTCCAGCTGTGAGATTAACCTGCAAAATGGACACGATACGAGTACGAATACATTTTGTCTTTTATAGTAAATGCTATGTGAATAAGAAATATGAGTATTAATCAGGGATCGTAACAATTTTATTTTGTATTAAAATTAATTTAAATAATGAAAACATTAAATAATTTTTTCCAATTATCACAAAAGTTAAGCCACAACTATTATTTTCAATTTTTATTTTAAAAATAAAAAATTTAATCAAGTCATTTTTTGCAAACACTTCAAAATAATTTTAATTTTTGGTTTTTATTTAAAAAATGTAATAATTTGATCGGAAAAGATTGTTACAAATAATTTTAATAATTATTATCTTCGATCCCTGGTAATAATTGAGAGTTTGTGTTCTAAATGTGATTTAACTGTAATCAAAAAATGGTGATTGGACTAAGGAAAATATGGAACGTTGAACGTCATATCAAGTTTTGTCATAGGAATCGGTTGTCTACGGGACGTATGCGTAACATCGCATATACAAATATATATGATCGTTTTGAATATCATTATTAAATTATAAATTTTTCTTTGTGCTGGACAACACAAGTAAAATTACTTTTATAATTATTACAAAATGTTGCCAATATTGTAAAAGTATGAAAAAAAAATACAAAGTTTTTTATCGCATTCAAAGTTCTCAATGAAATAAATGTGTGTGTGTTTGTTGTAAGTGAGTGTAGCGACATGTGTGTATATTTGTGGATAGTTGTGAATTTACTCACTTTTCCATTTTCGTGTACTTTTGTATCGCGCACTGAATAAGTATCCGCCAATAGAGCCTGCAACAATTTGGGGCACATGTATCGCATTTTAAAAGTTAACAATTTACGTTTGTTTTTATGTTACATTGTCTAAATGCAGTCTAGAAAAATGTGAATGAACTGAAGAATTGTGAAAATGATTGGAAGATTTTCCGTATGTACGACAAGCTACATTTTGTTTAATACACATAGTAAAAAATACAATAAACTAAACCGTACCAATTAATGCTGTACACATGCAATCCAGATATTTCTGTTTGTACGTTTAATATTTGTAGACATTTAAAATAGAAACTTTTACAGAAAAATCCGTTTAAAGTCAACAGATTAATAGTTCACACAATGGATTTTAATTTGATTTTCTGATTAAAGGATTTTCAACTGCTGTCATAGAATTCAATTTAGTAAATCTATAGTATGTATATTCGTATGTGTTTGTGTTTATGGGCCTCTGTATAAGTGAAAAACAATATTTGCTCAACTGCATAGCTCTCTCCTCTTCTCTCTTCCCTGTGAACACATCACAGGCAAACTGCTTGTCATATCCATAAATGGAACGAGAGTCCTTACACACAGAGAAATATGCCACAACATTTGAATATTTACACTTTTACTTAACTAGTTTAAGTAAGTTTTTTACCTAAACTTGTATCATTTCCGAATATTTCCATCTAAATATAAGAACTCCTTGTCCTGACTCACTGACTGATTAATTTGAAAAATAAATATAATTTAATGGTTTTACCCCTTACTTAAAAAAAAATATCTATTATTATTATCCCACTCAATCGCAACAAGATCGGACAAGTAGAACAGCAGTATTAGCGTGTCATCAAAAACGATTGTGTTTATTATTTATTCAATGCCTTTTTTCTTCGAGTGTACTCATATACGCATTGCAAATAGCTGTGACCGTGAAATGATGCCTCTGTATGTGTATGTAATTACTTAATTGAACTTAAAAGTATGCCTTAAGTCATGGGACCCTGGGGCTTATTAAATTGCTAATGGTCATTCGCACTTAATAAGAGCTTAACTCTGTAAACTAAAATAAAACAATAGAAAAACAACACAGAAATGTGTGCAATAAAAGCAGTTGAGGACTAATTCATATGGCCAAGTGGTTCAAACGTGGCTCAATGGAAGACTTACATCTGTTGAGTTTTTAACACTGTGAAACGATGGTGAACTCTTTTCAACTTGTATTAATTTGCTCTTTGACGCGATTCATTGTTGAACAGAAAGTTTCAAAAAGAGACAAAGTAGAAAGACAGAAAAGATAGAAGACTGTGTATTTTAGAGAGAAGAATAACTAAATAAACGAATCTTAGCTTAATATCGATATTTATATGATTCCCTAGAAAAATATTTTTTTTAAAGTTCAATTTCGTAATTTATGATTACTTTTTGTTTCATTTATTTCTAGGTATCCAAAAGATAAATTCTTAATTTTTCCCGTTCATTATTTTTGTAATTGCTTAAAAAATATTTGGAATTAATTAAACATCAAATCAGTAAAATAATGTTTTGGGCTGACTAAAATAGCTATGAGAAGAAATTAATAAAATGAATTAAATACAGAAGTCCTAACAAATTTGATGCTATAAATTAAAGTAATGTGGGTACATAATAAGATAAACAGATTCAGTAGAGTATTGAATAGAATACAAAGTACATAGAATTAGACATAGAGGGAGATATAGTAAAAAGTAGATATATATTTAAGGTAAGAAAACAGAAACGGAACAGACAGACATTAGACTGAAAGCACATTAAGTAACATATGCAAATATATAAACATATACATAGATACACAACGTTGGAAGTAATGTTGATTTATTTTTTTTTATTTTTGATTGTTTGTATCTGTAAATTTGTTACTACCTTGTCGCGATTATTACTGCTCGCGCCCATCCTATATCTCAAGGAAATGGATCTTTTAGCTTTTAAAAGGGCATTCTAAAACAAACAAAGTGGGTAGATGTTTTTTTTTTTGGTAGGGCACTTGTTAGGTATGATAGCAAATATGATATCAAATGCTGCAAAAGTATTAAGTTAGCTTAAACTTATGTAATAATTACAAATACAACGCATAAAAAAAGGAAGTTCAAAATAAAATGAAAACAATTTAATAGTTGTAAACAAAACACTTGTTAAAAATTAGCAAATACTAAGATACATGTAAGGACATAATTATTAAAATAATCAATTGGCAAATGCGAAGCTTACCTCTGCATCGGGCTGTGAACGATCTGAATCATCGTTGTCTAAATTTTGATTTTCCAAATGCTCCTCCTCTGTCTGCGGCATTTGTTGAAGCTCCTCTTTTGATTTAAAATCCAATTGTCTGATATAGAATGGCATTATCAAGCCCAAAATGACCTAGTCAACAGGGGGAACAGTTTAGTCAATCAATCAGGGAACGTTAACATCAGGGGTGCCACAGAAATCATTTCCGTGGTGCTATAGACCAATCCCCAAAATAATTTTGGATGTAGGGGTCAGCGATACCATACTTTTCAATCAGAAGTAAGGGAGTAAGTAATTCACAAGTGATTTCTGTGACACCCCTTACAATTATTACAATTTATGAATTTTTAATTGATCAGAAAAAAATAATAGTCATTATATGTGATTGTTTTTTATTCACTTAAGTATACATAAATATCACATTAATTGTGATGCATGTAATTAACAAATTCGATTTAAACTCACTTTAAAATTGGTGTTTTTGCGAGTACGCAATCCTCCCATCCAGAGATCAGCTAGAATCACCTGGCTGCAGGGATGGGCGAGCAGGGCACGATGGTTGGCAGCCACAGCCAGGGATAGACAACTTTGGTTGGACCACGAGTGCAGCTCACAGGTGAGTAAACGCTGCGCCTTCTCCGCATCCTGACGATAGCTGAAATCCAACAGTTTGTTGCCTGCCACAAACAACAAGCCACAAACAAATCACAACACAACCACAAACCATAAGGTAATTAGTTAGCCACAAGGGTTAAAAAAAACGCTCGTTAATTAGACATGATTGGCAAATTGGTCAACCTAATTAAATGATTATCATGCAATCACAATCACAATACTCACCTTTACTCTCGAACTCTTTGGCATAGGAACGCAATTCTTCGTAGATCTCAGTATCCAAATCATCCTCGGCCGCCTCATGGGCCATGGCCTTGTAGAGTTTACAGGCTACCAGCGATTTGGCCAACGCCTCCTCGCCGTGTGTCCACATCAGCAGCGCCATCTGTTGTCGCTTTGTTAGGACTGCCCAAATCTGCAAAAGCGGCACAGTGATTACAATTTTTATACACATACAATAAGTAGTTAAAATTACCACAAAAAAAAGTAGTTTAGTATTTTCTTTTTTAATTTTACATTCTTACTTTAGGTTTTTATTTAAATTTTGTATAATAAAAATGGTAATAAGGAGCTATTCTATGATTTTTAAGTAACAACTTTACTTTAATAATAACTTCAAAGCTCTTTTAATTTAATCAAAACAAAAAGTTAAATTACACTTCAGTGATCAAATATAAATAAAAGTTTATCATATAAATTATAATAATAATTCAAAATAATTATGAAAAAATTGCTTTATTTAAAAAATATATTTAAAAACTTTTAATCAATACAAAAATCAAAATTAATTTGTATAATCAAGCTGAATACAACTTTTTAGTTTGATATTTAAAAATCACAACTCCTATCTGCAATATTTGTTTACGTGTATTACTCACCAGCAGCTCATTGAAGGGAAACTCGAATAAGGCCATTTCGGTGGTGAATGGCAAAAGTCCTGTGACGAGACTGAGGGAATTGGCGCCCGCATAGCGTTGATATTGATAGGATGAGGACTTGCGGCAAGCATTTGCATAGCTGTTCATCACCTTGGCATAGATGGGACGAAACTTGCGACGCGTGTAATAGGATCTGCAACAAGAAACGAGACAAGAAATTCACATCCACAAAAATTTGCATTTAAGCTACATTTGCTTACGAACCACCAATAAAAATAATAATAATAACATCCGTTAAAAAATGTGTCTACGTTTCTTTTCGGATTTTGTATTTGCTTAGCTTTTGTTTTGCTATTATTCTGCTCTTTGCCGCTAAAAGCGCATTGACGGCTTTTTTTTTATCATTTTATCATTTTTTCTTATTCTGTTTGTTTTGCTCTCTACCGGCTTAAGTGACATCCATCTGGGCTAAAACTGGCAAGTAATTGCGTCTTTTATTCAATTCAAAAATGTAATCAGTATACGAGTTGCTGCTATAAGTAATTTAAAGTTCTGTTATCCCAACTAATGATACCAGAATTTTATAGATAACAGAAAGTAGAATTTGTTACTTAGTATCTGAATAATATTAAAGAAATTATTCACTTTCTGTTCACAAATTTATTTGCGTTTACTACAAGGATATTTACTTTAAGTTACATTAAATAAATTATTATTTCAGATTTATATAAAAATATGTAACAACAGCAATTAAAATTAAATTTGTGAATAAAAAGTAATATTTTGTGATAAAAAATATAGTTTCTCGGAGTGCAAGGATATTTAATTGCAGTTACATCAAATATATTATTATTTTATTTATTCTTAATGGCACATCAAGCAGCTGTTTCTGTTTAATAAGAGCATTAAAAAAAAAAAAACAATTGTCGTAAATAATTTATGATACATAAACGTGCGCCAATTGGCAAATCAATTCAAATTTAATGCCAAGGCAAATCAAAAACTTGATGGCTTTTAATTATGCACAAATTGGCAGCACTTTAAGGCCATGCTTTTAGCCTGCTTTTAATGCCCCTTGCTGATGAAAGCATTCAAATGTCTAAGGTCTAGACAATGGCATTCCACAGTGGCAACAACAACAAAAAACAACTCTTTCAGCTTTGAGGCAGCAACTGAACTGAATGACAAACAAATACAAATGCAAACCCCCCAAATAAACACCATTAAAGGTAGTCCGAAAGTAAGGCAGCCAACCGAGAAAAGACCAAACAACAGCCGTAATTTAATCTAAGCAACAGTTTCGATACCAATTTTCAGACTGAACAACATTTAGATGGCCATTTGACAGATAACTTGCGACCTTTTAAATTGGCACACAAAAACTAAAGGACAAAGAGCGTCAGAGTAGTAAATATTAAATTAAGTAGTTTGTTCAACTGAATAACATCAATGAAAATAGAAGAATCCGAAGGCTTAAAAAAAGGACAGAGTTTGAAAAGTAGGCAATTTATTTAGTTAGTTTTAAATGTATTTATGTAGACTGTTTGCAAAGTTTGTTTTCGGTCACTTTTAATTAAATTTCTCAATTGATACATTAACCATGTTTCGACTTTTCATTGCAATCTTCAACAAATTGCAGCAGTTTTAAACAGAAGAATTTAAAAAAAAAGTAAGGAAAAAAGACATAAAAGCTGGCACAAAGCGGTTGCAAAAGCCGCGTTAACTAAATTTAAGCCGCAGCTTTATTCGCTTCGCTGGCCAAAATGTTAATGTGGCATAATTACGATTACAGAAAAAGGCGCCTTTTGCCCTGGCAAAGGGTCCTTTTCCGAGTCTTTGACTCTTTGAAATTTTTTCACTTCTCGGCTTCTCGACTTGTGCAAACTGATTACACATTCATAAACAAATTTTCCAGCATCGCGTCGAGTCGGGCGCATCAAATTTAATCCGGCAATAAGTTAAAGGCTCCAGTCCATGACATAAACAGGCCAACCACGCCCACTCAGAGTTTTGGCAGTTTTTATGCCTGCGTTAAAGTTAAAAACACAGACATAAACTCAAAGAGTTGCAGTGATAAACTAATTTGCCCATTACACACTCCGTATCCGAATCCTTTAAGGAAAGCCGCCCACATTCTCAACTGGACTCCACTGACCATTTTGGCAATTTTGTTGCCATTACTTTTAATTGCCTAACGTTTTTATATTGTACTTTGCCTAAAAGATGAACACTACAACTTTGATGTTGAATTTGACACTCTGTTTCTGACTGCTTCTGTGAATTTACAACCGAGTAGAACACTTTATTTTGCCAGCCTTTGAATATTTTCCTGTCATTTTCGGAAAAAACTTTTTCCTTTCGAATGTTTCACCTTCACTTTCATAGAGGCAAAGTTTCATTGCCTTTAACACTGAGTTGACCCTTCCCTCCCCACGGTTTTCTTGTAAAATATACCTGCTAACTTAAAAGTAGTTAAAATAGTGCAAGTAAAGAGATCAACTAGAATTGTTACTAACTTGACTGTAATATTATAATTTTTTATTTGTAATTTTAAAAAACGTAATTTCTTGTGATGCAATTATAAATGTCGTTCTGTAATATTAGAAGATCTTACAATTTAAGAAAATTATTGTCTCAGAATCAAATTTAAAGTGTTGTTTTAAAGTAAAAACTTGAGATTACAAAATTTCCAAAATTCCAAAGGGGGGACTCTACGCATATAAAACAAAGAACTGGAGGTAAAACAAATTAATTTAAAATTTAAGTGCAGAATGGCATGGGGCTAAGCAATAATAAAAAGAAAAGTCCGTTTGAAAATCAGACTTGAGATTTAAAATTTTCAATTTTTAAAACTCCAAAGGGGGGCTTTAAGCATATAAATCAAACATCTGAATTAAAAACAAATAAATTAAAAAAAAAATCCGATTGCTAATCGGTTCATTTGTGATCAACTTATGGCTGTTTACATTTGGATAAAATTTATTTTAAATACAAATTTATTTAAGTAAATATTTTAATTTTATATAATTAAATTTAATATTTTCTCCTCATAACAGTTATTACATTTTTTAAAACCTAGTGACATAGCCCACGTTCTCAATAAGTGCAGGGAATTAACCGGCATTCAGAACATGTAAATTGTCTGCCTTTGGCAAAGCATACTTTTGAGGGCAGTACGTGCTAGTGTGCTGGTGTGCATGTGTACTCACCGATAGGCGCCGCCCATTAGTTTATTGATGACAAGGCCAATGTCGTGCAGGGTGTAAATATAGCCCTTGGGTATATGCGGACGCACATCGCGCAATATGTAACTGCAATTGAGCGAAGAAAAGGTTGCCAAAAAGGAAATGGAAATAGACACAGACACGGACACAACTACAAATTTATGTAAGTTGTCCAATATTTCATGGACTGAGAACTGGCCAAAAAGATGGCGTTAGCTGTACCGCTTACTCACCCCAAAGTATTGGCTGGACCGTGTTTTGTATTGTAGAGTTCCTCAAGGCGCGGTATTGTTAAGAATTTTTTCATTGACACACCATTCTCCAAAAGCAATTTGACAAAATCGATTCTATCATGTTCGAGTGCTTGCATCATGGCTTCATCCAGAGCGCCTGAGGGTATAAAAAAATTGGAAATTAATTGAAAAGGAACCGATTCTAGAGTTGTGAAAGCCCAGAATAGGAATGAGCATCGATATTTATGTTTTTTAATTTTTTCTTTATTTGGCGTCGACAAAAAATTATGTAGGGCTTAAGATAGAAATGAAGAATAGGACTTTGAATTACCTAATTAAAAATTGTATTAAAAATATTATCTTTATTTAAGTACAAAATCATATAGCATTAAACCGCAAGTTAATAAAATTATTTTCTGATTTTAATGTATTTGGCGTAAAAAAAAATATAATCGAAAGTGTATAATAGGACTGGAAAATACATACTATACATTTTCTATAGAATCTAAGTAAATATATATTAAGTATTATAGCAGTAAGTCTTAAGAGGTTTTTTGTAAAGTGGAATAAAATAAATATCGATACCCATCCCTAGCCCAGATTAAATCTGGGATGTATCCAGTTTGCGAGTTTTGTTACCTACCATTTGGCCATTCCTGTCCATAGACAAATATCTCACTTCGCGCAATGTCCACACGATTCCAGGTCAATGCCAAGCTTAATTGTTCCGGCGGACTGAGATGCTGGGACTTGAAGAGCGCCGTTAAAATGGTCTGATCTAGCTCCTGTGCCTCGCCCTCGGGCTTTTCTTGTATGCGAAAAACGGTAATCTACCAGTAAAGAAAACAAACAAATATAAAGAAAACCTTAACCATAAGTATCGCTTAATGTATACGAAATTATTGTTTGCTAAGGCTGCTTGCTGCCTTATTCGAAAACCAATTAAAATCTGAATGCTGTTTGGTTGGCAATCTCCAAGCGAAATTCATCAAAATTCTGGTCTAGAAATAGCAGCTGATTTAGAATTCATTACACTTTTAATTTAATTTTGTAGGCTAATTATTTTTTGCAATATCTAGCCTTAAAGTTAACTTAGACAGTCACAATTACTAGGTACTAATTAAATATTTAAATCTGTGCGCGTGAAAGTCTTAAGTGATTGAAAAGTTTACCTATGATTTTCATTTCCTTGTGTACTGGATATTTACGAGTAACTTACTCTTGAATTTAATGCGCATTTAATTGCTATAAGTTCTTGACAGCAATACCCGAATCCCGGGGTGCACTTTTCAAAGGCTTTTTGTGTACTCTCTTTGTAATTAATGATTTTATACGTAAACTTTAAATATGCAAGAACGAGTCCTTTCACAATATTTTGCTGCTGAGTCATCAGCTTTTTGGGTTCAACCAAGTAAATTCAAAACATAGTAAACATTGCTGATTAGAGCACACGGATTCAGTTTAAAGACAAAGGAAATTAAACTTTGGTCTTAAAAATATTTATCAAATTTATATATGTCATACCAAAGTAAAGTATCACATTTTTAAATATATTATAAATATGTTAATATATATAACTATTTGTCCTGACTGACTGGTTGATATTTCTACGGTTAAGCCTAGGAGGCTGAAGCTTTGACACTACATAGTAGATAAGACAAATATTCAAACATTTTATTATCAGTTAAGCAATAAAATTGATTATAACAAAATTTTAATTACTAAATTACTATTTTTTTTCTATGTCAACTGTCTTTTGACGTCTTTAAATTTATATTTATATAATTAAAAGAATTAATAAATAAATAAAATATAATACTTACCAAATTTTTATTGCGGGTACACTCTAATAGTTCTTGATAAAGCTTCTCGGCCTGGTCAAAACCCACTTCAAAGGTCTTTTGTATGGTGCCAATGAGATAATCTCGCATGGACTCCAGTACGGGTTGCTCGTCTCCATCGGACGCATATCTTTATATAAGAAATAAAATAATTGTACATACAATTAAAGTGAAAAGTCAAGCAACAACAGATGCTGCCACAATTATGTTGTCTAATTAAACACATTAAGTTAAATAGAGCAGTTCAAAAAAGGGGCACAAAATTAAAAGGTAAACAACAACAACAAGAGCAAAAGACAAACACAAAAAGTTTTGTCAAAAGCAAACAAACAAAGTCACTGGGTTACAATGCGTATGCGTAATATTTGGGAACACTTTCTGTTGTTGGGCCTCTATCTGACTGAATTTAAATAATTTGCTTAATGTCGTGTTCGTAATGAACTTGAAGCTAAAAGTCAGCCCATCTGACTGTCTGCCTGGAGTCTCAGCATCACCACTACTAATAACAATATCAACGAGCAACAACAGCACCGCAAATTAAATACGGCAGGACACGTCAAGCAGAAGAGAAATGTAAAGAAGAAGATGAGGCAACTTTCATGAGAACACGTTCCTAATTAAATTTGTACAAACTGCGGTTGATTATTAATTAATGTTAATAAGTCAAGCAAATTGTCTAGCTGTGGCAATTGGTTTTGCCCGTCTGAGAAACTGCCTGAATTTTGTTATATTCTCGAATCCGTTTCAACATACTTGTGTACAAAGGCGAGCAGGTCTGCGGCACGGCCGGATCCATCGCATACAACAACCGGAACTGGCGGGGAGTCCGTAACGTATTCCAGGACAGCACGTATCGTGTTTGTACCGCCCTCAATCACCAGACAGACGACCGGCGTACTGGAATGTGTGACTACAGAGAGGAGTGGAAGAAAAGAGAGAGGGAGAAAAGAAAAGAATGCAAAAAAGGAATGATTAAAAATGCCTATAAATACTTAAGAACAAATCAATTATGTTAAGCGTGTAATAAAGGTGAAAGTCAATTAGGACACTTGTTGACAGTCTGGTCTGTCTAGTTTAATCATATTTATTACAACAATATTAACAATAATAGTATTAATAGATATAACTTCCCCACAACGATTATATTTATTATTAAATTATAAAATAACTTTTAATAATTGACTAATTGAAATTTATCATAAATCGTTTTTATTTAAATTAAAAAATGGAAAATGAGAGTTACATTATGATTTTAAAATGAAAATATAAGTTAACTTATTCGGAGGTTTCACAGAAAAATCTCTTTCAAACCCCTAACTGAACATCCTGATATTCAGATAAAATAGTGAAGTAATTATTCGGCCCCTTAAATCAAAAAAGAACAAGAGTAAGTTGTGTGAAGACCAAAATCTATGACAATCATAAAACATTTGTGTTTTCAAGAAAAATGCAGTTGGACATTTAGTAATATTCAACTTTAGTATACAAAAATTAAAAGTTAATTCTGTTTTCAGTATCCGCCATTAAATAAATAATAATAATTTCCAAGACTTTTGCATACAACCAGATATTATTTAATTTAGGTTTGATTTCTTTTACATTTTTATTTGTAATCTCTCAATTCTCTTTCAGCTTTAGAAATGATTATTTAAGGTTGATTGCTATCTCACAATGCTAACTGATTGCTTTTTGCCAATTGTTGGTTGTGTAGTCATATTTGATTTGAACTTACAAGGATGTAGCTTCAAGTTGGATATGAATTTTTCCAGCTTTCTTCGCAAAATCAATTCAGCGCCATATTTGGCCTGTGTGCCATTGTCGACCAGCAGGAAATACGCATGTCGATTGTTGAGCACTGCCAATTTCGATCTGAAAGCAAAAAGGGATATACCAAATAGCAAAAATATTTTTTTAAGTTTTAAAAAAACAAAAAATAAAACTTGATGACACCAAAATAAGCATGGTGAACTCGAACTAGGAAAATATTTATTATCTTAAATTAGAAATTGAAAAGCGAAAAACATTCGGAGTAGTTTTGTTCCTAATTTTGTGTTTTTATTTATTCGCCAATTTTAAAATTCTAAATATTATTATCGACATTGGAATAGGGAACAACCAAGGTTCAACTTAAATACATTTTAAGTGCTGACAATGAATCAGATAATGACAACAACCATGCATCAATACTTAATGCAACCACAAGTCAGTTAACAGTGCATTCTAAAGGTAAACTGCAACAGGTGCGTCGACTTTACTGTTCACCTGTTCACCTGTTCACCTCAAGACCTTATCAAATATGCATTAAAAACTGTTGATTTGCGGTTCTCACTCACCTGGGCGAACTTATGCTATGGCAGGGTACCTCCCTATTGTGACCCAACAACTCATGATTGCGTTCCACAATGCCCCAGGGCGCAATACCGATGCTGACCACACGTCCAGTGCGTTGTTGTCCCTCCAGGAGAAGCGCATCGCCAACCTGTCTCGTCACCCCTGAAAGTAGACAACAACAATGCTCAAAATAAATACGCTTTTCTTCTTTTTGAAAAGCCAAATACGTTGGCATTCACTTTCATTTTAGTTTTTAGCCATGTACTTAAGGAATACACAGGCTTTTGACTTTGTGGCAATGTTAGTCCGGCCGTATAATCACCCAAATATTAGTGATCATTTATTCTACATCAAAATTGGATAGTTCAATTTTCTTTCTTCACTGTCCATACGTTTCATACTTACAAAACTTAATTATAACAATCGAAATTCTATTTTATCAGGAATCTTGTAGTGGTCTAGCGAAAGGAGATTTCACCTGTGGGTACTGGGCAACTGACAGTCGGGCACCTCACCTGAAGCGTGCTTACTTGCTTCTTTTATTATTTGAAGGACCAAAGCAGCGTGTCTAAAATGTAATAACAGTCCAGCCCAAAAGGGAGACGACAAAAGGGACAATACTCGTATACTAAATGAATCTTTGGCACTGCGGTCTTTGTCTACCCTATCAAAATTCTCCAACTAAATTATATATATTTGAAAGCATTTTATCATTTCTAATAATCTATATAAGTAAACAACTCTACTACAAATTGAAAAAAAATCGTCTAATCATTTTATTGGATAAATAAATATATTAAAATGTATTTATTTTAATATGACTTCAAGCTCTTGTTTTGTTAGGGTATTTAAATATTGAGGCTAGCTGTTGATAAAATAATAAAAAAAAAAAAGATGTGCAATCACTTGACTGCGCGATTTCCGCCTGGGATCTTTATTTATTTAATTTTCGACTCACTGCCCTAGTTGTTTTTGCGGGTATTGAGTTTCATTATACAATATATTTGCTTGCTTTTGTTAAACTTATTTAACTTTGGCAGTTTTTTTTTTTTATTTGTTGTACTGTATTGCTGAGCTATAAAAATTGTAGTGTCTGCCGTAAAAGTTGAATGAAACTCACCGGTATTGGTGCCGCCGGTGAATATCCAAGCTCCTGTCGTCTTGGCCGCTTTCAAAAGTCCTTTGCGTATCTCCTGCGAGTAGAGAAATCATTTTCAAATCCATTCAATTAGCGTGTGAAATACGACACTTGCACTTGGGGCCAAAGAAAGCAAAACTTTCTCCCAACTTTCACATTTCACTCACCTTTTTCAGCTTTGCCTGCAAATCAAAGTTGGCTTTACCTCCCTGCACGGTGATCAAAAGTTTTGGCAATTCCAGATTCCATTCCTTGGTGAATAGCTGCACCAGCAGCTCCGGCCTCGTGTCGAATGACAAACGCACATACTGTATACAAAATGAGTGAGTCAGGACAAAGAGCTTTATATATAGATATACACGTTGTACACTCTTAGCAAAATGCTCTGAGATTTTAATATATACATTTTGATTTAACTATTTTGCACTATGTTTAACCGATAAAAAAAAAAATATCAATATATAATATATTTAATTTTAAATTATTTCGTATAAAATTTCATTTATAATTAAAGTATTAAGTATTATGATTAAATTTTAAATAGATCATAGCTTAAACAAATAAAAATTTTTGTATGTCCTTTTAAACATATTTTGTAGTTGCATTAAATTTCATTCATTAAATAGTTATTGTGTTTTTTTAAATGCTTAATTTATTCTATATTCAATTTTTTCAATTTGTATTACAACATATACTATAATATAAAAATGTAATACACCTGATGATACATGTTTTTTTTTTATACATTACAGTTGTATTTATTTTTCTGTCAGTACTGTAAGTGTGTGTGTGTGTGTGTGTGTGTGTGTGTGTGTGTGTGTGTGTTTGGTCTATGTCTGAGTCAAAGCTATTGCCAAAAATCAGCGGGGGCGGCTCAAAAGATACAAGCACTATAATAAATTTCGTTTTAAACGCGGCACGTGAACATGCCATGTGTGGCATGTGGCATGTGGCATGTGGCATGTGTCACGTGGCAAGCAGCGAACGACCAATGCATATATTTGGAGTAGAGAGCAGAGCTAATGAACTCACCTGCGCCTTTGTGGGATGTGCGCCGCCTTGAAACTCGATGGTGCCATAGGCGTCTGTGGGCTGTGGACGCGTGTGCTTCGTCGGCAGCCACAAGTCACCCGGAGACCCGCTCTCGATCCCGGCTATCTGCTGGTGCGTGATCTGAGCCTGACCGCAGCAGCATCTGACAACAAATACAAATCGATTGGCCATTATTTATACATAAAAATATATTTGATATTAAAAAAAAGGAATATTTGAAATAATTATTATAATCAATACGAAACCAAAAAGGTTACGCTTACAGTTCCGGTACGTTCTGAAACAGCTAATTTGGTAAATGGTTCTATATCGGTCTCCTTTTTTCGGTTTCGGTAACCGATCAATCAATTTTGAAACTTTTTAAAATGTTGGGGTATCGTTTAATAATAATTATGACATCGAAGTAAATATCTATATCCAGAGAGCTAAAATCTTTTGAACGAATTTAATAAAATTTAAATGCAGAACAAATTAAGATGTCAAAAATGGCATTTAGCTTTAAAATCTTTTTTTTTACAAGAAAATTAAAGTTATTCTACAGTCTCTAACTATTGTTTTAATTTTTGTTGCTTGAATTAATAATTTTTAATTTAGTGTAAAAGAAAAAATATTTAAGATTTCACCCTAATTTTAGATAATATACTAAGATTAGATTTTCCTATAATTATATCTCTTAGGGCTGACCTGATTGAGGTTCTATACTGTGTTTATTATTATATTCAAACACATCTCACATGTTAAATAATCCTTTGTGTTGTCTGTTGTGCAATATTGTGTTTCTGTTATCATTTCAATTGTTCATTGTGCGTAGCTGTCACAACCTGTGTATGTGTTGTGTGTTGTGTGTTTTTTGTTGTGTGTATGCAGGTGTTTTTGGCGGCAACAACTGCCTGTCTCTATCTTGTGCTTCACTCTCTTTCTCTGACATATTTTTTGCAAACTGCCTTATGTAATGCTCTTCAAGTACTGTCATCTAATACAATTGTAAATTTGAAGCAAACACTTTTACATATCCAGGACGAGCAATTCGAAATAAAATATATATTTTGTGAAACTAACTTAACATGTAGGATATGCATGATAAAATCCAATATTTCATTCATATTATTACCTATTAAGGCAATAAATTTATCTTTTCGAATTAACAAACTGCTATTCATTTAATTTTTAAATATCTTGTGTGAAAATGATTCTTAAACAAGTTAGCTTAATCCACTGATGTTGGATCCCAATTATATGCATCCGCTAATTTTATTTCAAATTGTTTTGTGACACATGCAACACGTTTTACCAACACACAAGCCATGAATAATGTATGCATTAGTATGTTTAAATAAATCAGTTTATTTTGTCAGCATTAAACAGTAGGTACAGGGTTGGTAAAAGGGAGGCAACATTTGAATTGACTGAACAGACTGAATTGACATTACAGCGTTAATGGATTTGACAAGCTAACAATTGTCAATAACAACAACAACAACAACAAAGACGAGTGCAAAGCGCAGTATCAAAGTGTTGTCTAGTTTATTGTTGAATGCAACTTGGCCAACATCTGGCTGAAAATTGCCCCAAATTTTGTAGATTGCGGGTTAAATTGTGATGAAACAACTGGCAAACCCAAATCAAATATTTGAGTAGCAAAAAGGCTGATAAGAACCGTCAGCAATGTACAGTCAAAGCCATAAAGCCGTCATAAAACCGTGTGTACGGCTGTGTACGTAACTAAAAACTTTCACAGAAATAAACCTGGTAAAGCCGAGTGAAAGACGTTGAATTTTAGACAGACGGACAGACAAGTTTATAACGCATTTATCTCAATTGGTAAGGGAGCATCTTGACAACCTCTAGACACAAACGAGAACAGGGTGATGCTGCCTGCCATAATAATAATAATAATAAACAATAAAATGCCAACGCCAAAAATGAAACTGAATAAACAACGTTCTAAAACTAGGGCAAATAGATGCGCCCCACTGCATCACAAGTTTTTGTTTTTCATATTTTTAGCCCAGTTCTTAAAAGAGTACATAGGCTATAGGGTTTTTGATAACACAAAATTTATATCAACATATAAGTTATACAAAATTATGATAATATATTTACGATATTAGAATTTGATATTGCCATCAAAACTTTATTTAAGGATCGTTTCTTTCTACTTTTTTTTGTAAACATATTTTTTCTAGTACTTTTTTTTTAAATAGTTATTATTTTATTTTTCTTGCTTGAATTAAAATATTAACTAACGAATGTCACAACACGAAAATTTGGAAATAAATAAAAACTAGGAAGCATTTACCTTTAAAATAAGAATTAGAAAAAACCAAAAAAAATATTAACAAGATTATAATTATTAGGAAAAAATATTGGAAAGTCAAAATGAAATATATTTTATATAAATATGGCTACCAGGTATTTTACAGTCAAGCATCTCGTATGTAGGAACTAAATTGGTTTTGATACGCAAAACTGGGTCAAAAGTTTGATCCAGGCATAGGGTTACCCCATCGTTTGGGTAAGGGTGGGGTGGGGTGAGGTAGGGAAGGTTAAGGTAGGGTAGGGTCGGGTAGCATCATCAGATGCACTTCACTGACTTAATTAGTAGATTAATGCAATTAGATTCAGCAGGATGGCACTTACTTTGTATCGTCCTTTGGGCATGGAATAAATTTGATGCACTCGCGTTTCTGAAAATTGGTCTCAATCCAACTGCGCGGCTGATGCTATGAATTTGGACAACAAAAAAGACAAATTAAGAATCAAGAAAATTTTATTAGTTTTGCGACAAAGCTAAATTACATTTTATGTACATTGAACATATCAAAGGTTGGTTTTTTCTTTTTCGATAGTTTGTAAAATCTTCAACTCTTGTACAGCTAGAGTTCAAAGTAAATACACGAGTATATTAAAGGAACCGAAAGAATATAATCTACATAGAGTAATTATATAATAACAAATTTATAATTACAAAATAGAAAAACAGTTTATGAGTGATTTCATGTGTGCCACTGCATTGTTGTTGCTATTGTTGGTAGTTTAAGGAGTGCTTAAATTTATATATTTATTAGAATAAACTACAGGTTGTACAACGAATCAATAATCTACACAACATGGACATAAAAAGAATATAACATTAATGTGCACTCAATTTTACATATAAAATATGGTTAATTTATAAAACTAGCACGATAACAGTGTCTCAACTATGTCGTGCAAAAAGTTCAGCCTTCTTGATCTTACGGTTTGGACTGTGCAATGCTCAATCATTAAGTCACAAAAGACAAACAACTTTATATATATTTAGATACACAAGAGATCATTTAATGTAGAAAGAATCACTTTGCTCACACGTTTGTCTTTTATATATAAATAAATTAATAGAAAAAAAGAGTACTACGATAAAATTTTTATTCTTTTCTATTATAAGACTCACTTAATCTCTTAAGCATATTTGCACTATTAACTACCGCCTGTAAAGATTACCTGCTTAACCAAGAATTTCAATAAAGCCATATAACCAACTGAATTTATACATATAATAAAAGCATGATAATGCCTCAATAAAATCAAATCGAAACTTTACGTATACTCAACTTTGACTAAGTAATTTCACAGTTAGGAGCACGCAAAGCAAAGCCATGCAAATTACTTTCAAAGAACAACAAACAAAGCACAGTGTAAAAAAAAAAAATAAGAAACTTGTGCAAACAGCAAACTATTCTCAGTCTTAAACTCAATCCATACTTGATTCGAGGACTCTCAAAGTTGTAACAAATGCAACAGTTTGCTACGGCAATAACAAACCTCGCTAAAAGGAAACTACACAGAAAGAAAAGCAATCTCTGATTTAAGATTACAAGGAATTTTTTTAATTGAGCAGGCAATTTTGGATGCGGTATTTTAACTTCTTTTGTTTCATAATTAAGCAATTTTATACTGAATAAATATTTACAAAACTCATGCTGAAATCATGAATTAAAAAAAAAAATTGAAGCTTCTTTTGACTAATTTGTTGACATATTATGAGCATAAACTCATAATTTAATACTAATAACCAGAAAACGCACTTCAAAGATATAAGATTTTTAAAGTGGAATTTTCGAGATTATTATTTTTTTTTTTAGTGTATAACCCCTGCCGAGTCTTGTGCCTGGTATTAGTTTCGAGTACCTCTTTAGCCGGTTCGCAATTATTATGCGCCTTCAGCAAATCACGCACATTGAGTATTAAAACTTTCGATAATGTCGATGATACCGAGGAACGTTTTCGCATCCGTTGTCGTTTACGAATACCGCGCGGTGTACTCGGCAAATCTTCAGTTCCATCGCCAGCAGTTGGTACTGAGGGTATAGGCTGAGATAGTATTGTGCCTGGTGTGTTACTATAGCGACGCACTGTTGAGAAATCTTTCGAGACGCGGCGTAGATATTTTTGAGCCGTAAGTGGTGAATCGATAACCATGTTAATTGGATAGTTTAATTTAATTTTTGTTTATCTTTTTGCTATGCTTTTTCTCTCATTCTGGGACTAATTAATTATAAAATGCATTCCAAGTATCTTCAAATTGCCCTGAGTACTAACACCGCGGCAGCCAATTCTCAACTGAGACGCATCTGATGCTGTCTGGATGCGGTTAACCGGTAGATAAACCCCGTGTTGTTAACAGAATAGACAGACAGACAGAGAGAGAGAGAGAGAGAGAGAGAGCGTCAGAGAAAGAGAGGAAGACGGTGCAAAATAAAAGCCCAAGTGCGATAAGATTAGATACGCTATGCTCGTTACATACAGTGGCTCAAAGCTTATTTGACTAACTACATTTTAAGCTACACCGAGAAAAAAAATTATTAACCTTATTTAAAGTTTAAACAATTCGCTTTTGTTTTAAAATGGTAATGATAGTTCCAAAAAGTATATATTTAAAAAAAAAACGTGTCAATAAAATAGAGATATACTGCTTTAAAAAAAAAAAAGGTGTTTTGTTTGGTTATTACATTCCGGTATACATAATATATATTTTTTTAAATAAAACCATTACATTCTAATAACTTGAAACATTGCTTAACAAATCTGCATTCAAAATGAATTTTTATTTCCTTTTCATTCAAAAAAAAATAATTTAAAATTATTAATCTGTAAGAGTAGTGGGTGACATAGGCTAAGAGCCACTGTACTTCAGTTGACCCGAAAGAAAAGTGATCAACGGCAAGTCGAATATTTAATACCTTTGCAGAGTTCTATATTCAAATAATAACTTATCGTTCCTATGACAGCTATAGGATATTATAGACAGATTACCATTAATTTTATTAAGAATATATAAGACAATCAGCATCACAATTGGGAAATAAAAATGTTCTTCCCTACTTTTTCCTCTTCTCGATATTTTGAAAACTTCAAACTGTCATTATCTTGCCAAATCTGAACCTTACCTTCCTTGCGAAATGTCGGTTTGATCTTAATTTGTTCTGTATTTCTTCCATTACTGTCCACAAAGTGTTTTTAAAAACTTTACTACACATTTTAAATACCCTCTGCAAAGGCAACTAAATAGTTGAGCGACTAGAGCTAATTGACAAACTAAAGGTCCCCTTCCTTCCTTTGCTCCTTTCTTTAACCCTGACATTTGGAGCTGTGTAGCTGCGGTGCATTCGAGTGCAACAAATCAATTTGGATTGTGTCAGGTCCTCGGTCCTCGGTTCTCCAAGTCCTTAGGGTCCCACTTAATGTCATTATGAGACTAGTTTCAAATTTAAATTTTATTCAAGCCAACTCACAGCAACTCGGCTTCTCAGATGACCAACTGAATGCATTTAATTAATGCACATAGGCATTTAATTACATGCTTCTTCTAGTTATGTCACTTGAGTACTTGTAGTGTAGTGTTATAAATGCACTGTAATTGCTAAGACAATGAAAATCTTCTTGGCGACATTATGGAAATTATTTAGCGATTAATTAGTTTAATTACCTAACTTGTTGTGTGTGTTTTCTCAATATTGAATTCCTTCTAATTAAATACTCGACCTTACAGTTGGCAAGAAATTACTTGTAACTCAATAACAATTACATTATTAAAATGATGTGCTTATATATATATATATATGTATATTAACTTTGGTTCTTTATTATATATTTACAGGATAGAATTTAAATTTAAAGACACATGCTAAGAATAAATTTTTCAATACAATGTAAACGGTCAACATATTTAACAAATTGAGATTTGAAAATGAAATGAAATGAAATATATTTCTGATGGATATGCAGTACAAATAAACAAATGTGTTAAAGTCTAAATAATATAAAGCAACAAGTGTAACGAACAACATAAAAACAATTAAATTATTGCACACATTGGCAAATAAAATTTAAGGATGGACTTTGATAGCTTACCCTCGGCACAGTTATATTTATCAGACCCCAACAGATTTTTTTCAGTCCCCATGGTATCTTAAATGTTTTTTTTTTTTTTTGAACGGTTTAACGTGTGTTTTACATTACATGAAATTTGTATATTTGACATGTTTTTTCGTTTTGTTAAATACAAAAATGTTTCGTGAATGTATATATATTTACATATTGTTGAATTGTTTAATTATTAGCAAATAACACGCATGTTGATCATGTTGTTGAATCGTATTTTAGAATCATTTAAGTGCATTTTTTATTTCAATTTCAATTGATGTGAACAAACACACAAAAAGGTGCATCAGTTTTTTATATTTTTTATTTATTTAATATATTTGTTCGTGTATAAATGGGGAGGAAAAAAAATAATACAATCAAAAATTAATGTGTCAATTATGTCATTAAAAATTTGAAGCCAATTTGCGTGTGAGTGAAAAAAATGGAAAGATGTTAAAAAAAATTAATATAGATTAAAAAAAAATATTAAGAATATTGTTTTAATTGTATTGTGTTTATTTGTGTTGTGCAAATGTGTAAATAGAAGAATAATATTATTGTTGTTTTATTAGTAAAGAGCGTTTCATTTATTTTTTTTTAGTGTATTATTATTATTATTAGTATTATTAGTCCCTCTATCATTTAACTGACGCATTTCGTTTATTAGATCAACTTACTACCAGACCACTTTGCACAAGCTGAATTAGTGACTTTCCTTAAAGCCATGGCATTCAAATATTGAATTAAACTATAGTCAACAAATCCTATGAATTAAATAAATTAACTATAGTAAAGAGTGAAAGAAATAATGCTTAAAGGGTCAGCCTAAAAGTATGCAATACACAATTTAAATTGCTTTTTTAGTAAAGATCATAATTTTTACCAGGGAATAATACCGGAACCGGTACCGGAACCGTTAACCGAAATTAACCGTTTCAATTTGAGTACCGGAACCGGAACCGGAACCGAAATAAATATTTTTGTAAGAACCGAAAACCGAAACGTTTGTACCGGTACGCTTTCGGTACACTTTTTTAAATTTTTTGTAGTTGTTTTCCATATATATTTATTTTAACAATACTGTTTTTTATTAAAAAATAACTTTAAATTTAAGATAGGTTTGTCTCGATAAAATACGAACATATAATTCGTATGTATGTACAAATCCGTTTATATATTTTTCTTTTTTACCATTTAATTATTTTTTGTTTTAAGTTAATTGCTGTACCGGTACGTACCGGTACTGATACCGGAACCGAAAGGAAAAAACCGAAATAGAACCGTTTACCGAAATAGTTGTTTCGGTACGTACCGTAACCGGAACCGGAACCGATATTTGTTTCGGTTTGATTCCCTGATTTTTACAGTTTATTATTAAACAAATTAAGACAAAGAAATGTTTTAAAAAATGCATTATATATACATTTTTATATAAAACTTAAACCAAGACTCTTCTTTTCCATTTTTAATTTTAAAATCAACAATAAAAGTTGTTTTTAAATTTTTATTTGCTTCCCGTATAACTTCCCCGTAACTGTAAAAACAAACGTAGCACACAAAACGACACTCACACCAAAAAAAATAAACATTTTTGCCATGTGGTTTCTGGTGCATTTGTTGATCAAATCTTAAATTGAGAGGAACTTTCCAATACCCCCGTCGACCACCTCACTCCACAAGCAGCCCACTGTCAACAAGTTCACATTTCAACGCCACAGTGGTTTCAAACTGTTGCACCATCCACACATTGAATTTCACATAGCATGCGCTGTTTTCTCTGCTTTCACTCAGGTGCACCTGGTGAGTGGTCTTTGCAGGACTTTCTCCTCATTTCCCGTTCCCCACATAAACACACACTTAGGAACCCGCAAGCTAGCATACACATCTGGTCAAGCAAACTAACCGCATACACTGCACGAAAGATTAGTAATTCAATATTATGATTTCAATAAAAATTGTAACCAATTTGCTGTAATTAATTGGAAACTTTAAAACTATGCTCTAAGTTAATAGTCATATTTTTAATATAATGTTCAATCGTCTAAAGAATTTAAACAAATAAACTAAACAACTACTTCTACTCGATTATTTTTTTTTTTGACGATCGCAATTCATATTTTTCAGTATTTGCCAAGACATTTTTCAAAAACTTCAAAATGTCTTAAATTTTTTAAATCTTAATCGATTTCCTTCAAGAATATCAATTTTATGATTATTTGGCCTCTATTTTCATTCTTCATCAGAATTGGAAAGCTCAGTTTTTCTTCCATCATAGTCAATTTTATTCTTGTTTCTTCCCTTGACACATTTTTGTCTGCATATACAAGAACTAAAACTAATGTAGACTATTTTGTGAGATGTCGGCTAACAAAATATTTGTCAGGCAATGTGCCCACATTTACTCCTCTTATAAGAGGTCAATTAAAAATGAAGTATAGTAATATAAACATCCTTAAAAACTTGGCCATTAAGCTAAAAGCAATGTCACTTTATATGCTCGTTAGAAATACGTACTCCTAGCTATTAAATCGAAGAGACTAAAGTTCCAAGTGGACATTAACTAAAAACATATCAGGTGAAACATTGCACATCTGAAATTAATTGAAATCGATGCGTTGTATAATCATAGAAATTTGCATATTATTGAGGGAAATGTTATTAAAAATGTCAGTATGACTTGATTAACTTTATTATTAGTCAAATTATGTATAGCATTGCTGGGAATTGTTCAAATTACCGATTTAATGATTGAAATGGTAAAACCAATTAACATTAATAATTTTATGCCACTGTGCACAATGCATTCGCATGGAAAACAGAAAACCAAAAAAAAATCCTGAAATTGGACAATGCAATTTCGCACCTGAACAATATAATTATATACACGCATGTTCATACGGTTATGTGAATACTGCTGTTTGAATGTGCGAATGAGTGTAGAAACTCATTTGAATGTTTGCCATCAATTAGATTGGAAATCCTGTGTGTGATCCCACAATGAAATTCAATGCGTTTGAATGCATTAGAATTTATATTAAATTAGAACACGATGCATCAATTTCTACTCCCTAATTTAATGAATACACAATAGACTCATTATTAAAGACTATTCTTTCACAAACATCCTTTTAATTTATTTGGCATACGTATGGAAAATATGTAACTGAATAGACTTTCCAATTGAATTAATTCGATTCTATATTTTACAAGAATAAATTTTCTGGCAATGTACACAATAGATTCTTAATATTTTGCTAATTGGTCTAAGGAAGAACAACAAGAATTTCAAAATATAAATGTCGCTTTAATTTGCTGGAATTAAATGACTCCAATTTTTAATTTTTATTACAAAATAAATTTTATTTATGTGTATAAATATAATAATAATATTTTATAACAAAGATTGTAAATAAGAGTTTTTCAATTCTGGACCTCTAATAAAATTTAAAATTAAAATATGTTGTCCTTTTTATCCAGGATACCACATTCCAAAGTTATATAAGTTATATTAAGATTTCACAATTTATTCGCTGATTTTATAAGAGAGAATAATCCAATTTATGCCACTGGCCAATACCACTGTAACAGGACTAAAAACAATAAACTGTTGAGTTACCTGTTACCTATAAGCTGTTATCTGGTATCTGTTACCTTTACCTGTTGTCCGCATCTCTATAACGTCGTTAAAGTGGAAAATTGAAAGAGAAGCTGGCGTGTCTGATGAAGTGCAGCATCCATTTCACTGCAGCCCTGATTGCATTGATTTCGAGCAGCTTTAAAGCTACATAATATATATATATATATATGTATGGTACAATAACTTGCAGCATTATTACTTCGTATCGAAAGCAAGCAGAAAAGAGCGCTTTTTTCAGACATTTTATAGCTAGGTCTGGCTATTTTCAAAGTTCGATTGGAACAAAAATTTCAAAATTGCTCGGAAAATTAGTCAAAAATCTAGCTACTTTAAAATAATATTTATTCATTTTTTTCATTCATTGTTTTTAAAGCAAACATAATAATACGTTTCATAAATAAATAATAAAAAAAATTGATTTTAAAAAGTCTCACTTTCAAACTAATTTGCATTGCACTTTCAGCTATTTTTCGAATGCTTTCCCAACAGAAACAGTTTTTTATTCGCTAAAAAGTTGGCAGCACTGATTCTCACCAAAAGCAGAGAGTAAGAATGCGAATGAGAGACGAAGCGGCAATAAATTGCTGCGAATTAATAACAATAGCAAACAGCAATAACAACAAGACGAATGCACTTCAATTCAACTCAAATAACTTAATACAAGCCAATTAAATGTATTTGCACCCTTATTAATTAATTGGCAATTAAGATGGTTTTTAAGAGTTTACTTACAAATACCCAGTTGGTCTCAAAGAACATCGCAAAGCTGTAATTTTGTTTTTGTTTTGTTTTTTTTTGGTTTTGTGTTACGTTATACACAACGTAAATATCACATACATAGTTGAAACAAATAATAAATGACGGGTTTTTCGATCTACAGAAAACACAACTCACATGGCAGCGTCAAAGTCGCGTTCTACACTGACTCAGTAAAGTTTTTGTCGAATCGCTCAAACTGTGTCAATTAAAAGTGCACACACACACACATACAAACATACAAACATTTATACTCGTTCATATATAAAATCGAACGTCAAGCAATCAGACGAATGACAAGAAGCAACAACGCTGATAAAAAATCACTCGACAGCAGATAACCGAACTGAGCGTAATGCTCACTCTCAGAGAGTGACAGAGAGAGAGAGAGAGAGAGAGATATAGAAAGAGCGACAGTCAAATGCGTTCCACTTAAACACTTACAGGTGTCGCACAGATCGTATCACAGTATCACATAACTCAATAACATAGAGAGAATCATTTCTAACAGTGTTGGCACTTTAGCATCTTTATTGCGAAATCTAGCACTTTTTTAATTGCAAGAGCTATTGGCTAGAAATCTCGCAATTATACAACTCATTTTTTTTAATTTTAAATAACAGTAGGTTAAATGTTCTTAGATGACATTGAATAAATAAAATAATTATTGTTTTCAGCGAAGAAACCAGAAAAACAAATTATTTTTTTGATTTTATCTATATATAAACTTGTTATATTATATATGTAATATTTTATATTTTGTTTGAGTTTCTGATTTCCCCATTCATTCCAACTTATGATGCTAAATTTAAATTTAAATTATTTAAAGCTACTTGGCATTGGCTAACTAAATTAAGGGCATAAAATAGTCGCTATGTTGCTCATCACTTCATTTTTCTTAGCGATCGTTGAAGAAAAAAAACTCCATTAAAAACTTAACTTTAGTCTTGTGGGCGCTCACAAAACTTTTAATGTACAATGTACATCATAAAAGCCGGCAACTGTAATAATAATGTTATAATTTATATCCATGAAACACAACCTTAAGCAATTTAAAGTTCGTCTTGCAATTACTCAAATAACTCAGTGACGTCAGATAAGCAACAGCCACAGATACAGCGAGGTAAACCTAAAAGATATATAAATTAACAAAGATACAAGAAAAAAAAACACCCACACATTTAAGAAATGTAGTGCATACTTTTAGGCTTACCACTTAGTTCATTTCAAATTCAATAAAGATTAACATAATCATACTTAATTACTAAGCTTATTATAAAAGCAATCTACAGTAATTGTTTTTAAAGCAGCCAACTACAAAAATAGAACAAAACTACAATTCGCACATAGTTAACTACTTAAAATTTGATGCTGTTTTATTTGATAAAGTTTTCAAGTCAAGGCCAGTGCCAAAAAGTTGTTCAACTATAGATTGAAAAATAGACAAAAAGCAAATGTTTAACGTAAAGAAGACATTGCAATGGAAACAGGAAATGCTTTTATAATTAAATCCTTTACTTTTCCATCAATTTTAATGAGAATTATTTATTCTTTCATTTCATTTTTGCTTTCACAACAAAGCAGTTTGGCAGTCAGTCAATGTAGCAATTAGCAGAGAAAGTTTCAGAGAAAATTAAGCGAAAAAAATAATAATTTACGAGTATGCGTCATATCATTGGGGAGAAGATGGAAAGCTACTAGATTTTAGATAGATTCAGTTTAATAGATTGAGGGATTAATAAAGATTTAGTGAGAAAGCGAAAAGTAAGTACGAATTTGCATAGATTTCTTCTTTTGATTAGGAAACATGTTCGGTTATTTGGCACCCCAGCGTAACATTTGACAGAAAGCAGATGCACTGATAAAAATAAGGTTCTAAGATCCAGATTTTGGTCTAAAAAATCTGTCAAGGAAATAACATTATTAGAAAATACATTTTATTATTAAGATAAAAAATTCTCATATTTTTGTAAGACCACGAATATAATAAGGATAAAAATAATTGTTCCTAAATATTTAAGACCACAAAAAAATAAGACAGACTTTACGTTTTTAAAATTTTTATTGTCATTTTTTTATTCTTGATTGGTATTTTATCTTGGTATTTTTTAAATATTCCTTAAAAATGTTTATCATTGCCAAAGTGGGATTCGAACCCGCGCTTAATCTTAGAAGTTTGTTTTTTCAGTGTGGATTCTTTCTGGCAAATGTCATAAGTGTGTTATATAAGAACCTTCTTTACCAAAAGGTATGAGTCAAAAACAAAAGGGCGCCAAAAACCAAACACTTTTCTTTATTATTAGTAAAGTTATTATTGTTCGATTTGTATGAGAGTGTGTGTGTGTGAGTGTGTTGATTTAAAGGTGTTATTAGTTAAACTTACCGGTTTTGCTTTGGGCTTCTGTTTGGTCAATCGTTTCGGTTTCAACATAGTCCACTATGGACGCACAGGGACGCACACATACACACAGAGAGAGAGATATAGAGTTGAAAAACGAACGAAACTGATAAAGTCGACACACTCCGAGTCACGTTGATAATGATGCTAGTTTCGACTAATACTTTCAATTCGATTTTTATTTAATGAGCACAATTTGCAGGTTGCTTAACCTTGCTACGGAACGATGGGAGCAAAAAAGAGAATAATAATTATGTTTTATCAAAGTTTGTTATTTTTCTTAATAGTGTTTTAATCATGCAAGCGTTTAAAACGTGCACTGGAAGCCATTTGTGCAAAGCTGGATAGATGCTTTAATTAAATACTGATAAGTTGCACAAACGCAAGCTTCTGAAAAATATAATTAAATGAATATTTAATAGGACGTTCATTTGTTGTATGGACACAAATTTTACATATGACATAAGAAAAATCTAAAAAAATGATTTAAGTTCCTGAGTTAAGTCCCTCACGTGTCGACAACGTCTTGAAAATTTTAATGAATAAATTCATACGTTGCTATACCAAGTTCTGACTGAAATCTATAGAGCCCAAACCGTAAGACTCAGAAGGCTTAAAATTGTACACAACATAGCTGACACAATTTTATCGTGCATTAAGACGGCTTTATGGAAAATTCGACCTGAAAAGGTCAAAGTTTACACTGTAAGTGAATTCCTTAGTATGAAATCTCTGTTGTTTTTGAGCTATCTCAACCATAGCGACAGGTTTTGTATTTTTTACCTTATGTTAAATCCTAACAAAATTTGGCAAAAATTTAAGTTCTGTCTCATATAGCTTCCATAGGAACAATCGGATGTCAATTTTTGGAGCCATGTTGACACGTGAAACACTTAATTCAAAACAGATTTAAGCTTTGTGATAGATTTTTATACCCAGAGCCCAATAAAAATCGGCCAATAAAAAGGGTATATTGTATTTTTTATATCAAATGTAAACTTTTAAGGGAGTGATACATTAATATTTTTTTAATTTTTGCTAGATTTCAATTAAAACAATTACAAAAATAAGTAAAAATATTGTTTGAAGCGTGGGCATGTAAATAATAAATACGCAGAGCAAACAAAAAAGGACAAATAAAAACCTTCTTAAAATCCAGCACCCAATTATGAATGACAAAACAAAGAAATGGAAATGGAAATGAAAATAAAAATGAAAAAGAAAGCGATGTAAATGTAGAGTGATTGCTTCATAGGATTTTAACCCTGGAAGGCATTACTAAATGCATGTTATGCTAATTGTGTTTACTTAGGCAACAACATAAATAAATCTGGAAATTAAATATGCAGGCAAAGGTAGAGAACAAGAATACACTTATAAGCATTGAGGACATCGTTGACTTACCTTGACAGGTTTCTTTATGGGAACTGGGCGGGAATACTGATGATAGACCTGGACATGGTTCGATGTAAATTTCCCCAACATATGGAGCAATTTTTGCTGACAAACGTTGCAAGTTCTAAAGTTGCAGCTGACTTGACTGCTGTAAAGAACAAAATATATATACAAGTGATCAAGTTACAAATATTGCTTCAAGTGAGTCACATATTAATGTTTTAAATAAATCTACGTTGCAAAATTTATTATCAGATTTTTAAAAGCTGGAATTGCAAATAAAAGTACTCAGTTTAAAAAGAATTAAATATGATAAATGATATTGATCTATGGGAAAATTTAGGTTATACTCGTTTTCTATTTCGAATTCTTATTATCAAAATGCTTTTACGCTTTGAACATTTAAAATAGGATTTTAATATGACTTTGAAATAAAAATTTAAATTTAAAAGTTATTTCATAATTTTATTATGCTTAAAATCAACAAGTGCTATAATTGTGTTACCGTAGACACAAACCCCAGAGCGATGTAAACCCATGTATTCGTCCCAAAAAAAATATTAAAAAAAGGCTACCGAGTTATAACCATTAAAATGCTAATGACTTTCTTAAATGTCGATTAACATCTCAAGTTTCGTGTCGTGTCGTGTCGTTGTATGTTGCAAAGTGTAAAATAAAACACTTGCTATGCAAATGGAGCCCGCAGCTTTGTATATGCTGTCTGTCTGTCTGTCTGTCTGTCTGTCTGTCTGTCTGTCTGTAGTGTATCGTCTACTACCGGCTGAACCCTTGTTGATCATAAAATGTTGTTGCCCGCATTCGAAGACGGTGACGACAGCAAATGTCGCTAGACTGACGACTGATGGACTGACAGACTGACACATGGCTAGTCGCTAGCTCAAATTGCCTCTCACAGCTTCACTTACAGTAAGACGAATACAAAGAAACGACGTACACTGTAAAAAAAAATTGTATATTCATATAATTTGGTTTTAGAATGTTCTCGGAATACTTAAAACATATTTTAAGAAAAAAACGGCTTTCAAATGTATAATATATCAATTATGTTATTTTGATATACACGTATTTTTTTGGCATATTATTTATCTTCATATGATTTTATTTCGCCAGAGTGGGATTCGACCTGCAACATTTTCTCACATTTTTCAAAACAATTCAAGATTCTTATTGCTATATAAGTATATATTAATATTAGTAATTTAGTTATGAAATTGCAAAGCATTTAGAAGATTGTGTTTTTTATAAGTGTAGATAAGGAATAAGACAGAGATGTAGAGAGAGGGACGAAGAACAGGCGATAAATGTTGTACGTCTGTCTCTGAAATTTGAAATAAAAGAAATGTTCGCCTTGACAGAAATGAAAGAAGCAAAGAAGAAGCAAAAGTTATGCCAAGCATTTCAACAGCTTAGTTTGAATCAAGCGCCACAACAGAAAAGAAAAAAAACAAGTGCAAGATGAAAAGTGTTGTTTGACAGATTTCAAGATACTCTTTAGGTATTTAGTTAAAGAACCTGACTGCGGCAGTCACATTCAAATCAGATAAGAGATTTAATAATTTTCAGAATATACTAAAATCATTTTTAAATTAAAAAAAATGGAATAAAGTATAATTTAGGGAAATTTATTAATTGTATTAAATGTACCAACAATTAATAATTTTGTTAGACTTCAATATAAATTTGAGACAGTCCAATATCTTGATTTCGAATAATGAAACCGCTGACTCATGTTTTTTCTGAGATTTTGAAAGTGCTCTTATAAAATACCCTTTGATTATAAGAACTACAAAAAATACACAAACTCTTAGATATATATTTGGAGTATTAATTTGTCAACGTTCAACCCACTTTCAGTGAATGCAGGGTATAAAAGGATTTCCCATGTTGTGTTTGTTGTAGCTGCCTTAATTTGCGGAATTCAAGATATTTGCTTTCATTTAAGATTATGTGCGTATTATAATCCACTAGCCATGCGACTCAAGGATATATACACATACAAATACAGTAAGGGGTACACTCCTAAAAAAAAGTTAAAATCAATACTTAAATACGCCTCTGGAGCATCAACGTATGTGATTAACTTTTGTGCAGTCAGTTAGGCACAAAATTAAGATAACAGCCCATTAAATTAATGCATGAACAAAAGACATTTTAATATGTATATTGTGAAGACACGTTCGCAACGTTATGTTGGATAACTAAGTTTGTTCCGTCTTCTATATGTTTTCTCTTTCCTACTCCAATGATTGCTCAAAGCTCTAATTTGAGTTTAATAAGCAATTGCGTACTCGTCCATGTGTGAGCCTGGGCTCAAAACTGAATCTCAGGGAGAGGCATAGATAAAATAAGCAATAACCAAACCAAATTCCACAGCTTAATGTATAAAAGAGCTCTTATTTTGCGCCATAAAATATGCCATGATTTTGTCAGGTGGATGGAACTGGTCATTCGTAACAACTAAAAATTATAAAATAAAAATGATTTAATACGTGTCACCACATGATAGTTAGAATAAATTGAAAAACTTCTCTTACTTTTCGGTCAAATTAAAAATATTACGAAATAATAACTCTACTTGAATTATAAAATTAAAAAGTTACAAAAAATATTTTAGTATCTTGGACCTTTTTGGTATTGAATTGATTTTAAAACTCTTTTTTTTTAACTCATAACTCCTGTTTGATATCCTTGACTTATGTGACCAAAACCGAAATGAATAGAAACCATAAACAAGAATGAAAACACACGAGTACTTACATACAAATTGAAATGTATGTAAGAGCCATTATGTGGTTCAATTTCATTATTCAAATTCGCTTTTCTACAAACGTGATACAACATCTACATCATTCAATGTGGCTCCGCTCCAAATACCGCATCAAAGCAACAAAAATGCCTCTGGCGAACCATGAATAACCTCAACTCTCAACTTAAAGGCAACTTTGAAAGTTTCTCAACTTCCAGTGGCTTTCATCGGCAATTTGCAATGCAATGTCGCAACCGCAATTCTGCAGTTGCCTGCGTGTTTTACTTATATAGTATATAGAGTAGTTAGCACAATCAGTCAACCAACAATAACGCAGAGCAGGACATGAAAGGCGCACTAGCAGAGTGTGAAATTTAAATACGAGTACCGCTTAAGTGTATGACTGAAAAGCCCGCATTTACGTCACGTATTTTTTTTCTATTTTTTTTTTAAGATTTCTCACTCAGCAACTGGTAGAAACAATCTCGTGAGCGCAAACTGACAATCAATCAAAAAGAACTGTTGCCAGAACACCTTTTACCGCTAAAATTGGATTTTTTTAGAGTTATCTTGCCGAAAAAAATCTAACAATGTGCTTTTCATTTTCCAGTTTCTGGTACCCTTAGATTAAGAAAATATCTTAATATGTCGAATGAGTAAGATTAAACCATAAAATCATTTGAATCATATAAACATATATATATTTGTGTTTTGTCCTTAGATATTTATGATGAGCATTGAAAATGTATTTGAATATCTTTAAAATAAAATAATATTTTATCATTTAATATTTAAAAAAATATATAAAAAGTAGACAACCAAAAGACAATGTTTCTTAAATATCACAAATTTAATTTATCAAACATTTTCCGATCTACCAATTCCATTTTCAACAAAATTAATTATAATCTAAAATGTTTTCTACAGTTAATAAATGAATTTAAAACGTAGTTTATGGCTTTTGAGTTTTTTTGCTGCATAATATAGCTTTTTTAACCTTCATCCGCTAAAAATTGCTTTTTTATCGTGTAAAGTTGGCAACACTGGACAGGACAGGAAATGAGAGACAAACAGCCTGTGGCATCTGTGGGTAACAAGTACCAAGGCATAACGACAGCCACAACGACGATTTCCAGCCAAACGTCATCAACTGTCGAGTGTGCTCGACTGTCAGTGTGAATGAATTCCTAATTGAGATAAGACTAAAGCAGCATGGCTTAGATGAAAAATGAGCCGGCTCAATTGTCAACAACAATACACAAACACAGACACACACACACACACAAACACACACACACACACACACACACACACCTACACACAAACACACACACACACATTCAACACTCCATTAGTGCTGTGCACTTTTTATAGCTCGTTGGTCAAAAGCGCTTTACAGCAAATTAGCAGAGACAAACAAAGGTCAGTGGTAATGGATGTGTATTGCTGTCGAAACGTGATTACATATTGGCAACATAAGCAAGCTAAAGGATAAAGGATAAAGGATACTAGTGACCCACATAAATAGAAAGGAACCCAGAGTCACTCTGTTTGTATTAATGCTATCATTTATGAGCAGACAAATGCTTTACTCAAAGTATTTTTACTTTACATTCTCATGCTATTACTTAAATTTCACATACGCATTGTATTGTCTCACATTCGCTTCAATATCCTGTGGGGAAGGAGTTGCAGTAGAAAAGGATAGAAACTTATAAACTATCGCTACACTACACAATAAATATTCAATATATTAAAGCTAAAGTTACATAGAAACTTTTCTAAAAGAAACTTCCAGGAATGTAATAATTGTAGGCAATATTTTAAAAATTCAATAAAAACTATTATTTATTGATTTTCAGTATCTTTATCAATGATAATGATCGATTTCGCGTATTATGATATAAAAAAAAATTTACCATTATCATTATATATGCTGCTGTTCTCTGTGATCTATCCCTCTATCCGTTATGTTTGCGCCAGAGAGACGCACAAGCATTTAACCGAACAGGAGCCAATCCGAAGCGGGTTAACCACAACAAATTTCGATTGATATTGTAGTGCTTATAAATAAAAATTGCATGCCCACAGTTGGTCTTTTGCTAAATTATTTCAGGGCTTTCTCTGCTTTTTCGCCCACTGTTTGACATTGTGCATTCACTGCCAACGATAATAACATTCATCAAGCACAAATACGTTGGGAATCTGTGGCAACTAACGAGAAATAGCAACAGCAACAGGATGAAGAAGAGGAACATCAACATCCACAGAAGAAGAAGAACACAATCCGCTTATCGAGTAGCCATTTACAATTCAGCCATCTTTGCGTCCGGCTGTGTGTCGACTCTGTTGTTAGTCTGTCATTCCAGTGAATGGCATCCGGTCATGAGGAACAGACCACGTGTGGCATTCAAATGCCAGGAAGACTAATAAAATGCGGCCAAGGATGATGATGATGATGCTGGTAAACAGGTGTCTACACAGCAAAATAAAGTGACCTACTACTAACATCCAGAACATACATCTTACATATTTTATATCTAAAATAAGATCATTTTAAGACCAAATTACTAATACAAGCAATCCCAGTTTTTTATATACAATTAAAAATCTTAAATGGATCGGAAAATAAGAGTATGTTACATATTCATGTGAAATCGATAATTGTAACGCATCACACTGATTAGAGTCGCCGCTGCAGTCAGAACCAGTCGTGGGCTCGAATCCTGCTCTGGCCAAGGAAAAAATTTTGAAGGAAAAATGTTTTTAAAACCTTTTTTTTTATCAGTGTAATACACCCAATCAATATGCAATTGAAATACAATCAATATGCAATTCAAATTCAATTTATTGGGCAAACAAAGTGTAACTCCGAGTCAACTTAACAGTCCTTGGCATACTCCAGGATACGTTGCTCGATAAGTGGACCAAACTGCTGAACCAGAGCATGTGCCACGTTAGCGTGACCTTCGGATAAGGCACAGATACATGTACCACCCCGCATTCGCTTTTGTATGGTATCCATAAAGTCTATCATATGCGGATGGGATTCGCCTTTGGTAAAGCCCTTTGAGATTTCTGGAAACCAAATACCGCTATCCCGACACGGTGTGCACTGCTTACACGTCTGTTTCTTGTAGAATTCGATGGAGCGTTGCATGATTTCCAAAGGATCCGAATCCTTGCATATGACAATTAGTCCACCAGTGCCTAATCCACTGCCCAATGAATGCATACAATCGAAATCCATTAGCGCCTCCTCAGCAGAAATTTTGGGTATCAAAGATGTAGACAAACCGCCTGGGAAGACTGCTAGAAGATTCTTCCAGCCGCCACAAACGCCGCCTGCATGCATCTCAATCATATCCCTTAATGGCATCGACATTTCCTCCTCCACAGTGCAAGGATTATTCACATGACCGCTAATATTAAATAATTTGGTGCCGAAATTTTTATTTCTTCCCAGGCCGGTCCACCATTTAGCTCCACGGCGTAATATCGTTGGCACCACGGCAATGGACTCGGCATTAAGTACCACCGTGGGATGATCAAAGTAACCCTTCTCATGCAGATACGGCGGCCGTTTGCGCGGTCTACCTATTTTGCCCATCAGGCAATTTACCATAGCCGTCTCCTCCCCGGTGAGATAACGATCTCCCCGCTGTATATGCATATCAAATTTAATGCCCGCATCGCAGGCATTGCATCCAAGCAGTCCATAGCGATATGCCTCTGTCAGGGCAAATTGTAGATTACAGGACTCATTGTAGAATCGATTGCGGGTATAGACAATGCACTTCTCACATCCCATGCAGAAACCGGCGAGCAGACAACCCTCAATTAGTTTATGCGGCTCATGGCGTAGAATTTCGCGATCCTTGCAGGTACCCGGTTCACCCTCGGCACAATTCAGTATCATTATTTTGTTTGTAGCCTTGACTTCTTTCAAATAATTCCATTTGATGCCGGAATAGAAACCACTGCCACCCCGTCCACGCAATCCTGCCCTTTTAATCTCATCTAGTATCCAGTCTGGTCCCATTTCCAGCAAATCCGCTGTACGATACCAATCTCCACGCTGGCAGGAACCCTTCAAGCGCCAGTCATGACGTCCATAGAGATTCTGAAAGACGCGATCGCAATCCTTCAGAGGTCCAAAGTCGGTTTTGGTATTTGTTAGCATGCCTTTTGGAGGCTCAATCGGTTTCTTTGCCGTAGGTTGATCCCCACTTGATCCTGTCATGCCTTCTGCTGAGCAACCTTTACTCATTCCCCTTACATCTGTAATTGTAACTGTGTTCCCAGTATTTCCAGTCAGCAGGGAAGATTTTATTTCCCATGGCAAACGTTTAAAAAATGCAGTTCTTAGTGTTAGCATTTGTGTGATCATATTTTGCAATTTTTATAAAATATATATATTCTATTCTACCGACATCAAATAGTAAACTGAATAATATTCAAAAATTTATTGAAACGACATCTTAGGATTACTTTGATTCAACACAACTCAATTATTTGGCATTCAAACTGAAATTCAAAGAAATGCATTAACAACTTTTACAAATTATTTGAATAATATATGTAAATCTACATATGTGCGTTAAATAATGGCATTAGCTTGTAGCACTGTGCATCCATAAAAATAAATATAATAATATGCTGCATATTCACTTCATATAATTAAGTAGTTTTCATCTACCCCATCCTAATACTCTACTAATCCTTTTGAAATAAAAGCAAACAGACGCAGTCAGATAATAATAGCTCAAGTTAAAATTAGTTTTTTTTTTCAAAAACGCAGGGAAATGAAAGGCATTTTTATATATATCACAAAATAGAGAACGACAAATTGAAGTCATAGGAGACTAATGCTTGACAAACGCTTTTAAGCTTATATAAGCACCCACACACACACATATATATATATATATAAATATATATATATATATATATATATACACCCACATACACACACGTGCCATACACATTGCCCACGCAGTTATCCTGTTGTGAAAACTTGAACGAATACGTATACGTAATTTTATCTGAATCGACGCTTGCTCTCAGTGCACAAGAGTTGCTTTATGGACATTTTCAACAGCCTGCCCAAACAGCAACAACTACAACAGCAACAGCAACAACAATAACACACAAATCACAAACAAACAAAAAAAAACCAGCTCATTTTATTTATGCGTCCATGCGGTAAAGACTTTAATAAGTAACAAAAGGCATATCTTCTGGATAGGAGTGAATACAGAAGTCAAGGCGAATAATTCTTGAAAGAGCAAAAGTACCGCATGTGTGTATGTCTCTGTGTGTGCGAGTGTGTGTGTGTATGTCTGTGTGTGTGCGTGTGTGTGCGACAGGTGCGCAAACAGCAGGTACCACCTCCTACGCCCTAAAAAGAGCTCAATTAGTAGACATTGTCGTACTGCATTATGGAGACACCTTCACTGATAAAAAATAGGTTCAAGAATTCAAATTTTGTCCTAAGACCAAATGTTGATGTAAAAAATGCAACGAAAACATAAAATACTTAAAATACTTAGACTCAAAAGTTCTTTCATTTTTAAAACCACAAGTATAAGTATAAATATAAGAATCCAACCGATACAAATATCGGTTCTTATAAAAAAACTTATTTCATATATGGTTTCGGTTCCGTTACTCAAAACTAAACATTTAATTTCGGTTTACGATTCCGGTACCGGTTTCGGTATTTTTCCCTGATAAGAATAAATTTTCTGAAATACTCAAGACAATAAATAAAAATAAAATTTTTAATGTTCTTGATTTTAGAAATTGTTATTTTTTTCAGTGTAGACATTGTCGTACTGCATTATGAAGCCACCATCACATTTCGAATCTTTTTTCACTCCCTTAATAAATTGCAGAGCTCTAAAAGCATTTCTGCAGATTGCTGCAAGTGCTTCTGCCCAGTTCTCATAATTATATTTGCCCCACGACTGCTGCAAGTTCATTAACATAATGGCTGGCCATATGGCAAAGTATTTAGACTGATTTAATGCCTGCAGCCGCAAATTGAAAGTCTGAAAGTCTTAAGTCTGTCATATCCAATTACACAATTTAGTGTTGCACTAAGCTTATTTAGAGCCACAGTAATACGAACCTCAAGGCAACTTGATATTGCCAGCCAATTTGGCCACACTTTTGTCACCTTTAGCACTTGGTCAACTAAAGTGTCCTTACAACTATATACTTGTATTTAGTACAATAAATTGTCTGCTGATCTGAGCAGACTGTGTGAAAGGACATTGTGGAATTGTCTGTGGCGAGGATTTCAGTGTGATTTATATACACATGCGGACAATAAAATAGGTGTAAGATTTGCATATTTTTTAAATGCTTTTCTTTTTTATTTTGAATATGTATTCATTTATGTAATTTATTATTTAGTTTTAACTTGATTAAATTTCAAAACTAATGAAATTGATGATTTAATTTAATAATTTTTTAAATCAAAACATTTGTCAACTTTGTAATCCTACTAAAGTTTTCAAGTAGAACCGAAAAAAATGCCATACTTTTTTTAAATAAAATCTTTCACACCTATTTTAATGTCCATATGTGTACGACACGTTCAAGCTCTTTGGCTCGGTTTGTTTGGTAGTTGGCCCACTTGACCTCATGCTGTTTACTTTATGACCCATTTGTTTGGTTTTTGCTGATTACATTTTTATTATTTTATTGTTGTTTTGTTGTGTTTTGTGTACTTTGATTTTTTGCGATGGACATAAATTTATCATACTCTCTCTCTCTCTCTCTGTTGCTCTCATAAGAAGCCCGTTAACGGTACAGGCATCTAGATGACATAAAAAATAGCATTGCATACTTTAGTGTCCGCCATGACCGTGACAGTTAAAACAACAAGAAAAGCAACAACAATGCACACAGATTACCTTCTAATGCATTAAAATGGAGTGAGTGCAATAAGCACTTAAATTGTGGTTTATTCTAAGCACTATTATTATTATATTTATTCAAGTACAAAGAGATATTGAATGCTAAGCATGCACAGAAGCGAATGAATAGTTCTAGAATTTAAGAAAATAAGTTAACGTCAGACAAGCGTAATTTTGTCAACCGACTTTCTGGAAATTTCACCGACAGTGAAAAAGTGACGGTAAAAAAAAACACAGATCAAATGACACTAAATCGACATAAAAAAAAACAACAAATCTACAAAGTAATAATTTATTTATTCTTGAATTGTATTGATTTTATTTTCCAACAAGAACTGGTTAATGGTCGTCATTTGGTTGTGTGACTTCAATTAGATGGTACATCGGATGTGGACAATGCCACAATCCCCAATCGTCATAATTATACATTCAGTTTTAAGCCCGCGTGCTGGGAAATTCGATTTCTGGACACCACTGTCATAATGTCATAATAATAAACTTAGACAATTTAAATGTCGCTAACAGCTAATGATAATATTTTTGGGACATTAGCTAAACTAAAGAAAAAACTAATGATAATTTCAATTAAATAGAAACCAATATATATAATATATATAATTCTTTAAGAACAAAGGTATTGATCGGATTTCGAGCTCAGCTGTAGAGAAACTAATATGCAAATGGATTTTTAATGGCATTGTAATCCGCCTTGGAGTAGGCAACATAATTGAAGATTATAACAAAGGATGCCCATAAATAGCTAACAACAATAATGCAACAATTGCCGTGAAAAGAATCAAAGTAAATGCGTCATGACTTGACTGCATAAACTGCACTCTTTTAGCCATTCTAGGTGTGTGTAAGTGTGTGTGAACAGCAATCAATAAACGCCAGCAAAGAGCAGCACCTAAACCTCAAGGACCCAAAGACCCTACACATCGCGACACATCGCGACGAGGCAAGACGACTTTAAATAAGTTAATTTGCATATACTCACGCACACACACACATGTTAATACAAGTGCATCAGACAACTAAGAGTGTTACAATCGAGCTGATTGACTGTTAGATGCCCATACCCGAAACTTCGCAACCGTTCAATTTAAAAAATAAATAATTTAAATAAAAAAATATGTAAAAATTAAACTAAAAAAAGATTACTACACAGATACTTACTATTGTCAGATGATAAAAAAATACATCAAAAAATCGACAGGTCGGTTTACGCAAAATAAATATTTTCTTTTTCTTTATACTTTTATTTTGAGACTTTTTCACCAACTTTAAACTGTCAGAACTTTGTCAAATCTTAACCGATTTCCTTGCGGAATATCAATGTTATCATTTCTTGACCCCTATTTGCATTCTGCATCAAAATTGGAAAATACAATTTTTCTTCGTTCACTGTCAAATTTGGCCTTACTTCCAATCACTGTTCATTTTCTCCATATTCTTCCCTTGACACTTTTTCACCAACTTCAAACTGTCATAGCTTTGTCAAATCTTTACTGATTTCCTTAAGGAATATCAATTTTATCATTTCTTGACCCCTTTTTTCATTCTGCATTAAAATTGGAAAATTAAATTTTTCTTCCTTCACTGTCCATATTTTCGATCACTGTCCATTTTCTCCATACTCTTCCCTTAACACTTTTTCACAATCTTTAAACTGTCATAATTTTGTCAAATCTTTACCGATTTGCTTACGGAATATCGATTTTATTGTTATTTGATCCCTATTTTCATTAGGCATTTAAATTTTAAAATATATATTTTTTTTGTAACTATCAATTTTTTTTAGTAATAAAATTAAGCGTTTCTCTTAAACTTAAAACAGCCATTGTCAAGTAGATAGTTCTACGTTTTAAAATGCTCTAACTCTTATAATATTTAAAATCTAAATGTTTATAGAAAAGTAACGACATTGTCATAAAACCATAATCTCTGTGTGTACCCTTTGAATACTGGGCTAGATGCAGTGTCGGCAACAAAGCCAACAATTTACCCGGCTGTCAGTCGTGCCACATACTAAAGTTATTGTCCTGAATGAGGCAGCTGCACATGGTTAATGGCTAGTCACACACTGAAGAACCACTTAGTGCCTTGAGGGTTACGGGTTTCGGGTTACGGATTACGGGTTACGGGTAAATGTGCCCGCAACTGTTGCAACTGTTGCAACGTGTTTGCGGAATTGTTTAACCCATCTATTATCAGTGCAGATAAGACCAGACTGCTGTTAACTGGCGATAAATTGAGAGATTGTTCGACCTGTAGCATCTTTTGTTTCTCTTTTCTGCTCTCAATTCATTTGGTTTACCATTCTTCTCTCTACACTGGTAGGAAAAACGTTCTTATTGAAAAGAAGCAGATAAGATAAATGTTCTTGATTTTAGGCGCTGTTTTTATCGATTATCAACCATTTGAGCAACTCAGCAAATGCGATACAGATTTTATTATTGTATTTATCTTATTTTATATTAATTATTTGATTTAAACTAATTATATAGCATGCTAGAAACAAATGCGAGAAAGGAAATTAAAATAGTGAAATAAGGAAACAATAAAAAAAGAAAAAACAAAGATTAACAAGGTTTAACAGCTTTGCAATCTCAGTTATGAAACGGAGAGGTGAAAAGCGTTAAATTCGCATTCACGCAGAGACGCGTACACCTCAATGTGTTACTGATGTTCGTTTGTGTGAATGTGTGTGTGTGTGTGTGTATGAGTGTGTGTGTGTATGAGTGTGTGTGTGTGTGTGTGTGTGTGTGTGTGTGTGTGTGTGTGTGTGTGTATATAACATGCAAGTTGTTGGAGAGCCATAAACAAAACTAAAAGTATTTATAACATGCAAACACGCGGCGCATTTGGTCGACTGGACATGGTCCCTGGCCAAGTCACGGTCATTTGCATATGCCCAGCACACACACACACACACAGACACACATAAACACACACACACACACCCTATTTTAGTACTTGCCAAGTAGTGTTGTCAATGCAACTTTTTTTTCATCAAAATTGTCTTTTCATAAAGTCTGATTTAAAACCAGTATTCACTGATTTATTTTTATAACTTTACTGAAACCTTAAAAATTGGTAATTTTCGAAACGAAATAATAGAAAAAGCGTAACATTCAATTATGTTGTTAGGTGTCAACTTCGTTCTGCAAACTTATTTTGAATTTAAGATTTTGATATTAATCTGATGAGGTAGTTTAACCTTTAAGTCAAGGAACAGCTTTTTATTTGGTTTTAAATGTTGGCAACACTGATTTCAAGCCGCATACACACACAAATGCACAAGCTAACGGGAATGGAAGCACCGCTCACATTAAGAGTCATGCAAGTTAATCACGTGGCATGAAAAGTCACGCACACAAACACACACACACACACACACACACACACACACACGTACATACGATGCTGACCTCCAGCTGCTGCAGATCCCCATAGATACGCCCTTCAACAAGGCGTATTAAAAAGTGAAAACATGCAAATAATAGTGTAACATAGCGAACGATACTGCAACAATAAAATTCGCACAACAAAAAACAAAAAATACACAAGTTTTGAGGGTTTTCAAACACATCTACAAAATTAACAAGTCAACATTTTTGTCCAATTTTCCCATGATTTTTTACAACAAAATCAAGTTTAAAGTGCCGTTTTATACTAATTATGATATAAGGAGTTGATTAAAATTAAAAACTTGAGAATTAAAATTTTAAATTTTCAAAATTTCAAAGGGGGGGACCCTTACCAACAAAATCGAATTTCAGCAAAAAATATTTTTTTTTAGGAAATTAATAAAATTTGAATGCAGAATGAAATTAGAGGCCAAATTATGACCGAAATGACATTCCGTTTGAAAATCGGTTATGTTTTGACCAAATTATGAAAGTTTGAAGTTGGTCAGACTTTGGATCTAGCACTTTACAAGTCAAAATTTTCGTTCAATTTTCCATGATTTTTGACAAGAAAATGAAAGATCTCAGAATCAAGTTTGAAGTGTTGTTTTATACTAATTATGATATAAGGAGTTGATTAAAAGTGAAAACTTGAGAATTAAAATTTTAAATTTTCTAAATTTCAAAGGGGGGACCCTTACCAACAAAATCGAATTTCAGCAAAAAATATTTTTTTTTAAGAAATTAATAAAATTTGAATGCAAAATGAAATTAGAGGCCAAATTATGACCAAAATAACATTCCGTTTGAAAATCGGTTATGTTTTGACCAAATTATGAAAGTTTGAAGTTGGTCAGACTTTGAATCTAGCACTTTTCAAGTCAAAATTTTCGTTCAATTTCCCATGATTTTTGACAAGAAAATGAAAGGTCTCAGAATCAAGTTTGAAGTGTTGTTTTATACTAATTATGATATAAGGAGTTGATTAAAAGTGAAAACTTGAGAATTAAAATTATAAATTTTCAAAATTTCAAAGGGGGGACCCTTACCAAAATGAAAATGAAAGGTCAGAATCAAGTTTGAATCGAATTTCAGCAAAAAATATTTTTTTTTTAAGAAATTAATAAAGTTTGAATGCAGAATGAAAAAAGAGGCTAAACCATGGCCAAAATAACATTCCGTTTGAAAATCGGTTATGTTTTGACCAAATTATGAAAGTTTGAAGTTGGTCAAACTTTGGATCTAGCACTTTTCAAGTCAAAATTTTCGTTCAATTTCCCATGATTTTTGACAAGAAAATGAAAGGTCTCAGAATCAAGTTTAAAGTGTTGTTTTATACTAATAATGATATAAGGAGTTGATTAAAAGTGAAAACTTGAGAATTAAAATTTTAAATTTTCAAAATTTCAAAGGGGGGACCCTTACCATAAAAATCGAATTTCAGCAAAAAATAATTTTTTTTAAGAAATTAATAAAATTTGAATGCAAAATGAAATTAGAGGCCAAAAATCGGTTATGTTTTGACCAAATTATGAAAGTTTGAAGTTGGTCAGACTTTGGATCTAGCACTTTTCAAGTCAAAATTTTCGTTCAATTTCCCATGATTTTTGACAAGAAAATGAAAGGTCAGAATCAAGTTTGAATCGAATTTCAGCTAAAAATATTTTTTTTAGGAAATTAATAAAATTTGAATGCAGAATGAAATTAGAGGCCAAATTATGACCGAAATGACATTCCGTTTGAAAATCGGTTATGTTTTGACCAAATTATGAAAGTTTGAAGTTGGTCAGACTTTGGATCTAGCACTTTACAAGTCAAAATTTTCGTTCAATTTATCATGATTTTTGACAAGAAAATGAAAGGTCTCAGAATCAAGTTAAAAGTGTTGTTTTATACTAATAATGATATAAGGAGTTGATTAAAAGTGAAAACTTGAAAATTAAAATTTTAAATTTTCAAAATTTTAAAGGGGGGACCCTTACCATAAAAATCGAATTTCAGCAAAAAATAATTTTTTTTAAGAAATTAATAAAATTTGAATGCAAAATGAAAAAAGAGGCCAAATTATGACCAAAATAACATTCCGTTTGAAAATCGGTTATGTTTTGACCAAATTATGAAAGTTTGAAGTTGGTCAGACTTTGAATCTAGCACTTTTCAAGTCCAAATTTTCGTTCAATTTCCCATGATTTTTGACAAGAAAATGAAAGGTCTCAGAATCAAGTTTGAAGTGTTGTTTTATACTAATTATGATATAAGGAGTTGATTAAAAGTGAAAACTTGAGAATTAAAATTATAAATTTTCAAAATTTCAAAGGGGGGACCCTTACCATAAAAATCGAAATTCAGCAAAAAATATTTTTTTTTAAGAAATTAATAAAGTTTGAATGCAGAATGAAAAAAGAGGCTAAACCATGGCCAAAACAACATTCCGTTTGAAAATCGGTTATGTTTTGACCAAATTATGAAAGTTTGAAGTTGGTCAGACTTTGAATCTAGCACTTTTCAAGTCCAAATTTTCGTTCAATTTCCCATGATTTTTGACAAGAAAATGAAAGGTCTCAGAATCAAGTTTAAAGTGTTGTTTTATACTAATAATGATATAAGGAGTTGATTAAAAGTGAAAACTTGAAAATTAAAATTTTAAATTTTCAAAATTTCAAAGGGGGGACCCTTACCATAAAAATCGAATTTCAGCAAAAAATAATTTTTTTTAAGAAATTAAAAAAATTTGAATGCAAAATGAAATTAGAGGCCAAATTATGACCAAAATAACATTCCGTTTGAAAATCGGTTATGTTTTGACCAAATTATGAAAGTTTGAAGTTGGTCAGACTTTGAATCTAGCACTTTACAAGTCAAAATTTTCGTTCAATTTATCATGATTTTTGACAAGAAAATGAAAGGTCTCAGAATCAAGTTAAAAGTGTTGTTTTATACTAATAATGATATAAGGAGTTGATTAAAAGTGAAAACTTGAAAATTAAAATTTTAAATTTTCAAAATTTTAAAGGGGGGACCCTTACCATAAAAATCGAATTTCAGCAAAAAATAATTTTTTTTAAGAAATTAATAAAATTTGAATGCAAAATGAAATTAGAGGCCAAATTATGACCAAAATAACATTCCGTTTGAAAATCGGTTATGTTTTGACCAAATTATGAAAGTTTGAAGTTGGTCAGACTTTGAATCTAGCACTTTTCAAGTCCAAATTTTCGTTCAATTTCCGATGATTTTTGACAAGAAAATGAAAGGTCTCAGAATCAAGTTTGAAGTGTTGTTTTATACTAATTATGATATAAGGAGTTGATTAAAAGTGAAAACTTGAGAATTAAAATTATAAATTTTCAAAATTTCAAAGGGGGGACCCTTACCATAAAAATCGAAATTCAGCAAAAAATATTTTTTTTTAAGAAATTAATAAAGTTTGAATGCAGAATGAAAAAAGAGGCTAAACCATGGCCAAAACAACACTCCGTTTGAAAATCGGTTATGTTTTGACCAAATTATGAAAGTTTGAAGTTGGTCAGACTTTGAATCTAGCACTTTTCAAGTCCAAATTTTCGTTCAATTTCCCATGATTTTTGACAAGAAAATGAAAGGTCTCAGAATCAAGTTTGAAGTGTTGTTTTATACTAATTATGATATAAGGAGTTGATTAAAAGTAAAAATTTGAGAATTAAAATTTGAAATTTTCAAAATTTCAAAGGGGGGACCCTTACCAACAAAATCAAATTTCAGCAAAAAATATTTTTTTTTAAGAAATTAATAAAATTTGAGTGCAGAATGAAATTAGAGGCCAAATTATGACCGAAATGACATTCCGTTTGAAAATCGGTTCAGTTTTGCCAAAGTTATGACAGTTCGAAGTTTGTCAGACTTTGAATCTAGCACTTTTCAAGTCAAAATTTTCGTTCAATTTCCCATGATTTTTGACAAGAAAATGAAAGGTCTCAGAATCAAGTTTAAAGTGTTGTTTTATACTAATAATGATATAAGGAGTTGATTAAAAGTGAAAACTTGAAAATTAAAATTTTAAATTTTCAAAATTTCAAAGGGGGGACCCTTACCATAAATATCGAATTTTAGCAAAAAAATAATTTTTTTTAAGAAATTAATAAAATTTGAATGCAAAATGAAATTAGAGGCCAAATTATGACCAAAATAACATTCCGTTTGAAAATCGGTTATGTTTTGACCAAATTATGAAAGTTTGAAGTTGGTCAGACTTTGGATCTAGCACTTTTCAAGTCAAAATTTTCGTTCAATTTCCCAAGATTTTTGACAAGAAAATGAAAGATCTCAGAATCAAGTTTAAAGTGTTATTTTATACTAATAATGATACAAGGAGTTGATTAAAAGTGAAAACTTGAGAATTAAAATTTTCATTTTTCAAAATTTTAAAGGGGGGACCCTTGGCAGCAGAATCAACATCGAGATCTAAAGGAATAATATTTTTTGATCGAGTTTAATTATTTTTAAATACAAAAGGAATAAGCAGACCGAATCATGATTAAAATGACCTTCCGCTTGAAAATCGGTTTAGTTTCAACCAAGTTATGATAGTCAGCAGTTTTTTAACAATAAACAATTTTTCCAGCAAAAATAGTTAAGATGCATAAAACAATCAAAATAATATAAACTAATCAATTTTACTTATTAGTAATTTTAGTTTTAATAAGCTGAGCTTAATAATTAATTGTGTTTCTTAAATTTCTTATGCAAATTGCACTTTTATCAGATTTTATTCTGTCTCAGAATTTAGAGTCTGTTCATTTGGGGCACGTGCATAAATACATTTAAAAATTGCATTTGACCCGATTCGGTTGCACTGCCAAATGGCAATGGAGAAACACGACGATAAAGCAAGACGATGTCAGCCGTACTTTTAATACTCTGTAAAAGGAGATAGAAGGGTGTTATGTGTTTGTCACAGCAGAAGGTTGAGTGTAACATATTAAAGAATGCAGTACTATGCAAGCGGTATCTTTTAGTCGAGCGCCTTTGAACTTTGTGTAATTTTGTGGTAAATAGAAAAGTTTGGCACTTTTTGGCCAACACGTAACTGGGCTAAAACTTCTTGTGCTGCTTGTTTGGGAAACGGGAATTTTTCACATTTCGACTTTGCTTTCTGACTTGTCATGACAACTGCTTAATGGGTGTGTACACACACACACACACACACACACACACACAATGAAAGAAAGAGAGAGAGAGAGAGAGAGAGAGAGAGAGAGAGAGTAAGACATAGAGAGAGACAGAGAAAGATGACTGACGTAATGCGTTAAGCAGGCTTGGTCAAAACTAAGATACTTACACCGCTTGAAGTACAAACAAATGGTAAGAGATGTGCGAATATTCAATTGCAACCAAACTAGAGAATTGATAAAATATTATTTGAGTTCTGCATATGCCTTTTTTTTGAATTTCATTTGTATGTAAAGCTGCAACAACTCGCAAATTAATTTATTTTTATTTTCGCTATACTAAAAACTAAATCCCTGATGCATGTCGATGTCCCAACTAAACCGAGCAACAGTTATAAAACTCAAAACGGGGCCCAAAGCACAAAGAGGCAATTTTTGGCCCATTTCAAAAGTGGGCGGGTCGAACAGTTAAATGGTCGGTCGGTTTCTCTATCTCTTTCTGTTTGCGTGAGTCAACAATACTCGAGAATTTGCACTCATATTTACAGCAGATATAACTGGAAATGTTGTATAAGCACATATATATAAGAAAGAGAGAGATGGAGAGGGAGAAGCACAAAAGCCATTACCAACATGTTTGTGTTTTATTAAAAATTTAAGACTCGCTTTTGCAAAAGGTATTAAAAATACAAAAAATCCAGACTCGTGTTTATGACATGCGACAAATTTTTAAGGCGCATTGAAAACGTTACAACGATAAAGTTGTTAACATTTGCTACACTGCAAAAAATACCTACTGCTAAAATCAATAACATTCAATTTACATACATTGTTCTTAAAATAACACCATTTTAGAACCACATTAAAAATACCAAGAAACAAACGCTGGTTCGAGTCCCAGTCTAGCCAAAGAAAAACATATTAAAAGAGTATTTATAAAAAAAAAAAAATATAATGCCAGAAAAAATTTAAATATATTAGTATTAAACAACAGTAGAAATATAATAAATCAATAAAACCCGCTTTATTATTATGCTTTATTTATTGTCATGGGTATTTAAGAACATTTATTCTAATACTTATATTTGTGATCTTGATATTATAAGAGTTTTTGATCTTATAAAAAATAATTTGGTCCTATTTATATTATTTCTTACCCTAAAAATTTTGTGTTCCCGACGCATTAATTACACCTATATTTTGAGTTCTGAGCCAAAAATCTTGATTTTAAATTTTTTTATCAGTGCAGCAGTCGTAAATAGAGTAAACATGCTATGAGGCACAAAAATTGAGCATTCTATATGTTCACAACCAAAATCAAATAATGAGAGTGTCATCTGCAACATCATTTTAAAGGAGTATCGTTCCAATTTTAATGAATAATCAGATAATCGCATTTGGGTGACAGTCAAGTTCATGCGGTTTAATATTATTTGAATAGCCAATTTATATAGTATACTTTTTGGCGTCAACTGTTGGCATAACATTTGCCCCATTTTGGCCTTAAGAGAGACTTGGCTGCAGTTCAAAATCGATACAAACATACATTTGGATAGGAGCAAGAGTTGACATGAAAAAATTCGTCTCATAGGACCAACTTGGTCCTTAAGTGGGAAACATGCAGCTGCTTGAATTGGAACCCTTGAAATCCATGAAATGAGTAACGAAACATCTGCAATTTCCTCTCGTTCTGTTTCAAATTTATATATATATATTACTATCAATAAGACAAATGATTTTCGTCGTTATCTCTGAACCAATGTGACACAAACGTTTGGACACTTTTCGTGTCCCAACCCCGAATTTCTATTCCCTACACCCTGTTATATTCATTAACGTCAATGGCCATCAATATTTATGAGAATTGAATTTATTGTCTGCGAAACTGATACTCTAAATAGGCTGAAATGCGCTGGGCATTAAATGTGTTTTTGTGTGCGGTCAGCAGTGCGTATACTTAATATGCAAATAACACACACACAATCGAATTACGCATACGCTCAGTATCACAGCGTTAAACGCATCCAAAATTTGCCATGTCACTCAAATTGAATATCAACTTAACGCCCATATAAAGTTCGGAATTTATTTACAATTTTATATACACTCTCCTATTCTACAAAGCCAAATGTTGGCGTACTCAGTTGCCGAATTGCCGTAATTAACTAATATTTATTTATCTATTAAACAATCTGCTTTTATGAACACATCACGGGATAAATAAACTCGGTGAATACTGCATTATAAACAATAGTTTTGCACAGGTTCTATTATATCATTCTATTCTAGTTTCATTCCATTGTAAAATTCAATGTGAATTCATGTTTATGCAATTGGCCATGCATCAAATTTGAAGCTCTTGAACATTTAGCTGAAAGTGAATTCTTGTATATGTAGATTGTAGATACATCTATCAAATTTTGTTCTTTGTGTGTCAGCACAGTGCAATAAAATTGATTTATTGCTCATACGCCATGGTGATCAGAAGACTCAAATTAATGCAGTCTTTAAATGTCGAAACTAAACTTTGTTGATTTAAATACAATTTGAATACACGAAAATGTTTTATACTATCTAAGATATAAGGAGCACATTAAAAGTGAAAATTTTAGATTCAAAATGATCATCTTTCAAAATGCAAAAAGGAGTACCCTTAGCATAAAAATCGACGAACAGCATTTACTCAAATAATTATTAATATTCTAAACTTGAAATACATACGTTTTGCATATTGGAAAAGCAAAGTATGTTTGTATTGTAAACAGAGAAAGTTTCCGCACTAGAAAATAAATAAAAATTAAATGATTTTATCGCTGCGCAGTGACGCAATTTAGTGAGAGATGTGATTGCACTAAAAAACAAATAGAGGTATACGTTCTACCTAAAATACTTGTATACACAATATCTTATTATTTTTAGAGTTTTATCTAAATCACAAAACTGACACTAGCTGACATTCAGAAGACAGGCAAAGTGTGTGTACCTTGAAATTTTCTTGTTTGCCTTGTCGCTATCTTTTGCCCCTGTGTCGGTTTTCTCTTTTCCCAGTTTGTCTGTTTGTCTGTTTGTTTTTATTGCGCCTTATTGTCGTCGTCTCCAGTTTTATCAGTTTATCAGCTTGCATAGCAATGAGGCGAAATGACAATGCGTGTGTGTTTCAATTCAGACTCTTACCAATAATACACTTGGCTTAAACAGCAATCATTGAACTGAACTCAGTAATAATATTCTCATAGTACTATGTTTTAATAGTTTCAAAAGTTGAACAAGCAATCTACAAAACTTTTTCAACAAGTTTTGTAAATGTAATTGATCATTCTTTTTATAAACTAAACAGTTTATGAGCGAAAAGATGTAAAAAGTCAAATATCTTTGCATTTATGTATTGTACATAACCAAAATAAAAATTACTCACTTCAGATTTTTCACATGAGGAATATTATGAAAAGTGTCATTGATGGTTTTCACTTAATTGCTTGTAAGAATTTTGAAATTAAAAAGGGGAGTACTTATTGTAATCATGGAAAATAAAGTTGTAGAATTTGTGACAATCAAGTGAGCTGGAAACTTAGAGAGTACACCACCCACACATACACACACACACACCCACATCACTTAAACACACACACACACACATATAGAACTATAGCTATCTGCACTTGTGCACAACATAAGCTGCAAATGTTTGTTTAACGTGGTTGTTGTGTGAAAGATTCTATATTTGAGCTCACGTACGAGTATACAAGTGTACACTGAGAAAAAGGACCTACTTCTAAAATGTTATTATTCATTTGAATATTTTGTTCTTAAAATGAGACGGTTTTAAGATCAAATTACTAGTTTTAAGAATATTAACCAAAAAAATCTCTGTTTTTATTATAAGAGTAAAAATCTTTAATTGTTCTGCTAGAAAAAGTCACTGTTTAAGAAACAATGTATATATCAAAATAAAATAATTAAAAAATATACTTAGAACCTTTCTTTTTATTATTTTGATTGTTATGATGCTGAGTGTTCAGAAACATTTATTTCTATATATTCGTAGTATTAAAAATATTCGAATTTTTGTTCTTATTTACAATAAATTGATCTTATTTGAAATATTCCAAGATGTGTATTGCAAATTTAAGAATATTATGATCTCGACGTACTTTTTAAACAAAGTTCTTTATTTTTTTGAAACCAAAATCTTTAATTTCGTAAATTTTATTATTTCAGTGTATGTATTGAAGTTTGTGTTGCGGCTTTTACGGTCGCCTCTGTATTCTTCTTCTAGTTCTTCTGCTTCTTCTTCTCGTCTATGGCATTAAGTTGATTTCGCGCTTCAATGGATTTTGCTGTTGTCACAACTGTGACTTTAGTTGTTGGCTAAGGATTTAAGGACTTGGTAGCTAATCCACTTTGATACGCTCAATCAAATACTTTTGCCTTTTAGACATATTTTGTTGCAAAAGTTGGAGATTTTATATATTTATAAACGAAAATTAGTGTCGGAAATCAATCAAACGTTAATAATATCGCCAATTTCATCTCTTGGAGTGCAAAATAGTATTGAGTTATATTCATTTTCAAATGTATTTACCTATCAAGAAAAGGGGAAAGATGCTTCTTCTAAAGAACTGTTTAATTAAAAACTGTTACTCTTTGTCGCTAATTAACTTTCCAACAATAAAAAATTTTTATAAATCAAAAGCAATAATAAACTCCCTAAAACAGACTTTTTTAATGCCGCCCACTCACCAGAATCTGATGAAAGTCAAAGGGCAAACTAAATTAATTCAATAGAAATTTTCGTCTTATTACTTTGTGTACTTTCTAAACCAATTAAAATCCTTTTGAAAGTATTGAATGAGGTGTGTACCTTAAAGTTTGCAAAGTCAACTTTATTATATTTTGTTCAATTTATTTACGCACAGACAATACAGATTTTTTTAAAAGGGTTTACAATAACTCTAAACAAGATTTTCAACACGATTCTTAACAAGTTTCACATAAAACACACAATATCTACTTAATTTATGTGAATATTTTCAAAGGTCCTTGAGTAATGCAGAGCCGTCTGCAAAGTTTGTATGCTTTTAATTACAGTCAAAACTGAATCACATACGAAAATCGTATGTAGAAATTGTAATTGATGCAACAACTACAAAAAACATATCTTGAATGTTAAATGAATTTCTCAAATCATTAATTTTTGTATTTTTGGAATGGCGTTAAAGCCGCTTCTGTAGAAAATGATTGTCTTTGTTATGCTTTGAGCGTCCTTCAAGATGATACTTCATGCCATATTGTCATATTTCACTTTCTTTTCAAATGGATCCCTATAACCTTTACATACACAAAACAATTACAGAAGTTCAAAATATTTGTTTGTTTAAACATTTGTTTAACAACTTCTTTAGCTATTTAGACAGGCAGAATATGGTAAAACAAATTTTAATTATTTTTAATAATTTTTAAATATATCATTTTTGTTTTAAGTAATAAATAGTAGTCAAGTTTCCGGAATACCGCATCTAAAAATAGTTTATCTTAAATTATTTCTGTTTTAGTCTAGTTTGCGATAAAAGACTCCTTCTTATTGACATTAATTACAGCTGATTAACTTTAAGATCCTTAGCTGCTAAAAAGTCACAAGAGAATTTTCGAGTTTTGGCAAAATGTGTCAGCACTAATTTCTGTTAATTTACTATGTTCAGACCACAGACCGTGGGAAAGTTGGTACAACTTTTACTTTCGCTAGTTTTAGGAGCCGCTCATCGCGTGTGCTGTGCGCCTAATTGTATGCTATAATTTATGTTGAAAGTTTTGCAAATTTCTCATTTCATGCGCTGGTGAGTATGCAACACTTTCGCGATATTAGAAAATTCCAGCAGGTGGCAGATTTATGCCAGGGCCATTAGGCTGCCGTGTATTCCTGCAATGTCTACACTGATAAAAATAAAATAAAAATAATGCGTTTTAATGCGTCGAGAACATAAAATTCTTTAAGTTAGAAAACACTTATTGGTTTGGTAGGAACACTTCAAATCAGACAAAGTTCTTCTTAAAAAGATAAAAAATTTGTTGACGTATTTTCAAGACATAAGTGATAAGTATAGATATAAATGTTCAGGATCAATAAGAAAGGTTTTAAATTTATTATATCTCAATTGTTTCATTTTAATATACGCTTTTTTTTAATTTTTGTTGAATGGGCAGAGCGGGATTTGAACCCGCGGACTCATTTTAGCAGTAGCTGTGACTCTAACCAGAGTGCCACGGAACAACATTTCGTTTAACATAAAAAATTTAACATATTTCAAACAACTAAAGTTTTTAATCTCATACTAAGAACTGCGATTCCTCAGATAAACATATTTTATCTTCGAATAGTCTTAATTCAAGAACACAATATGTAAGACAAGGGTTCTTAATTTAAGTAGTTGGTTTTTTTTTTCAGTGTATGCGAGTCAGTGCCAAAAGCAGACAAGTGAATTCTTTCGTATCATTTCACTTACATTTGCTTAAATAATCTGTCAAGACTCACCTTTAATATTTGCCAGGCATTTGCTTAATGGAACGGAACGCCGGAAAAAGCTGAAATAGCAATTTTTGTATTTTTGTTGATTTTCTTGTGTTGCTTTATCCGTGTGTTTATTAGATTCTCCAGTACTTAAGATTGAGCTTATTGTTTATAATTGTTGTAATTGTTTTTATGGTTAATTTCACACTGTTTCAATTAAGCAATAGATTAGATAAACAAACTAACTAGTTTTTACAATATTTTTGAAAGCTCATTAGATGAGAAAAGTAAAAACACTTTAACAATTTGTATTTTTTATAATATTCTAATTTCATTATATTCATTTCTATTGCACTTTTCAGCTTTAGAATTTCCATTTCATTTATTAACTATTTATTTAGTCTTGTTTTATTGCAGATTACCTTATTTGTTTTTCTTTCTTCCCATTTTTTCTGATTTTTCTCTTCGGTATAAAAGAAAACAGGTAACAGTGCAAACTTAAAGAAATCGCGTTAAATAACCCGGAAGAATTTCTTACCAAAAAATATTTATCTCATTTATTGTGTTTGTATATGCTTCTCAACTTGTGATTGTACTGAGTATAGCTATAGCTGGATATATAGATACATATATAATATACTTAGTACTTTACGTTTTGTTTCATAATAATAAACATCTTGAATTTTCATTTGCTTTTTCGATCTTGTTTTCTGTGTATTTGTTTGGTTTACGATTTTAAAGATTTAAGATATAAGTTGACTAGCTTTAAGATCTGTTTGTATATGAAGACATGTTTATATATGTATAACATACATATGTACATATATATAACTATGTATATACTTTCAAATGGTTTTGTAGCCTTGTATTAGAGAAAAAAGATGGGAATGTTAACTTCTTTAAAAGAAAACACCTACTAAAGAGGTTATTTACGAGCGGATTATCTCATTAACACTTTGTTTATATAATTATAAGAATCAAGAGCGTAGGCAGCTTTTCATATAGGGGGGATCAATTTTCCCACTTATTGTATGAGGTACTCAATGATTATAAAGTTATTATAACTTTGAGGCTATTCAAAATTAAAATAAACCTTTAACTTTGGGACTGTCATGATTCAACATTTTTGAAATATAAATAATTTAATAATATTAATAGTATTATAATATATGTTATTTTTAATCTGAATAAAAAATTAATTACCTACATGTACTTCTCAATTTTTATGTCAAAATCATAAATAATGTGAAAATGAAATCTATTGATTGATAAACATTTAAAATAAGATAGAAAAATTAAATATAAAAATAAATTTTTTTGTCATTATTAAAAAAAAAAAAAGTTTATTTAAATTTCGGAGGTACCTGTGTTTAGTTAAATCCCCCTGACTACGACCCTGACTGCCAAAATGCCAACACTTATATTGGCCAATCTATATTAAATGTTATTTATTTAACCGCACTTTTAATTTGCCAACATTTATGCGTTTTTAATTTTAATTACTTATGCGGTCATAAATAAAATTTCCAAAATTATTCATTGAAAATAGAATGTCGGAAAATAACTTAGGCACTGCGCTTATTATTTATACAAATTAATTCAAATAAAAAAAGAATATATATTTGAAATACAGCGATCAGAGTGCATCCTCCACCTCCCCCCTCTTCCACCACATCGGTGTCTTTGCTTACATCTATAGATCTTAATGCATTCATTTTTAAATAATAAAATGAAATGTGGGTGAGCGAGCAGAAAGCGTGTGAGTGAGGAGTATAGAAGTGCAACGGCAAATCAAACGAATTGAAAGGCTCTCGCTAGCAGTATTGCCAGCACAGCTTTTTCTCGTCAGTAGCAAAGTTCATGGAGAGAGAGAAAGACGGAGATAAAAATGCAATAGCAGATCAAATGAATTGAATTGAAAGGCTCTCACAATGTTCAGAGCGTGTTTCTCTGGACTCTCTCAAAGTTCATGGAGACTAAGAGAGAGAGAGAGAGAGAGAGAGAGAGAGAACGGTGCATAGGGCAGATCAGTGCTGCCAACACTTCGGGTCTTGAACAAGCTAAACTAGCCTTTGAAAAAAGCTAGAAATACCCAGAACATTTTGTTGGTAGCTAAAAAAACATGCTAGAGTAGTGAAACGATATTTTTATTGATATATTCTCAAGTTCGTCAAACATATTTGAATCTGCAACTGTAGGTCTGATTGGTCTCTATCTTTTTTAAGTACACACATATGTCTTGCATCCAGGTATGATGCAGTTTTTACTTATATATTTTAGGTATTTTCATCTTACAATCGCAAACGATTTATATTCCAGCTAGCCGCTATTTAACAATTTATCCCGCATTTGCCAATTGCAACCCGCTAGATCTAGCAGGGAAATAACTAAATTGGCAGCACTGGGGCAGATGCTGAGTATAAAAAGGAGAGCACGCACTAAATATTGAAAGATTTGAAGATAAAAAGAATTGTAAACCAAACAAACACAAAACACACACAAAAATAAATGCGAGTATTTGCTACAGAAATAAACCATAAACCAAATATATATCGAATATATTTTGCAACTCGCACATGCATACATACTTATATATATATATATATATATATGTATTATGTATATATTATTAACATTTTTTAATTGTTGTCAAGTTCACGGAAATCACACGGCAGCTTAAATTGTTTATGTAGCTTAATAACCACAAAATACGCATATTTTTTATTATTTATTGGTATTTATTATTTTTTGTCAACTTTGTAAGATTTGCATAATATTCGTAGGCAGCAGCATACCTTGCTTATTTAATTCATTTAATTATTTACTTATATATGTATGCAAACACACACACACAATTATTAATTTTTGCACAATTTACAAAACACTGCACAAAGCAATTAATTGATTTAAAATAATTTGTATATATGCTTTCTTCTTCAATTCCAGACGGAATCACAATATATAAACCGAACACGTTGGCGACGCAAACACAAATAAAAATAAAGCACAACAAATGCGACGCCAATTGTTCTGAGCGCCAATGTTGTTCTGCTTTTACTTTTTCTTTGCGTTTTGCTTTTGCTTTTGCGCTAAAACAGCTGTTGATCAAAACTGGGGTAGGCAACAGTGTTGTCACATCGAATTAAAACATAGCAGAACGTAACAAAACGTAACGTTACTATATTTGAAAATATATATATATGAATATTGAAGCTCAATAAATATAAATATATATACATTAATCAGCGAAAGTAATGATTCTAGATTTTAAAATATAAATAATATTATTTTAATGAAAAGTTAAATGTTTACTTTTGTTTTGAATGAAAACAAAATGCAATAATAACTAGATCACATAAATTTTTGTTATCATGATCATAAAAAAGCTATTCTTTTCAATTTTATTAAAACTCAAACACAAATAAGCACAACAAATGTCTTCTTAGCGTTTTGGTTTTGCTTTTGCGCTAAAAGAGCTGTTGATCAAAACTGGGGTAAGGAACAGTGTTGCCACATTAACTAGCAAGTGTTAAAACTTAGCAAAATGTAACGTAAAGTTTCCATTTGAATACTGTACGTTAATAATTTGTAGTTTAACTGCTTAACAATTACACACATTTGAAATGACAACGTTTAAAAATTTTAATTTTCCGTTTATCTAGTTGACCTTCGCACAACAAACACTCTGCTCTACTTTTATTTAATTATACTTTTTAACACGCACACATTGTAATTTACTTTATTCTTCTTTTTTTAACAGCAACAACAAACGCAGCGACAGAGCAGCGACAGAGCAGCAGCAGAGCTAAAGGCCGAAACGTCTAAACGCAGTCACAGTCCGAACGCAACTGAGTGTCACGAGTTCGGAAATGTCCTTAATATATCGCAAGGATATTTAACGGCTTTAAGGGGTTAAGCTGGCAATGCGCAGGCGCAAAGCGAAATTGGTGTCAAAGAGAGAGTGTGTGTGAGAGAGAGAGAAAGAGAGAGCGAGAGAGGTATGTTGCAACAGCTTTCGCTTTCGCTTTCGCAACTCCTGTGTAAACTTCACGACCATCGACAAGAGACGCCCCACCCCACCCCCTCCCCCTCCCCCCACTCTACACTCCAACAACTGCTCATCTGCAAAGCAACAGTATGCAATGGATAACGGTATTGTGCCAGTGTGCCAATAAACAAATACACATATACATACATGTATGTATGTAAGCAGCGCGGTTGTCGAACAAAGTCGTAGGCAGAGGGTGCAATAGGGGTACCTCTTCCTCTTTTTTTTTAACTCTTAATTATTATTTGCGGTCACTGATTTAAATTAATAAAATTTATATTAGCTCACTTTTTTTATAAAATGTTGATATACAAATTTAATTCCAATTTTTATATAAAAATCGAATATACAAATTTTTTAAAGTTAAAATATACCATTATTATAATAATATTAAAAGCTTAAACAATTTTTGATCCCTTTCATCTTTGAGCATGAGCTGACTACGTCCTTGTTGAAATCCTGTAAGTGTGTGTGTGTTTTGCTACCATGACCTATCCAACTACATAAATATTATTCCACATTTGCCTTAATTCAAGCATAAACATTTATTAATACATTTAATTAATGCAACTTAATATTAATATAACAATATAAAGTAAGATCTTATGTCAACGAAAACTTAGCGTATTTTAAATTAAAAGCAGCCAAAATACAAACAAAGTGAGATTCAATAATTTTGTGACTTTATTTAAATTCAATTGGGTTATTAGGGGTATTCTTGAAAGCGATGCAAATTTGCATAAGCCAAATCAAAACCAAATCTGACTCTGCAGCAGGAGTACCCCTATTAACAACTAGCTCAGCTCATATCGCAGTCGACGCTCCCGTTTCAAATCCTGCAGTTTTTCGCGCTTCATTTCGTTGCGTGCTCGTCGCGGTTGTTCTCCATGCCGCCGACAGGTGGCGCTGCTGTCAAATGCATGAAAATGTGTCACTCGCGCCGGAGATTGCTCAATTCCGAGTCCGGTGCGTTGCTTGCGAAGCACAGTCTTGACGGGATAGAGGCGTCCGCTTTGTGTTGGTCCCAGACCGTGCTCGCGGTCCCAGCCTTGTTTAACCATCAGTTGTAGGCCACGATTCCTGGCTGAAATGTTGAACTTTTCCAGCTTGTGGGCAGGCAGATAATTGCGGTTAAAACGATGCACTGTGGAGGTTTGATGGGCTCGCCATGTGGATTCGTTGTAATCCCTTTGGCACACCTCGCAGTAAAATGGCATTTTAATATCGCAACTGCTAGCAACAGCATTCAAATCGGGCGCACTATCGCTCACTGTATCGTTGGCACTATCGATATCCACATTTGATTGCTCTCTATTCCGGCTGCTCACCTTCAGCATTTGTACCACAGCCTCATGATTATTCCGCTTTGCCAACTGCAATGCAGTGTTGCCACTTTTGTCTGCCACTTCAGTATTTGCGCCAAGTTGCAATAAATAGCTTACAGCATCTGTAGAACCTTCACATGCCGCCATCATTAACGCAGTCCAACCAAAAGTGTCGCATGCATTTAATTCCTCCTCATTAGTGATGCGCATTTGGCACAAGTCCTTCACATTATTATTGATTGCCAGGCGAAAGTAACGATTCCTGTCAAATGGCAGCTCTAGCTTTTCCTTAGCTCGTCTTGCAATGTTGTTGTTGCTTTTGTTATTATTGCTTGTTGTGTTTGTTTTTGTTGTGACTGGCGTCTCCAGAATTTCCTTGTAAAACTTTTGCACTTCATCGCCTCTAACGCCATCGATTGTGTGTTTCTTCTTTTTCTCTTCCTTCTCCTGCTCGATTGCTCCAGCACGCAAAAAGCGCTTAAATGGCACATTTAATGTGGTTAGTGCGCACCAATTTGGATGCAGTTCAACCCCAGTAGAATTCATATGAATTAAAATAGCACA